>JAWDJE010000005.1:28027500-28535000 GCA_035047345.1 Bradypodion ventrale | reverse complement strand
TTAACTTATTAGACGGGCCTTCGGTCTTTTCGGGCGCTAAAGGGACACCGAGTTCCTCCATTAGCGTCTGAAATGTGTTGAGGAGACGTGTGCACGTGTCCCAGCCCCGTTCACCCCCGAATAAAAAATCATCCAGGTAATGGGCTACAGACCGAGACCCTGACCTACGGACAAATGCCCACTGCAGGAAGGTACTGAAACGCTCGAAAGCCGAGCAGGATATGGAACAGCCGAATGGCATGGCTTTGTCAAAATAATATTCACCCCGGAATTTGAAACCCAGCCACTCGAAGTCACCCGGGTGCGCGGGCAAGAGGCGAAACGCCGACTTAACGTCACACTTAGCCAACAGTGTACCCGGGCCACATGAGCGCACCATGCGCAATGCCTGGTCAAAGGATGTATACCTGACAGAACAAAGGTCATCAGGGATAGCATCATTGACCGAGTGGCCGGCTGGGTAGGACAAATGGTGAATCAGGCGGAACTCGCCCGGGGACTTCTTGGGCACTAGTCCTAGCGGAGACACTTTAAGGTTGTGGAACGGGGGTGCGGGGAAAGGGCCAGCGACCCTGCCCGCAGCAATCTCCTTATTAATGCTGGCGGCAGCCACCTCCTCCCTTCCCCTAAGTGACAAAAGGTTAGGTGCATCCTGCGGTGACCTATCCCCCGTGAAAGGAATACGAAAACCCAGTTGAAAACCCTGAAGGAGGTACACAGTGTCTGCTCTCCTCGGGTACAATGCGAGCCAACTCTCCAGCATGTCGACATTAATTGGGGAGGGGGCCTTTTGGTGAACCCGCTCCCTCCATGGCAGTCTTACCTGCCCCTTGTCCGCCCCTACCCCTGCCCCTGTATCCTCCCGGCCTGGGACAGGCGGAGGCAGCATGGGGGCCAGAACAAGAGGGGCACTCATGATTGTACTTGCAATTCTTCCTGTTGCAAGAACCATTGGACGAGAAGGTCCAGCACAGCAGGCGGGCTGGAACCCCCTGCCCCGCCACTTGGCGGGGTACCTGTACCGGGGCCGCTCGTTGGACCGCATGTCCACAATGGTATCTCTCCCCAGGCGCCAGGCGCGTGGGGGTCATATACAGAAGCCACA
Source organism: Bradypodion ventrale (assembly GCA_035047345.1). NCBI lineage: Eukaryota > Metazoa > Chordata > Lepidosauria > Squamata > Chamaeleonidae > Bradypodion > Bradypodion ventrale. The sequence goes on along the minus strand of JAWDJE010000005.1, from coordinate 28,533,895 downwards.
GCTTCTGGCAGGGCTCATCCCACCTCATCTCTGGGTGCAGTGGAATCCTCATGCGGAATTCTTCGTCGTAAGCCAGCCATGACGGACCCGGGAAGTCAACCATAGCCCGGTAAATATTGTCCAGATACTGGACCATAGGGATAGCCAAATCCGGCCTAGCCCTGAGGTAAACGGCCATGTAAATCAGGTACGCTGGCAACCAATTTGCCCACGTGCGTGGCGGCTTACGACGATGTGCCTGCTCCTTATCCTTCTCGTCCAGCCCTTCCCTCTCTTCCTTGGTCGGCTCCCTATTTAGAAGGGAGAAGATATCTACATACTCGCCCCTCCAAATCTTTTCCTTGGTAGACTGGGCCAAATGGTCCCCCAAGGGCAAGAAATACCCTGCTGTTGGCAAAGCCGACACCGGCACTGAGGGAACTACGGGCAAAGGAAAATGAGCCTGAGCCAGCCCGGGGATCCCCAACACATTTCCAGCACATTGGGGGCACCACCCCGACCCAGGCCCTGTGTCACGGGCAAAGTCGCTGGGTGGGCCGGGGGCCATTGGGCCGCCGGGCCACCCGAGCAAGGCAAAGGCCATTGAACAGCCCCCCCCCCAAGGAAGTCAGTTGTGTGGGTGCATTAGCTTGGACTGCATACTCACCCGCTGCACCCCCGCGGGCCGCCCCCACCGGGGGTTCCGGCCCGCTGGGGGCGTCGGAGCTCACGACCGAAGCTGAGCTCGTCGACGGGGCCAGACCAGCACCAGACTGCTGCACCTGTGGGGTGGGGAGCTGCGAGGCAGTGGCTACCACCGGCCCGCGCGCCTCAGGCGGCTCAACCCGACCCATCGCCGGCCGCTGTTCGGCGGCCAAAGGGGGCACCTGAAAACCTAGAGACACCCCTGTTTGGTTGGCCCTTGCTAAGGACGCTTCAAGGGCTGCCACCCGTGCCAGGAGGGCCTCCACATCGACATAGGCCCCGGCCCCAACAGGGGGCAATTGGGCAACCGGCCCATAATTCACGGGTACCTGTCCAGTTCCCTTAGCCCCAGGGGCCAGATAAGGCCAAGAGCCCATGCCCAGCCCCTGGGGAGCTGTGGGAAAGCCCTGCAAAGGCAGGGAACCCAACCACCCTCCGTGGCTCGCACCCCCCATAGGGAATTGCGCACCCGGGCAAGAGGGCCCCGCCGCACAGACCATGGCAGGGGCCGTGGTCGTTGTTTGCGGGCCAAGGGCCGAGGCCCCGTCCGGGGCAGCAGGTATGCTCCGCGCATCAGGCCAAGGAGCTACCGATCCCCTCTCACCGTTCCCGGTGGGGTCTGCTAAAGGTGGCTGCGGAACGGGCGCAGTCGCGGTCCTCCGACCCGGCTGACGCCTCCGCGCCGATCGAGCCACGTTCGCGGCTGCCTTCTTCTTCGAGGAGGTAGCTAGGAAGCCTAAAACAAGAGAAAGCTGCCTGAAAAGGCTTCCCCCAAGAGGACACGAGCGACGGAGGTAAGGAGGAAAAACTTCTCCGCTCCGTCGGTTCGCCAAAATGGCAGCACGGCTGCTTCGTGGCCAGCCCCTTTTATTAGGGTGCTGGCCACGCCCCTAACTACCCGGATGGTTTCGTCCGGTGGGGGGCCCCGCAAAGAGCGCGGCGGCCATTTTGGCGCCGCGCTTCCATTTTTCTTCTCTTTTATGCTCCTCCGAACATGCTTTTGCTTTCCATTTTCTGTTTCCCATTTGATCATCCAACAGCAGTCAGCTAGCATATTGACGGTCCATCTTCCTTGGTTGTTGTTGTTTTTTTAGGTTTCCCTTGCTCGAAAGCCAGTTGTATCTGACTCTAGGGTGCAGTGCTCATCTCTGTTTCTAAGCCAAAGAGCCAGCACTGTCTGCTTCTGCAGATGTTTTCGTGGTCATGTGGCAGGCATGACTAGACACCGGAGTGCACAGAACGCTGTTACCTTCCCACCGAAGTGGTCCCTATTTATCTACTTGCAATTTCTTGCTTTCGAACTGCTAGGTTGGCAGGAGCTGGGACGTAGATGGGAGCTCATTTCCGTCCTGCAGTACTCAGGAATCGAACTGCTGACCTTCCGCTTCCCAGTCAGCATCTTAGCCACTTGAGCCACTGCAGTCCTTGGTAGCATCTCTCAATATCACGGACATCTTGGTGAAATCTTTCACCTTGCTCTTCACTGTAGGGTCCCAGGCTTTCAGGAAAATAGTCAACATGGGAGTGTAAGAAATGAACTTTTAGACTCATCTTGCATCTTTGAGCTTTATACACATTGAACATGCGTTGCACAATGGTTTTGTAGTGAGAGACTTTAGTATTCCCTAAAAACATGAGTCCCACCCTTCCTTTTCTTTTTCTCCCATTGTTTCTAAAAAGAGGGGATCAGATAACAGGTTTTGTATGTCAAGGCTATTAAAAAAAAACTCTTTCAACTTGGCTTCAGACATTTTTGGGAACAGAAATAGCAGTCGGTAGTGTAGTTTTGCTGTCCACTACTGACTACACTCCCACCACCACCATTCCTCTTATTTTCTCTTTGCATTATTCTTGATCATAGCTCTAATAAATATTAAATGAAAGTAAGAAATAATTTTTGGATAGGGTTTTTAGAATTAAGAATAGGATATCAGATTTTGGATTAAAGGCAAACTTCATGCTAAATTAAACTAAAAACATGAGTTTTGCAAGAAAACTTGACATTAATTTTTTTAGTATTTTTCTCAGTTTCACTAAGTAAAAATCTATAGGAAACAATAAAAATATCCTATGGGTTACAGACCTGTGATCTTTGAATGTGGTCTTTTTTTTTGAAGAACCATTGAGATATAATTTGTAGGTAATTTCCTGAAGTTTTGAGTCAAAGAAAAATGAGGGTGCTTTTTAAAGCAGAACACAGATGTGTCTACAACACCTTTCCATATATGTTTTTTTTAAAGTTCACAGAACTGGTGTTAGGCATTATGTGTGTATATGTCAACCTCAACTGAAAAGCTCTAGGCAGAAGAGGTACAAGGATAAAATCTGGTTTCTCTAAAACTAGAATTGCTGTGTTGCATCCAGAAGAGCTACCAAGCAAGGAAAAAGCTCAGCATGAGGTCCTGCTAATGGAGATTGTCCATAACGAATCAACTCTTTGGGGATATGAGTCAAAGCAATACTTATGGTGTAAATTAAATTGTGTTCTGTAGTTGGGCTGCCAATTGTCTTGCTTCCTTAATCTTGCTGGCTAACTGCTGTACATGTTTCTCATCTTTCCTTCTCCCCCCAGGTGGAAGAACTTTTGTGAACAAAAGAAAGAGCTGACTATCCAGCCTCAGTGATTTCCTAACAGTTTTATGATTCGGTAAGAGAAGCACTGAATGTCATTAATTTGTCCTGGACATTTTTTTTGTTTTGTTAGGAAGCATTATATACTTCCAAACTTCAGTAAAAATGCATGCCAAGGAGTATAGTTAACAAAAGGCTGGGGAAAACAATGGAATGAACAAGGAAACCAAAACCAAATTCACATTCACATTCTGGTGAATAACACATGGTAAAGGTATGTAAAAGCTAGAAAACAGGGATAGATGTCAGTGCCGTTAGCAAGATACAGCTCATTGGAGTGGAAATGGAACATAGTTTAACTAAGTTAGGTATCATGTGTGAATAAGTTCACCTCCAACTGAAAAACTCCAGGGGAAAGGGGAGCAAGGGTAAAATCTCTTTTTCTAAAACTTAAATTCATTTAGTTTTATTTTAACAAATTTATTCAGCCTGGGATTTGTGAGGCTGTTAATGAAAGTACACATATTTTGTTTGTTTTTTCTTATTGTTGTGCAGAGGGGGGCACAAATGTTGGCTTCCTTCTAACACACATACACATCAGTTTTTCTTTTCTTTTGGAATTGTATGCAACTAAATGCATGAAATGTAAACAGCTGGGGAAAGGTTATCTTGCGCTGAAATTATAACCTAAATTCTTTTTTTTAACTCTGAAACTTTTGAAAGTGAAACTGTTATTGCTGTTCTTTTATTCCTGCCCTTTCCTCCTTTTTAAAGAAAAGTTGGGTAATTTGTTTCTTGTTTTATACTTGTTTATTTTTTTTATCCAGGTGTATCCTTTAATTTCCTAATGTTCTTTTATGAGTTAAACACAGCTACAATGTGATTTGGGGTATGTAGGGGGAGGCACACATTAATTTTAGCCCAGTGGTCTCCAAACTTGAGAATGCAGCTATTCTTGGGCTATAGCTTTTGGAAGACCTCACCAACATAGCCAAATTGAGCATTCGGTTTGAGAACCATTGCTGTAGTCAGCTGGAACAATGTGGAACCACTGTGGCACATGTATTTATGTGCAGAAGATGGAAAAAATGTTGTCAACCTAACACAGAACTTGAATTGGATAAGAATATTGATTATGTTTTGAGAAATACAAATAAAGACGACTGCTAGATTTTCACATTCTTAGTCAAGTAATAATACTGCACCAGTTTCCATTGTCCTGCAGTCTCTTCAGTATGTGAAAGGAGTTATACCGACTCATATGTAAAGACATCTATGTTTATATTGCTTTGGCACATTAAGCTTAATCATCAAGGACAGGAAGGCTAAGACTTGGAAAAGTCAACAATGATTTTGTGAGGCATGGTTCCTCGCCCTATAGTCTCCCAAAACAAAAGATGTTGAGTACCTCTTGGTCATGTATATGGTGGGATGGAGGAAGGTGGGGAGTAAAAGATTATTCACATAGAGCAAATTGTTTTCAGAGACATCCTCTCTGTAATGGCATCTCTTGGGGTTGAAGTACAGCACCTGGTGTTCAAGAGGCTGCATTTCCTGTGGCTCTGTAATGTTGTTCTCTGGGCTTTGGGAACCAATGGGAAGGATACATTACTTAGCTGTACAGCTAACTTGTCTCGCCAGCTATGCAACTGTTGCCAGACTTAAGTTGACTTCTCTGGGTAAATTTACATGCATCTGAGATAGGATACAGTGGAACCTCACTTAACAAATTTAATGCATTCTCCGGGAACTTTTGTACTACGAAAAATCTGTAAAACGGATTTCCCATAGGAATGCATAGAAAACCAAAATTTGTTAACCGAAATGTGATTTCCCATAGGAATGCATTGAAAACCAATTACAAATTGGAAAAAATAAAAAAAAAATGTTAACCAAGCCACTATTTTCTATGGATTTCCTTTTGTTATGTGATTTTTGTGTTAAGTGGGCCATTTGTTAAGCGAAGTTCCACTGTACTTGCTTGACCTTTATGAATGACAGGTTGTGGGCTGGATGATATCCTGAAATATGAAGAAAAAAGATTCCATGAAAGTGTATGCCCATTAAACTTCACTTTTAAGGTGCCACAAGGCTGTTTGTTGCTTTTCCCCCCAACAGATTAGCATGACAAGAAACATGTGGCACATGGCTATCTATCTATCTATCTATCTATCTATCTATCTATCTATCTATCTATCTATCTATCTATCTATCTATCTATCATCTTCCCTACCTACCTACCTACCTACCTACCTCTCACTTTGAGAAACAAAAGCCAAGTATCAGGAAATTCCACCTGCTTTGCCACTTGTTGAACTGAGGCTAGACATTTGCACAGTTCATGAAATGTGACCCACACCACACTTTTATACTGTCTAGCTCTATGCACTTTTAGTGAGAAACATTAGTCTAAATTCAAAATCATGTCAGCAGAATACCAAGAGATACTATTGCCTGTTCAGATGCTTTTCAGCTAATTGGGCAACTAACTGTGCCATCAGGTTGTACAGTCAGTCATTCTAGCAGCTGTGCAAGTGAAAAGTGCATAGGATTCTCACTTGTCTATGCTCTGGAAACAAAAAACAAACAAACAGAAGTCTTGCAGCCCCTTTGAAACCATCTAGTTTATACATTTTTTTCATGAGCACACTTCTTCTAATGGACAAAATGGTTATGTCTAGTCATGCCTGCCACATGACCATGGAAACATCTGCAGATGCAGTCAAAGCTGGTTCTTTGGCTATAAACAGAGATGAGCACTGAACCGTAGAGTCAGATATGACTGGCTTTTGAGCAAGGTGCCAGCACCTATTCACCAAGTGCCAGCACAGCTTCTCTTACACTGTTTAATGTTTTGTTGGAGTGTGTGTGTGTGTGTATGTGTGTGTGCATATGTGTGTGTGCATATGTGTGTGTAGAGTAAAGGTCTCTCTTACTGGATAGCCAGTCTTGTCCAACTCTAGGGGGCAGTGCTCAACTCCATTTACAACCAAAGAACCAGCACTCTCTGCATCTGCAGATGGTTGCGTGGTCATGTAGCAGGCATGACTGGATGCACAGAACTCTGCTACCTTTCTGGCTGAAGCGGTACCTATTTAACTATTTGCAGGAACTCACTCTGTCATGCAGTACTCGGGTCACAAACTGCTGACCTGCTGACCTTCCAGTTGTCAAGTACAGCATCTTTATCACTAAGTCATAGCAGTCCCTCCCATACTTGGTGAAGAAGCTCGCCTTGGTGAGTTCCCGCATTGGTCTGGGAGGATTGGGGGATGCGCCGGGTAATGGGAATGCATGGGATTCCCCCATAACCAACCCCCTCCCCAAATAGGCACCCTCATTACTCCTTGTCCAGCGCCCTCCCAGCATGTCCAGCACAGGCCTTTTTGAGCGGGGAATTGCTATGGCTCAAGTGGCTAAGATGTTGAACTCGATGACTGGAAAGTCGGAGTTCGATTCCTGAATACTGCAGGATGGAATGAGCTCCCATCTCTGTTCCAGCTCCTGTCAACCTAGCAGTTCGAAAGCAAGAAACTGCAAGTAGATAAATAGGTACCACTTCGGTGGGAAGGCAGTGTTCCAAGCATTCTGGTGTTTAGTCATGCCTGCCACATGTCCATGGAAATGCCTGCAGACACAAACAGCGTTGGCTCTTTGGCTATAAACAGAGATGAGCACTGAACCCTAGAGTTGGACACGACTGGCTTTCAAGCAAGGGTGACCTTTACCTATTGAGCATTTCTGTTTCTCCCCATATATATATTTATTAGGCAATGATGGAGTGCTTTTGAAACATTCTCAGTTTCAAAAAAAATACTGTGTAAGAAGGAGAAACACATTACTAAAGATATGAACATTTAATTCCATTTCTTTTCCCCTTTTCTTTCATTTCCATTTCAATGGAACAAACCTGGGATTTTATTTTTAAATTTGGATGTGGATGAAAGTAAAACTGACAGATTCATCAATCAAAACAGAGGTCTTTGAGTGTTTATTTTCACTTTGAACTCTTCTGTGTTCAACCACCTTTTTGTTGTTGAATTAGTTTTTTTTTAAAAAAGCAGGCTTCTTATCTTTAACAAATGTATTGAAGGCAGTGCTCTCCAAGCTTGTGATATATGTAGATGTTGAATTTGACTAACCAAAAAAAAAAATTCCATCCATTTTATTAGGGATGTACCAAAATTAGCAGATGTCTGTGTGAATAAGATGGAAAGATTCTAAAGTTCAAGGAACATGTGGGAGCAAACAAATCTGACCAATTCATCCATCCTGAAATCCAAAGCTGTTCTGAAGAAACAAGAGGGATTACTCTCACAATTCTTTGCATCCTGGCCAATATTTTTTTTAGGAGAGATGAAGGTGGACTGAAAGCCTCATTTCCTATTGTGCATAAGTTTTTATTTTACCATTTGGTGACACAGATTCTTTGCAGCATCCCAAAACCTTCCTTATCCATATGCAGAGGATACAGCTGATTTCAAGTGTTTAAGATGCAATGATGCTTAATTCAGATCAGAGAACAGCAGTTGAAACAACCTCAGCAGTAATGTAAGGTTTCCAGAGTGAACGTTTTAGGTAATTTATTTTCCCTAAACTTTCATCTGCTCTCAGAAATAATGAGAAGCTGCAGAGTTTCCAGGTGCCCAAGTGAGAAAATGTCCTGTTGCTTGCTTCCCCAGACCTGGTGCTGGGTTAACACATGAGCTAAAGTTTAGGGCCTTGGATTATGAGGGACCTTTTAAAACAATAATCAAATACTACATTTCTCATTATGTGTTATGCTTAATACACATTCTTGTTGGTTATGCTATGGAGCCTCTTAAACCTGCTCTAGTTTATGGACTCAGCATGTTTTAATCTACCCCTCCAGGGACCCAAAAATCTGGTTCTCATTGGCCCAATTTGCTAGGCCAAAGGCAAGAGGAGAAAAATCTCTTCCATGTCTTCAATGGAACCTGTGAAGAGAAGCAGCTGAAATAGACACAACAGCAGTAGCTTCTAAGGAAGGGGTTCCAACCTTGGGTCCTCAGATGTTCTTGGACTACAGCTCCCACAAATCTTGGCCAGCATAGTCAATGAAGAAGACCTCTGGTAATTTTAGTCCAAGAACATCTGGGGACCCATGGGCAAGAGTGAGGAACACATCTGCACTCATTTTCCTGGGGGAAATATTTTTTGAAACTTAGGTCTGTTCTGAGTACACCAGTCAGTATGCATCACACTCTTTCTCTCTTTCAAGATGATCATCGTTAATAGTCACATGCTTTTCTCTTAAGAGACAAATAATGTAGTGTAGTCATGATTCTAAGAGAGAGGAAGAGAGAAGGAAAGTTTTGCAGCCATACTAGCTTACAGTCATCCTTGACCTTGCAAATTTGCTCTTGTTAATTTTGTAGATAATGAAGGGAAAGCAGTCTGCATGTCTCTCTTTATAAGGTAACTTATATGCAGAGTACATAATGTGCAATGCAGGGCTGGATGAATCACAAACTGGAATTAAAATTACTGAGAGAAACATAAATAACCTGAGATATGCAGATGATGCTACTCTAATGGCAGAAAGTGAAGGAAACCTAAAGAACCTCTTGATTAGGGTGAAAGAGAGTGCAAAAGCTAGCCTGAGACTCAACATCAAGAAAACCAAGATACAGTAATGGCAACCATCCCTATCACTCCCTAGCAAATAGAAGGAGAAGAAATGGAAGCAGTGACAGACTTTACCTTCTTAGGATCCAAGATCACTGCAGATGGTGAATGCAGCCATGAAATAAAAAGATGATTAAGTCTTGGGAGGCAGGCTATGAGAAACCTAGGGCACATAATAAAAAGTAGGGACATCACCCTGTCAACAAAAGTCTACATAGTTAAAGCAATGGTATTCCCAGTAGTAATATGTGATTGTGAGAGCTGAACCATAAGGAAGGCGGAGCACAGAAGAATAGACGCCTTTGAAATGTGGTGCTAGAGGAGAATTGTGAGAGCACCCTGGACAGCAAAGAGATCAAATATATCAATCCTGGAGGAAATCAACCCTGACTGCTCCTTGGAAGGACAAATATTTAAGATGAAGCTAAAGTACTTTGGACACCAACTATGAAGAGAGGACTCACCCAAGCATGTCTTGATACTAGGAAAGATTGAGGGCAATAGGAGAAGGGGGCGACAGAGGATGAGATGGCTAGATGGCATTGTTGAAGCAATGGGCAAAAAGATGAGTGGGCTGCGGAGGATGGTGGAGGATAGGGTGCCTAGTGTACAGTGGTCCATGGGGTCACAAAGGGTCAGACTCGGCTATGTGACTGAACAACAACAAAATGTCTCTCCCTCTTTCTTCCATATACTTATTCCTAACCTATGGACAACCTTCCTGCCATACGCTCCTCTATCTTCCCCAATTCAAGAGCACTTCATAATATGGTTCTTAAAAACAAAAGAAGTGACAGAGGTCATCTAAACACACTGCTTTCTCCTTTCTCTCCTCTTCTCTCTCGCTCTCTTTATGTCTTTCTTTCCCTTCTTTTACTATAAAAGGCTCCCTTCCATTCTGAGACTCCCAAAGGAGCCTCAGAGACCAAAATGGGAAGGGGGAGGGGGAGAGAGATAAAAAACTCTCAAAGAGCTCAATATTAAATGTTTCCAGTAGTGATCTGGATTTTGCCCAATGAGTATAGTGACCAGATTAAATCTGTGCATGTAAAGCATAGTTAATACATCAACAAAAGTATAATAAGGTATTTTCAAAAGGATTTTAAAATCCCCAATAGTTGAATATAACTGAACCATTGAGAAAGAAATCCCAGAATATTCTTTATACCTCTATTAAACCATGCCTTTAATACAGTGAGCCTCCTTAGCCACATGTTGTTATGTACTTGAAAGTCCACCTGTAATGGTTCAAAAATGTTGTACCTTTTCTTGATTTACATGGAATTGTATCTCTTCTTCCATGTGGTTGCTATTATCCAAAAGCTTCTAAGGAGCAGGCTTTTCTTCCACATTAGTGACATTTGATTTCCGGACTTACTGTTCAATGCCTTGATTTCTCACTACAATATTTTCCCATGCAGTTACTAGAAGGCTTGCCCCTACTCAGCCTCTTAGGGCCTTGTCTAAAAAAAAAATCCATTGGATCTCAATTCTATCCCTTTTCCTCACCATAGCCTCTCCAAGTCATTGAAAATGGTACGCAGCCATGCATGGAAAAGCTGAAGAACACAGAAATTCTCAGAGATTACTGTATAATGCTTTCAATACAGAGCACTGTGTTCATGGTGAAAGAGCCCTTAAGGCCCTTGAGATGCATCATGTCCAAGTAATTACAGAAGCTTAATTTCTCCAAATTGATCGTTATGGGTTATGTTTTCAATAAAGTTTAAACTCTCCAACCCTTTGTCTCTATGAAGGGCAAACTCCTCATGAAGTAATGGCCACCACCACATTCACTGCAACTGAACCTAAAAAAGAGTACTGAATCTCACTTCTTAGAACAAAATATAAAAAGCTAGAGATGTTATTTGAAGCATCACTTTGAATTAAAATCCTTTATTGTGTTCTGATAACTATCTTACTTTCTATCTTCATAAAAGTAAGGAAACATTAAATAATCTATTCCATCAAAAAAATCACATATGCTCATATTTACCTTACTGGGAGATATTTGTAAGACCATATGGGAAACAGCTGATTAATTTCATGAGTTATTTTTTAATGTGGATCATATTAAGGTCTTAGGATTCCCTTCTGAAAAATGTGTGTGCACCCTTTAAGCCTAAAATAAGGTATTTCCTGTCTACTTCACTTTAAATTAGAGGCAAAGACCAATTTTCTTATATTTCCTAGCTCAAAACATTCCTGCAATTACCATATGCAAGCCCCAGTGGATGAAAAATGTAAAAAAAATTTTATTCTCCATCTGAACAAGGAAAGAGGCCACTCTGGGGAAAGACAAATCTGTACATTCTTGTTGGACAGACAGTGAGAAGCTATTTCACATGAAGGCTTGACCTCACTATTAGCCAATATATCATAATTACCACAGAGAGTGAGTACTAGTTGGTGGGTACAAAGTGGTGGAGCATTGGTGTTCCATGAGCCCTGTCCTCAATTTCTCAAGTGCGTTAATGGGTTGGTAAACTGAACTAAAGTCAAACTGCCAGCCAGATTGATTTCTGTAATGGAATGTGGTGATTAGTAGTGATAGTAGTGGCTCCATTTTTAAGAACATAGTAGTCCAATTGATATAAAGTATACAAATTGTCTGTAGTTTTAAATGGAGGTAATAATAATTTCGTGCCAGGAATTATTCTGGGCTGAAAGGAGTTTTGCGGAAGAAACTCTACTCAGGGAATGCCCAAATGAGGCTCTTTTCATGTCCCCAAGAGCTGGGACAAAGACAGGTGCTCAATCTATCATGCAGTACCTGAGTCTTGAACTGCCAACTTGCTAGCCTTCCAGCTAACAAGGCGAGCTTCTTAACCAGTGAGCCACTGCTCAATGGAGGTGAAGAAGCTGCATAGCCATCTTGAAACAAACCAAAAATGGTTCACCTTCACACCCCTTGTATCTATTTCATTTCATACGTTGCTTCTATGACTGAGGTGTGTATGTTTAAATATGGGGTTTATTGTTTTTCACAGTTTCATCATAAGTGGAAGGTCCTGGAACATATCCCTCACAGATACTGAGGTGACCTTTATGTGGGAATTAGCAAGACTGTTCCTGAATGTGTGTAATGTCCCATGTGAAATTCCAATGTTCTTGCATATAAAGTTAACACATAAGCAGTGGAATCTGCTTGTTTCTACATGTAACAACACACATGTAGTCACTCTGCTCTCTGGCATGTATCTTTGAGTAATGAACAACATTTTAACCATTTAAACACAGTAGATAAAAGGATAGTTGATGGTGAACCTTTGTTGTCCCTCTGAGGTCGAATCTGTGAAGTATCTATGCTGCTTCTCTCCCTTTATCAGTAGTCCACAAAAGGCGATACCAGCTATAGAGTCAACAGCTGAAGGATTTTATGGAGAACTGTGGGTCTACATATACTAAAGCTTGGGAAAGTTCCTTTTTTCATTGACAGTTTTCAGAATCCTCAGCTGGCAGAGGAAGTTACCATACTGGACAGAGTGTACTGAAAGTTTTATTCTTTAAAAATGTAATGTTTCCCAAGCCATGAGCTTTATGGACAAGAAGTGTTGACTCCCCATGAATGAGATCTGCTGCTGAGGCAAGTTCATAAAAGAATATCAGGAAAGGTTCATGTGTGAACTCAATCACTTCACTCGGTATTATACAACTCTTAACTACAACTGCCCTCAAAATGGTTGCAGATTTTCCTCAAATGTCTTCGTCTCATACAGCCAGTCATGGGGGGGAAATGGTTCCTGCATAAGAATAACATATTACTGTCTGTAGTAGGTTCGATGGTTCTTTTCTTAATTTTTTTATATTGCCCTGCCTCTTGATGTAGTCACAGGTATGTGTTGTGTACCAATTGATACCAATTATTTTTACTTGATCTGCCATGAGATTTCAACTCTATCTGATAAAGGTATGTCTGCATTTTTGGTTGTTCCAGCTGACATGGGCTCAAAACATCACAGGTCATATAATAATAATTTCATGTCAAAAATTATTCTGGGTTGAAAGGATTTTTGTGGAAGAAACTCTGCTCAGGGAACTCCCAAATGAGGCTCCTTTCATGTCCCCAAGAGCTGGGACAGAGACAGGCATTCAATCCATCATGCAGTACCTGGGTCTTAAACTGCTGACTTGCCAGCCTTCCAGCTAACAAGGCAAGCTTCTTAACCAATGAGCCACCACAGCAGCCTAAGGTCATATGTTCCTTAGTTACTTAGTCGCAGGCAGGCGGTGCTGGTATATCGGGCAATTGGGCTTTGTCCCACCCAATAGCAATATATGGGATTCTCCCCAATCCCCACCACCACCACTCCCTGTCCAGCGCCTTCCCATGGTGCCCTACACACCCCAGGTCACAGGGTCATATGTTCCTTAGTCACTACTGAAATGTTCCTCAGTTTCTTTTAATAGAAATAAAAGGCTTGTCTACACTGCCCCTCTCAGGCCAGTGTTGAGCAGCTTTTTAAAAGCCACTTGGAAGGAGGAGCAAAATGTTGCTTGTTGCAAAGTTGCTTTGGACATTTTACTTGCCCAAGGAAGCAAGCATCTCAGCGCATTAGAGGAGCCTTCCCACCATCAGCCGAGAAGCAAGCCATTTAAACTGCTGTTGAAGAGTCTCCAGTGGCAGCTGCACTTCCCAACTGATGAGATCAGACAAACCTGTCCCAAAGAGCAGCCATCATGCCCATGTAGACAGCTTCTAAATCTTTTCTGTCTTTGTTTATATAGACTGACATCTGGCACATTGGCTGAACCAAGTCTTCCATTGCAGCGTATATAGCCTGACTGCCAAATAGCTTCTTGAACCTAACTTGCCTATAGGTCAATTCCCAGGTGCCTTGTGTATGTTGTAATCAGTGATGCACTGCAGCAGGTTCTGTCAGGTTCTGTCAGGTTCTGGTAGCGGAAATTTCCCCAGGCCACGCCCACTTGGTTGGCCATGCCCACCTCCATAGCCCATAATGCAGGATGTTTGGCCATGCCCACAGATTTGGCCCTGCCCACAGAGTAGGTAGAAATTTTTTTTGCAGTGCATCACTGGTTGTACTCAGTATTTCTTTACCAAGGTTGTGTTTTGGTATCATGATTGTGTCATTTTAAAGAATGAGTTCACTGCATACAACTATACACTTAATTCCTCTCAGTTACAATAAATCTCCTGAAACTCTTTTATCTGCTCTCTCTCTCTCTCTCTCTAGTTATATACTTTTAACTAAGACTCTTTAAAGGTCACAAAGTACTGTTATTTGTAGCAGCTGTTTGAAATCCCACTGTTTTCATTCTGAGTTTAGGCCAACAGGTGTCTCAGAACTAGCCTCCAGGCATTGTTTCCTGGGCTGCTAGAAACCCACAATATGGTTCTCTGTGACTCGAAAATCAGAGAATTGATGGTAGTTTCTTCTTTCGCTTTTACATTTACTTTCGCTTCATTTCTTCCTTTTCACTTAAACGCTTTATGTTTCTTAGCAGTGATTTGCATTTATTCTCTGGTATTTATCTGTCAGCTCATTATCATTATTATACGTGTTCAGTCAGAATTGAACTACTCTGTTCTGTAGGACATTATTTCTTGGAAACCTGATTAGTCAGAAATCCTTATCTGGATTTTTTTTTAAATGTGTCAGAAGCACACAAGGTGTTTTCTGGGTTGAAAGGATTTTTGCTGGAGGAACTCTGCTCAGGGGTCACCTGAATGAGGCTCCTTTCATGTCCTCTAGATCTTTTCCCACCGAAGTGGTCCCTATTTATTTACTTGCAATGTCTTCCTTTCGAACTGCTAGGTTGGCAGGAGCTGGGATAGAAATGGGCGCTCATTCCATCACGCAGTACTCGGGTGTTGGGATTTGATTCATGCAAAGATATCTTCTCAATCAGTCATCCTCATTAGCAGCAGTTTATATCCTCAGATCTTTTGAGGTAGAGACAGAAAAAACACACGACTCCAGTCCTTGGCTGACCAAACGATACTGATGCCTTTTCTTTATTCAGGCAGAGAGCCTCAGAAACGAAACTTAGCAAGCATTGTATACCAGAAACGAAACTTAACAGAGACAAAACTGAGGGCAAACAGCCAATCAGAAGTGTCAGAGCCCAAAAAAAGAGAGATAAGGAGAATAGTAAGCAAAGAGGCTTTTGTTTACAATATGTGTCAGAAGACAGGCAAGACAGAATCCAGATGCATTCCTACATGTCCTCCTTTTTCATTTAAATTTGAGAGAGGGACGGCTAATCATACTCCTGCATGTCATCATACTCCATAACTATTCCTCCATATACATCATCACTGTCCTCCTGGACATCGTACCCCTCCTGACTCATGGTACTTTGTTCCGGAGGATGATACCTCATTGAATACAATTGCCGTCGTGCAAAACTCGATGTCTCCCTTCTACGCAATGGACATGTGTTACACATAGAAATAAGATTAGGAATACAAGTAATGCAAAAATACAAAGGTATAAAGCAGATAATAATAATAAACCCATAAAAGAAAACTTGTCTAAGGACAGATAAATCAGGCAACCAAGAAGTCACCCAATCAAAGAGATTAACATCAGTGCGTACATTGTTAGTAATGCTCTCCTGTAAATTCTGAAGTTCTTTCTCAATAGTATTATTCAGATCCTGGAATTTTACCCGACACCCCTGGTTCCCGACCAGTTTACAAAATCCTCCGGATTTTGCTAACAGGTAATCTATGGCCAGTCTGTCCTGCATTTGGTCTTGATGAAGCTCAGTGATTTCCATTTGAAGATCCCGTATGACCCTCCCTGTGGCATTGATTGATTTCTCCAGCCTACAGGTGAGTCCCAAAATGGACCTTCTATTCTCCTGGGAAATGACACCTGGGTATGATCCCAATGTGAGTGCTCCAGTGATAGCACCCCCTATAGCTCTCCCCCAGGAGCTACCATCAGACAGCTGAACATCGATTATCACTTCATCATTGCAACCAGAACCCATCGGGCCGGCAGCAGCTCTCCGGCGCCGTGCATGTGCCTGAGGCGGCATTTGCACTTGTACGGGTAAGGTAAAATAACCCAATGCTGCACATTGATATTGTCCTGGATGGAAATTCGTGGCAACTCCATTAAAAAAGAACCACATGTTAGGATCCTTGATTTGCCATCCATTGCAAATTGAACCACTATCTATGGCAGAATAATCAGGAGTAAACATAGGAAACACATCATATATATCTTCAATAGTAGTGTTAAACAAATGTCAGCAAATTTAGTCTACTGGTGAACCACCATCCTGGAGCTGAGTAACCTTCTTCTCTCTCCATGGGCGGATCGCTCCAGCAGGAATCCTTCCACTCAGGATCCCCTTGTTGCCAATAAATGACCAATGGCTTAGGAAGACACTCCCCTAAGAAACAGGAGCATGCCCTGTTATTACTAGTACCATATAACTAAACATGAAACATGAGTGACATATAACACAAATGCAATATCACAAACCCAATTACATGTGTAGAGTACTGAAACCTCTTCCAGGTGCTTCTGGAGGTACCTTGAGAAATGCAGTTTCATAAGACAATACATAACATAAGCAAAGACAGGTCTTTTTCCTGCAAAAGAATAAGCAAAACATTTAAGCATAAACAAGACATGAACATTTTTTTCTTCCTTACATGAAGGAGGCCTGGTTGCATATTAGAAGGCATTTCTCACTTCCCCAATTACATGAGTAAGGCATTAAACTGCTTCTTCTCCCACTGGATGTAAAGTGAAAGAGGCATTCAATAACTTATAATCAGCATAGCATGGTAACTCAAATACAGTACAGATCTCATTAGCATGAGCAGGTAGACAATTTCTTAAAAAGGCTGTCAGGTTTTATAATTCAAACAAAGCCAATTCTTGTTTACAATCCACACAAACTTTTTTTTTCTTTTTAGTCCAATTAAAATGTCCAAATTAAAAGTCCCAATCTTGATTGAAGCTCTCTGAAACACCATCTCCTCTCCAGCACAGTCCTTGGCATGGCAAGTTGAAATTAAGCCATAAATTAAGTCTCACTGACTTCACAAGACAATCCCACACAACCCCCCTTTTTCTCTGGATTTCTTTCATCTCCAGCATATGATTCTCAACCTTATGACAACCTGCATCTGTTAGTTTGTACTTGCACCCCTTGTTTGTCTTGGGTTTTGTGCGTTCCTCCTTTGGGCCATCCTTCCATTTCTGTAGGATCTTCCTGCCCAAACGTGAGATATCAAATTTACTACTCAGCTTCTCCTGCTTTTGTGATGAGGGTTGCTTCACGGGGGGGCTGAGATCTCCTAAGCTGCTCTTTGAAACACAGTCCTTGCTTCCTGCCACTCTGCATGCATTAACAACTTCAATCTGTGATGAGGTCCCCACCATTTGTTCCCCATCAGCCGGCACTAGTATTGCAGCAGTCTCATTTGCAAGCGGCTCTCTGTTCACTGGATATACATCAACAGGTTCCATATCCAGCACAGCTACCGTTAAAGCAGCAGAGAACAGGTCTTTTGTAGGGCTAAAAGCACTTGATTGCTGCAAGTCAGGACATAATGTCCCATCTTCTTTTCCACCTCCACCCCCATCAGGGGGCTGTTGTTTCTCATATGATGGAAGGGCAGTTGCCATGGCCCCCCCTTTATCTGGAGGCAAAAGCTGTGGGAGGGGGCGGCCATCAAGTCTTTGAGACAATAAAATATTTTTTGGAGTAAGTCTCTGAAGGCAGTCTTCAATTTCCTCCCATGTAAATAATATTGATCTAGAAATTCCATTATGCTTCTGCATTTCTCTCCCGATCTGTTTCCACTGTTTTAAGTCCAGACCTTCATATTTAAACCAAGGACAGATTTTTGCTATAGCTTTAACTAGCTTTTGTATCTCCTGCTCATCAACCTTTCGCCCATTGTTAACCAAAAGATCTGAGACATCTTTACAAAGTTCCTGCATTTGCGAAGAAAGCAAACACCCCATTTTCCACTCACCCTGTTGTAATTCTCAAGCGCTCGATTGGACCTTTCCTCTGGTCGGACCTGTCTGGTCGTAGGTGAATGAGACCTTCCCCGGTCGATTATGAGGTGTTAATTGCTGAAGCAGAGTTCAAAGCAGGCTCTCTCATTGTAGTTCAAAGCGTCACACGGAGCGCCACTTGTTGGGATTTGATTCATGCAAAGATATCTTCTCAATCAGTCAGCCTCATTAGCAGCAGTTTATATCCTCAGATCTTTTGAGGTAGAGACAGAAAAAACACACGACTCCAGTCCTTGGCTGACCAAACGATACTGATGCCTTTTCTTTATTCAGGCAGAGAGCCTCAGAAACGAAACTTAGCAAGCATTGTATACCAGAAACGAAACTTAACAGAGACAAAACTGAGGGCAAACAGCCAATCAGAAGTGTCAGAGCCCAAAAAAAGAGAGATAAGGAGAATAGCAAGCAAAGAGGCTTTTGTTTACAATATGTGTCAGAAGACAGGCAAGACAGAATCCAGATGCATTCCTACACTCGGGTCTTGAACTTCCGACTTGCTGACCTCCCAGCTAACAAGGCAAGCTTCTTAGCCACTGAGCCACCACAGTCCTTCTTATCTGGATATACTACTGCACTCTCAAAAAGGACAAGTCTTACTAACAAAACTCTACTGCTTAAGTCAGCAAATGTGTCCAAAAATTCAACAACTACACCCATCCTGTTCTCTTTCTTCTTATTGCCATTTTATTCTGTTGGACCCAATACTGTGGAGATAGAAGAAATCACAACTAGCAAAACTGCTGCTTTAGGTAGTTCCAGGCTGGCTGGGCACTTTAATGAGTTGGACACTGAAGTGTGAAACCAGAGGCCAGGAGTTCAGTTCTCCCTATTCTTTCCATGAGAAGAACCAGCCTGTGTAACCTTCCATAGAAACCTCTAGAATGCATCAACAGATGTTGGAAAGGACTTGACAGCAAATAGTTATTATTAACTGCCATGGATTTTTTTAAAAAAAACAATTTACACCATAAACACACACACACACACACACACACACACACACACACACACACACCAGACCTCTTCATGAACACTTTTAAAAGGTGAAAAAACAGCTATTACCATTCATGGAAGCCTTAGGGAAGCCCTTTGTAACTAATTCTTTATTTTCAACATTAAAAGATTTTACAAACATATACTGTACTGTATAAACAAATCAAGCAGGCTTTTGTCCACTGGCAGCTTTGCTTTGAAGGGAACTGGTACAAGTCTCAGACAATTCTTAGGGCTCCAGGTTGGCTCCTGGTCTACTCACTCATCTCAGCCTAAATATCTCTAACTCTACACTGGGAACACTCAGAAAATTGGACCATTTATGCCAGTTCAGCCAGATACTTTTGGAGAAGTCGCTACCACAAATGAAATTAAAAACAGATCCACAATAACCTTTAGGTAGTCAACATCTCACATGGGACTGAAGCACATGCATGATGGCTTTTCTGAACTGCAGCCTGAAGGCAAAGATCTGAAAAAATGGAAAAATAACATGCAAAAAATAAAAGAATCCATTATATTCTGTTTTAGCTTACCTGTACTGCAGTGGCTTAGTGGTTAAGGTACTGAACTTGATGACTGGAAGGTTGCCAGGCCAGCAGTTCAAGACCTGAGTACTACACGATGGAGTGATCTCCCATCTCTGTCCAGGCTCCTGCCAACCTAGCAGTACAAAAGCAAGAAATTGCAAGTAGATAAATAGATATCACTTCATTGGGAAGGTAAATAATGTTCCATGCATTCCGGTGTCTAGGTTTGCTTTCCACATGTCCATGGAAACATCTGCAAATGCAGACATCACTGTCTCTTTGGCTATAAACAGAGATGAGCACTAAACGCTAGAGTTGGATACAACTGCCTTTTGAGCAAGGGAGACCTTTACCTTACTATAAGACTTTGGAAAGCAATAGTGATACATAATATGTTTCCTATTTTAGATGATAATGTCAACCATTTAAATTAATTTTTCTTGACATTTTCAACTTCATATCATTAACATTTTCCCCATCAAAAGAGAAAAATGCAATAATAAAGTAGATCCCTGTGAGAGATATTTCCATTAATAATTATATTGAGAGCCTTGTGTAATACAAAGCTGAAAAAAGGATAAAATACTATGAATTGTGCCCCTTCCTTCCTTATCTTATCCCTTCCTGTCCCTTTTTCAAAGCATTATGCCATCTATTCAGGCATATAATGAATGCAACATTACCTAAAGCTATTATTCTTTATTTCATATTGCTCTATTTTGAAGAAACAAGGGTTCATAAAACAACAGAAGTCACTATTCTGTAATCAAAACTCTTTCTTTCAAATGAACTGATGTTGAATACAAATTTGCACAGATTAGTTTTGGTGGTGGTGGTGGTGGGGGGTTGTATCAAAGTATTTTGGCCCTAAGATGCTCAAAGCTTTGTAGGTCAAAGCCTTCACCTCAATCCCACAGTGCCGAATTGTGGTTGTTTCATGGTTTGCGGTATGTATTTCTGAATTGAAAACCATACGACAGACTCTTTGCTCCAATTTGCATTTAGCTACAGTTTCTGAACACTTTTCAAAGAGAGCACCACAAAGACCACATTACAGCAATATAATTAGAAGACAAACACGCTTTATGAATATAGACATACCTGTATATAGTACAATGATGGCTGGATAATGCAAAAAGATATGTTGGGAATTTTCTTCTCCACAGTGTTGCCCAGAAGTAGACCCAGGTTGTGTAGTCTTAGGCAAGCTGCACAGTCCTAGATAACCCCCCAGAAGGAGAGAATGATAAACTGGTTTTGAGCATTCCATACCTACAAAACCATCATACTGGGCTCAATGGAAAAATGAGGAGGCTATGCCAGATGGACTGGCCATGAAGACACACCTTGTTCATATCCTCAAGGATGCAGCAGTCCATTGCAGTCCTGGTGTTAAATGCTTCAATGTCTCATTTTATATGTGCCACAGGAGATGACTCCATGATCATAGTGTGTGGTCCACTTCATGGCAAGCTGGGATCCACCTTAAACAAATTCACGCCAATGGCATTTTTCCTGCTTCAGGAAAAAATGCATTCTCGAGAATGAGTTGCAGCCACCGCCACTGACCTAGAAAACCCTTGAAAGGGTTGTCCTAAATCAGAATAGACTTAACAGCACATGATAATAATAAAAAATTATAGTGGAGTAATATCCCTGTATTATTGGAGAGAGACAGCTGAGGCTTATCCAGTATCAATGCATCAACCTAACAGAGCCACAATACATCAAAAGTTTTGGATTAATTATGGCAATTCTGTAGGAAAGTCTAACTCAACATGCCACTCAGTCATAATAACTGGGACCAAATAACCTAAATGGTGGAGATAATTGTTTTGCTAATATATCTGGCCACAGCGTCCTTTCTCTTATAGTCTATGAAAGTAAATTAAATAAAGATATCTCTTCCATACTTCTTCTTGCACGTCTAGGCAAGACATGAAACTGCCAAAATGAAGGCACCTTTTGGTGAGTTCATTCTGCAGTTCCTTCTGCCAGACCTAGTATGAGAAAGATTAGCCAGCAACACAAGGTGGCTGTTACACAAGGTGGCTGTTACCAGGGTATGCCAGTTTGTGGTTCAAAAATACCACAATCTTTGAGGAGTCTCTTTCTGTGTACCCATCTCTTCCATTGATAGTACTAGAACTAGAGAAAGAGCCTTAAATAATCAGAGAGGGGAAATGATCCTGCTCCCAGATTTCTTCTCTTGCCTGAAACCACTTTTTGTCCGGTCTTAGGCAAACTGGTCCAAGGTACAATGTCTCTCCAGGCTGGGACAGATCCCAAGCCAAATGCATGAACAATCTGAAGTCAGGCACTGCAAGAAGTCACAGTGAAGACCAGGATAAATAAAAATGATAGTGTCTGGAGCAAGAAGAGACACTGTCTTCAAAAAAGAAATAAAGTTTATATCCAGAGCTCAGTGGCAAGATTTGGTTTGCTAATCTCTCTGGAAGGAAGAGCCTTAGCCCCAAAAGATCTCTACTCTTGGGAAGGCCTTTCCTCCCACAGTCTTTCCCTGCAGCACAACACTTTGCCTAAAGGCTTTTAACAGGTGTGAGAAGGAGAGTGAGGAGGACCCCAACTTGTGTGGCAAGCCATTGACCAGAATAAAAAAATGATGAAGATGCCCTACTTTGGACATATCATTAAATGGCAAGATTCTCTGGAAAAGACAATAAATAAATAAAGGTGGAAAGTAGCAGGAAAGAAGACAACACCATTGACAACAAACTGACTTCATTAAAGAAAGCTATCAGTTTTAGTTTACAAAACTAAATCAATTAAAATACATAATAAAAATTATAATTGTCTGGCCAGGTTATCCTGCTATGGTAGTAGAGTAGACCATGCTGCCAGCAACTCAACGCTGACTGTCAGGCGGTGGTTAATTAACCTGACAACCCTGAGGACTAATGGCCTTGGGTGCCGAAGTCCCCAGGGAAAGGTGATGGTCCCCAAGTTGATTAAATCAAACTTGAATCCATCTTGTTGGAGAACAGCAGCTTCAATAATACTGGTCTGGGGTGTGCCAAAAGGGCACAAGACCAGAAAGTTCTTGCAGAGCTGGATCAGTGGTACAGGTGTCATGCTGCAATGCAGAAGGCAGTTAAAAGGCCACTGCATTATATTCTCAGGACAGTCTTCATTCCTGATCGTCATGAGGATCGCCAATATTTGGATTTGGATTCAGATATGGCAGAACAAGAAGAATGAAAATTATAGCAAGTTATTGTCAGATGTTAATATCATATGGGCCAGTACAAAAACAAAGCCAAACCAAGGAAACAGGACTCTAGTCCATCCTTCTTCCTGATTTTCTTCTTGCAGTGATATTTCATTGTAGAATGTTCAGATCCACACAAAGATTTTCACTGAAACTGCTCCCCAACCATCTCCAGCTTGAAACAGCACAGATTGAAAAATGCTTTCACATCTCACTAGCTGTTAATATCAACTGGGTCCTTTTTCATCTTTCAGAAGACTAGCTGTGTTTGATGTACAACCATGCAATCAAGTTCTGGGACATCTTATAGACAGTCAAATTAGTTGTAGCCTGATCTTTGGTAGGCTGTAGCTTATGAAAGCTCATACCACAATGAAATTCTTAGACATGAAGGTGCCACAGCTTTTAGCCTATTATAATGACATTGAGCTTTTATTAAGACTATAGCGGCAATAGCTTTAATGTCCTTATAAGCCTGCATTTCATCAAAACTGTCCATGCTTTCATCAGCTTAATACTGCTAGACTCACTGGGATCAAATCATTACTGCCAGAAGTGTAGAATCCATAATGGCATCCAGAGGGTCCCAATGAAATTGGTACATTATCTTTTCAGAACTGATGGGGAAATATCTCTCCCATGAGAACCCCAATTGAGAGTCAATAGGATGAACATGATCCTTCTCTTTCTCAAGAAAGAAAGCCAAACAACCATCTTCCTTCTATCTGTGGAAATAAAGCCATTTATCAGCCTGATGAATTTGATCTGTTTCTTCCTTACAAACTTTTCAACATAAGACACATTTGACTGGGCTCTTCCCTATCCCTTGGGAGAGTCATCTGGAGTGTAACCACATTATCCAGATGGATTAAGCCACTGCTTATAAAGGAATAGATACATTTTATTTGATTCCTTAAAACTTTTAGAACGTCAAGCTGTCCTTGTAAAAGATGCATACAAATGTACAAAACCTCACATATGTATGCATATGTGTGCGTGTGTGCTCTTTTTTGCATTTGTGTGTGTGTGTTTCTCAAGCCGTCAAGCTCAGCTTCACTAGTCTACTTTAAAAGAAAAATGACCACTTTAGCTTTTATAATTTCAGGATGCTGCAGGCTAGAATGTTGCTTCCGATTATTCTCCTTACACAGCAAAATTGCTGCGTGAGCCCCACACAACCAGAGCTAACCTGCCAAAAAATTAATGAACGCTACAGCTCTGAAACAGGGGACATCTATTATAGTTCATGTAGGGGTACTCAAGGATTTCACTGAGTCCACGTTAGTGAGCCAAACATCCTGATTCGTAATAGATTGGAGTGTGATTAATATGTCAGTTGGATTGCAATTGTCCTTGAAATTATGTACTACTTTGGATTTTGCAAGCCATGATACAGAATTCAGCTTTAAAAATGGCATCCCAAATGGCATACAGCTGGTTCAACAATGGTTTCATGTGAGATAAACCCCTACAAAGACACTTGATTTAGGATATGCATATGTAGCTAATTGGAACTGCAGTGGCTCAAGGAGTTAACATGCTGAACTTGAAGACTGGAAGTCACCATTAGAAACTCTGTGGGTAAGAGTTCCAGGCCACAAGGATGGTCTAACAGTAGGCATATACTATCGGCCTCCAACCCAAACTCCTGAGGGAGACTGGCAGTTGGAGAATGTTGTAAAGGAGGCATCCAAGAAGGGAAGCCTGGTTATAATGGGGGACTTCAATTACCCTCACATAGACTGGGTGAACTGTTGTTCAGCACATGATAAAGAGATAAAGTTCCTAGATATGCTAAACGATTGTTCCCTGGGTCAGATGGTTGAAGACCCAACTAGAGGTACAAGAATCCTTGACTTGTATTACTCAGGATCTGGTGCAAGATGTTAATGTGACTGATCCAATAGGGAACAGTGAACACAACTCAATTATGTTTAACTTGATCATAGACCGCAAGTCACTGATAAAAACTAACACAGAGACCTTAAATTTTCCAAAAGGCAATTTCCCAAAAATGAGGAAATTAGTAAAAAAGAAGCTGAAAGGGAAAATTGAGAGAGTCCAAACACTCCAAGAGGCATGGAGGCTGTTTACAAAAACAATAACAGAGGCCCAATTGGAATGCATACCCAAAATGAAAAAGGGCACTGCCAGGTACAAGAGGACTCTGATGTGGCTTACAGGAGCTGTTCGGGAAGTGATCAAAAGCAAGAAAAGCTGATTTAGAAGAGGAGCGTATAGCTAAAAATACTCAGAGAAATAACAAAGACTTCTTTAAGTACATTAGAAGTAAGAACCCAACTAGGAAGGCCATTGGACCATTAGATGACAATGGAAGGCAAGGGGTTATTAAAGAGGAAACAGAGATTGCAGAGAGACTCAATGAATTCTTTGCTTCAGTATTTACTGAAGAAGACAGAGACCACATGCCCAAAACAGAGCCTATCTTTGTAGGGAGGGAAACCGAAGAATTAAGCCAGATAGAAATAGCCAGGGAGGAGGTCCTTGCATGTCTTGTTAAACTAAATGCCATCAAATCACCAGGACCAGATGGCATCCATCCATGAGTTCTCAGGGAACTTAAAGATGAAATTGCTGATTTCCTAGCCAAATATATAATCTTTCCCTCAAATCAGGGTTTGTGCCTGATGACTGGAAGGTAGCGAATGTAACACCAATTTTCAAAAAAGGATCCAGGGGTGATCCAGAAAATTACTGACCTGTCAGTTTGACATGTGTCCCAGCTAAAGTGATGGAAAGCATCCTAAAAGATAGAATTAATAGACACATAGAAGAGAAGGCGCTGCTAAAGGAGAGCCAACATGGCTTTTGCAAGGGCAAATCATGCCTCACTAACCTGTTGGAATTTTTTGAGAGTGTCAACAAGCATGTGGATAAGGGGGATCCAGTTGACATTGTTTATCTGGACTTTCAGAAGGCTTTTGACTAGGTCCCACACCAAAGGCTCTTGAATAAACTTACCAGTCATGGAATAAAGGGACAGGTCTTGCCCAGGATCAGCAACTGGCTAAGGACAGGAAACAGAGGGTAGCACGAAATGGACACTTCTCCAAGTGGAGGGAAGTAAAGAGTGGGGACCCCCAAGGTTCAGTACTGAGACCACTGTTTTTCAACCTCTTCATAAATGATCTAGAAGTAGGAGTAAATAGCAAGGTAGCCAAATTTGCTGACAACACTAAATTATACAGGGTACTGAAAACTGTGAGTGATTGTGAGGAGCTCTAGAGGGATCTCTTGCCACTGGGGGAGTGGGCAAAACAGTGACAAATGAGCTTCAACATTAGTAAGTACAGAGTGATGCATGTTGGGGCAAAAAAACCCAATTACATTTATAAACTGATGGGGTCTGAACTCTCTGCAACAAACCAGGAAAGGGACCTTGGTGTCCTGGTGGACAGCTCAATGAAGGTGTCAACCCAGTGTGCCTCAGCAGTGAAAAAAGTAAACTCAATGCTAGGGATCATTAGGAAGGGTATAGAAAATAAGTCAGCAAGTGTCATTTTGCCTCTTTATAAATCTATGGTGAGGCCACATCTGGAATACTGTGTACAGTTCTGGTCACCACACCTCCAGAAGGATGTTATGGAGTTGGAAAAAGTGCAGAGGAGGGCAACCAGAACGATTAGGGGACTGGAACACCTTCCTTACCATCTGAGGCTGCAACAGTTGGGCCTCTTCACTCTTGAACGACGGCGTCTAAGAGGTGACCTGATTGAAGTTTATAAAATCATGCACAGTGTGGACAAAGTAGACAAGGGAAAACTGTTTTCCCTATCGCATAACACTAGAACTAGGGGGCACTCCATGAAACTTTTGGGTGCTAGTTCTCAAACAAATAAGAGAAAGTACTTTTTCACCCAGAGGATCACTGGTCTATGGAACTCCCTGCCAGAAGAAGTGGTGACAGTTGTGAGTCTTGACAGCTTCAAGAAAGGATTAGACAAGTTCATGGAGGACAAGGGTATCAATGGCTATAATTATGGATACTTAAGGACAACCTCTGGGTTGGAGATATAGACAGGATATCTCTCAATACCATTTCCAGGGAATCCTAAGCAAGTGAAGGCATCTGCTTGGGAACAATACCCTGAAGCAAATGGTGAGCCACTGTGTGAGACAGAATGCTGGACTGGATGGGCTGTGGCCTGTTCCAGCAAGGCTGTTCTTATGTTCTTATGAAGGTCAGGAGTTCAAGACCCGAGTACTGCATGACAGAATGAGCTCCCAGCTCTGTCCCAGCTCCTGCCAACCTAGCAGTTCAAAAGCAAGAATTTGCAAGTAGATAAATAGGGACCACTTTGGTGGGAAGGTAAACAGCGTTCCATGCACTTTGGTGTCTAGTCATGCCAGCCACATGTCCATGAAAACATCTGCAAACTCTGGGTTGCAGACGTTTTCCATAACCTCTTGGAATGGCACACACACAAAGCTGGAGCATTGCACATCCAGGAAGGTACCATATATTTTGTTTTACCCAAAAATGCCGAAATGTTTTGGGAGAGAAATTGGAATGATCTCCTAGTGATTTCTGATTTCACCTGGTGGATGGTTCAGTTGCACAGAATGCCCTGGAGTCAGAAGATGGACCTCATGGCCTATGGTGCTCACATACCCCTGATTTCAGTTTATACTTCTGTACATTTTTTTCAGTTATCTGTTGCAGATTGATCCAAAAGGACAGATGTAAAAAGAAAAGGTATGGAAGAATGACATACACCAAAGTTAGAGCGATGCGCTCTTTCATAGCTGTATGCTGCAGAATCTGAGGGAAGTAAGAGAAAGAAGTGAGGCACACAGATAAAACATTTAACTATTTTAGTAGCCTAATAAACTAATAAACTGCAGTGGCTCAAGTGGCTAAGACGCTGACTGGGAGGCGGAAGGTCAGCAATTCGATTTCCAAGTACTGCAGGATGGATAGAGCTCCCGTCTTTGTCCCAGCTCCTGCCAACCTAGCAGTTAGAAAGCAAGAAATTGCAAGTAGATAAATAGGGACCGCTTCGGTGGGAAGGTAACAGCATTCCATGTGCTCCGGTGTCTAGTTGTGCCTGCCACATTACCACAGAAATTCTGCAGAAGCGGACAGCGCTGGCTCTTTGGCTTTGAAACAGAGATGAACACTGAACCCTAGAGTCGGATACGACTGGCTTTCGAACAAGGGAAACCTTTACCTCTACCTATAATAAACTAATACAGTATCTTAAAAGCCCTATACTCAGTGGTCTGACACCTACTGTTACATTGGAAGCAAAAATACTTTGGTAATATTTTATGGCAGGATCACGGATGGTGAGAATAAGGAGAATTGTTACACTTCTAAAATAAAGGATATATTGGTTAAGCTTAACTTATTTTACTAGTCTAAATTTGCCACTAGATGAGTAGTGTTGAAGCTTCTAAGCAGAAGCAGATCTGAAAACTTGAACAGAATAAATTTTTTTAATAGGGATTAATGCACGATTTTAGGAAAGAAGAAAGTTGCCAGTATCCTTTTGAGTTTTTGCTTTTTGTTTTGAGGTATTTCCTTTCCCTCAATTTGGATGATTTAACGTGGGAGCTGGGGGTTGTCTATGTTTTCCTCTTTTATGATCCAGCACAATGAACAAATGAATTTGGAAACAAGAGCTACTCCTGAGCTGAAAGTACTGACTTTCAATCCCAAAAGTGGACAGGCATATTCCTGGGGTCTGAAGAAATGGATTACCATCCACAAAATCTCATGCTGAATCTATTTGTCCTGAAGATGCCATGGTGTTTGTGTTTGCCCATGTTTTTTGCTTTTATTTTAAGCTGAATGTCTCAATCCCAATGAAAATTCTTGCTATGTACTTTACAGCAATCATGTACACATCTGGATGTAGTCGCTATTGGGGAAAAGTAGGAATTACATCTAAGTAAATGTGGATTGAATGGCCTTGCCCATGATCCAATCCAGGAAATACCAGATCTGCATTAAAAATGTTGTTTTTTTGGTTCTTTGTACTACAGCCCCTAAAAAAAATTTTGCTGCTGCTGCTGCCATATCCAAATCTGAACATAGGCGATCATCATGGTGATCAGCCAGGAAGAGTGTCCTGAGAATATAATGCAGTGGCCTTTCATCTGCCTTCTGTATCGTAGCATGACACCCATACCACATATTTTTTTAGAGTTTTTAGAGCTTATTAGGGGTTAAATGTGTATATGTGGGGTGGGAGTATGTTGATAATTTTGTACAGTTGTATTTTGATTAGGTTTTGTTGGGTCAATAAGTGGATTTTCAATCTTGTTGTTCTGTGCAAGACAATGACAATAAATATTTATCTATCTTCCTGTTCTGCAAGTCATTTTCTGGTCCTGAGCCCTTTTGGCATGAAAAGTCCTCATCAGCCAATATAGATGAAGCTGCTGCACTCCAGCAAGATGGATTCAAGTGGAATTTAATCCACTTAGGGACCATCACCCTTCCCTGTGGACTTCGGTATCCATTAGTCCTCAGAGTTGTCAGGTCAGTTAACCACTGCCTGACACTCAGCATTGACACTCCTAGAATTCTGGGAGTCCAAAAAATGCAATCTGCACACCTCAAATCTAAACCATCCTTTTTCATAGTGGGTAGTCAAAGGATCAGTGAATGTTCCTTTAGTACATTGGTGAATGCATGTAGAAGCTTGTACAGTCATTCTCTGTGGAACACTTGATGTAGACATGATGAAAAAGTAAATATTGTGTCTTTGCTTTCCAGCTAACAAACTAGAGAGAGAAATATGCATGCAGCAATAGCAATTACACACATTAAATAGGGCTGTCTGGTTTTACAACTCTTTTGTTCTCCAAGGAAATGTTCTAATTGTAAACTATGCAATACAGCAACTACTTGCCATTATTATTAGTCATCTTGCTTTCGAACTGCTAGGTTGGCAGGAGCTCAGACAGAGACAGGCGCTCATGTGCAGCATTGAGGTCTCGAACTGCCGACCTTCCAACCTTCCAGTTGCCAAGTTACCACTTTGGTGGGAAGGTAAACAGTGTTCTATGTCTAGTCTTGCATGCCACATGTCCACAGAAATGTCTGCAAATACAGACAGCGCTGACTCTTTGGCTGTAAAAAGAGATGAGGATCGAACCCTATAGTCGGATACAACTGGCATTCAAGCAAGGGCAACCCACCCCTATTATCAATCATAGCTTGTACTATCATTAAAGCTTGTGCATCAATAATACAGTACATTTGTATCTTCAATTCTGTTGGTGGGGCCAGGACCCAATGTGGCAATGTTCCCACTTTAAATCATCCCCTATCTTCTCCTGCAGTTTCTGATGACTCCCCTGGGATGAAGAGGAGTCCTAGGGATCTCAAGAACCTGGAGGTGGGGAATAGGAAATGTTTAATTATCCTGAAACATCCATGGCATGGCAGTGGTTGGTGATGTCATTCAAGTTGTCTGGGGTAAATTGCCATGCAGGATTTCAGCCAATATATTCAATGAGTGGCACAAATGAGCAATGCAAAATGATAGAATGTTGTGGCCATCACATTGGTAATACTCCTATCAGAATTTGTTTCATCACAATTGTTTTTAATCAGAACATTCTGTCACAAGAACAATACCATTTCCCAAGCCAACAGTTGTACTTTCCTCCTGAAGACACATTTCTGCTGAATTATTCATTAGTGGTGTATCCATCACCTCCACAGCACTCCCAAGCTTATACATGAAACATGGAGTAATATGAAACATGCTGAGGATACAGCTTCAGCACTACAATGTTAGGATTTATGGGGAATGCATTTGGATAATTAATATTCGGTACAGTGGAACCTCATACAACAATCGCCCCGTATAGCAACAAAATCGCATAACAGTTAGGTTTTGAAAAAATATGGGATCCCGCATAAAAATTTTCCCTATAGAAAAACCGTACAACAATTTTTCAATGGGAAAAACCACTTAGCAAAAAAGATCATTATATGATGCACCCATACCTGTCAAGTTTCGGGAAATTTCTGTCAAATAAGGGAAATTTCCCGGCCAAAACAGGAAACTGGACAGCTATGCTTATCCTGTGCTGGCCTCCAGTCTAACTCCAGTCTAATTGCAGTCTAACTAATACAGGATGACGGCAGGAAAGAGTGTAAAATATGGGGGTTTGACAGAAATTTCCCAAAACTTGACAGGTATGGATGCATCCCATAGGGAAAATCACTATACAATGCATGCATTGTGGAATAGATTAAAATCGTTGTATGAGGTTCCAGTGTATCTTAAGCAAAAAACAGCTACTGTGATACCTCACTCAAAGAGCATACTGTGTTCCATGGGATTGCTCTTTAAGTGAGTTTGCTCTTTAAGCAAAACACCATTGTAAGTGACCAATTGTTACTTCTGTTGGGGGGGGGGGATTGCGAACCCCAATTTAGTTGTTAAGCAAGTTTTTGTTTGGTTTTAGTTATTCTGCTCTTTAAGCGAGTTTGTCTCTAAGCAAGGTGCTCTTTATGCGAGATTTTACTGTATTTTTAATTTAGAGACATTTAACTGCCAAGAGCACTGGGAGGGAGAATATCTTTAAGATGCACAGAATCTCCTGGAAACTCTGTTAATTGAGCTTGTAGCTGGAAAATTTTCCCCCTGCTACCCTATTCCCTTTCTGTAAAATCTTTCTTACCATCTTGTTGTCTTCTCCTTGTTTATTTTCGTTGCCACATTTTAAGTCATTCTCTGCTGTGTGGGGAAAATCTAGGTTTATCGGTGACAGCAAAAAATAGCAGATGTCTCTTCATTATTATTTTTTTAAAAGATGCCCTTTGAGTTATCTTTTCAAATGATATACAGTGAAACCTTGGTTAACATAATTAATGCCTTCTCTGGGACATTTGTTACAGCGGAAATTACTTTAACCGAATTTCCCATAGGAATGCATTGAAAACCAAAATACTCTAATGGAAATATGGTTTCCCATAGGAATGCATTGAAAACCAATTAATCCATTCTGGGGGGAAAATCTGTAAACCAAGCCACTATTTTCTATGGATTTCCTTTTGTTATGTGATTTTTATGTTAACCGAGCAGTTTGTTAACGGAGGTTCCACCATATATAGAAAAATGTGCCTCCTATTCTGGCCCTCCTTTTCAGACGTAACTGGAAAATTATCTTATTCCCCTTTCCAGTTACAGTAAAAGAGTCACCAGAGCTTATCTTTCCAATGCCTCTTTGTGGGGAGGCAGTTGGAGGAATTCTCAGACCACTTCTGTTAGGCCACCAAAGAGGTCTTTCTTTGAAAGGAAATACTTTGTCTCATCCATGCTGTTTAGACCAGCAACATTCTTAGAATAAACATCGAGTACAACGTTTATACAAAGTTAGATTATGACAAAACTTAAGCTGCCAAAGCATTTGTGTCTTTTGCTTACAAAGAAAGCTATATATGTCTCTTTAAGCAGTAAAAATAAATGTTGGCATCTATGTCCACCCTTAAATGACTGGTTTTTCAGGAGATTGAAGCACCCAGATACCCCCACCCCCCAAATAAAAAGATTAAGGCCCTTTTCCAAGAAACCATAAAGCCACAATTATTGTGGTTAAGAAAAAATAGAATTGTCTACCATGGGAGTGAAATGCTTTTGCGTTCCAGGGGAAATAACTTTCAGTTTCAATGTGTTCTGATGACTTATACTTGGCTCATGCATCCCATCTATTGTATGGCTTTTCCACCCAGATTGCAAAGTGCACGACTAAAAATAGCTATGTCAAATGTGTGTGCAGTTAAATTGTCTTCACGGAAAATGATGGAGGGCAGAATACTGGCACGGTTTTAGTTTGCTGGATCAAGACACTGCCCAAGTTGATTCCCAGAAAAGTATATACGGTATATGCTTTGGTACAGAATAAAGAAGAAGAAAACCAGTGCAAAAATACAAAATATACTTTGGCACAGAATACAAAAAAATACAAGTTATAAAGAGCATATACCAGCCCTGCTACAAGAACTGCACTGAAACATTCAAAGATAACAATGGAGTTTTGTACTGTTTTAATTACATAGTTTATTATTATTTATTTATTTATTTAGTCGTATTTATATATGCCGCCCACTCAGGCAGAACCCGACTCAGGGCGGCATTACAACAAATTCTAAAAACATATAAAAACACTTTAAAAAACCCATATCCCACCCACTTACAAAAAAAACCCCTTATCCCACCCATCCATCCCGCCCACTCTAAAAAGGGAAGAGAGAGTTCTTAATTCTTTACGTAAGCCAGCAGGCGGGGACCGTGATCCCATTCGGGCCCCACACCTGCCCTGCCAGCCAGGTCTTCAATCCTTTCCTGAAGGGCAGCAATTCTCTTTGAAGTCTTAGATCTGTTGGCAGGAGGTTCCAGAGAGTTGGTGCGGCCACGGAGAAGGCCCTCCTTCGGGTGCTAGACAGATGTGCACCCCTAACTGATGGCACCATTAGAGAGCCCCTCTGGTCCACTCTGGTTGGACGGGCAGACACTCTTGGGACGATGCGGTCTCTAAGGTATCCTGGCCCACTGCCATATAGGGCTTTAAAGGTCAAAACCAGCACCTTGAATTGCACCCGGAGACAAACTGGTAACCAGTGCAGCTCCCAAAGTAGCAGTGAGGCATGGGCATATCGCCCACATCCCATCACCACCCGGGCTGCCGCATTCTGGACCAGCTGCAGCCTCCGAATGGTCGTCAAGGGCAGCCCCATGTAGAGCGCATTACAATAATCTAGTCGGGAAGTAACCAGAGCATGGGTGACCATAAGCAAGGAGCCCCGGTCCAGGAGCGTGCGCAATTGGCGAATCACCCGAAGTTGGGCAAAAGCCCTCCTGGCCACAGCCGCCACTTGTTCTTCCAGCAGCAGCCGTGAATCCAGAAGGACCCCCAAGTTGCGCACTGGGTCTGTCTGGGGCAAAACCACCCCATCCAGTACCAAAGGTGGTAACTCCCTGGATAACACGGGGCCCCTTATCCACAGCCACTCTGTCTTGCTGGGATTCAGCCGAAGCCCATTGGCCCCCATCCAGACCCCAATGGCCTCCAGGCATCCGGATAGGATTTCAACAGCATCACTGGGGTCCCCACGGGCCGAGATATACAACTGGGTGTCATCCGTGTACTGATGGTACCGCACCCCGTGGGAACGAATGATCTCACCCAGTGGCTTCATGTAGATGTTAAATAAGAGGGGAGAAAGCACCGAGCCCTGAGGAACCCCATACTTGAGGGACCTAGGGCTGGACCTCTCACTCTCTAACCATACCGACTGGGTACGGCCCTCCAGAAAAGAGGAAAACCAGGACAACACAGTGCCCTGGATCCCCAATCCTTTGAGCCGTTCCAGAAGGATACCGTGGTCGACGGTATCGAAGGCCGCTGAGAGGTCAAGAAGAGCAAGGACGGATGGATAACCCCCATCCCGCTCCCGCCAGAGATCATCCATTAGTGCGACCAATGCCGTCTCCGTACCATACCCGGGCCTGAATCCTGATTGAAAGGGGTCTAGATAATCCGCTTCCTCCAGGACACTCTGCAGCTGGCGCGCCACCGCCTTCTCCAAAACCTTACCCAAAAAGGGCAGGTTGGAAACCGGCCTGTAATTGTTAAGGACAGCTGGGTCAAGGGATATTTTCTTCATTGGTGGGCGCACCAAAGCATGTTTTAATGGTGCAGGTTAGTTGTTTTTACTGTACTGACCTGATCTGTAAACCGTAGCAAGCTCATGATCAGAAGGTAGGATTAAAATATGGTAAATAAATGCAGTGGAATCCCAAGACTCACTTCTTCCATAAAATGTGGTGTGGTCAATGGTTGAAGGCATTATGATTATGTGTCATGGGGGCAGGGGTTAAGGGGGACCTTTATCCAAGGCTATATCAGTACTTTGCATCTTTGGCTACCTACTGAGACTAGAACTTTGGCAAGAGCCACGTACTGATTTTATTTTATTTTATATGATTCCTATGTTTTAGTCAGGGATTCTTAACCTGTGGCCCGCAGCACCATTTCATGTGGGCCACCACCACTTCCACTACACCAGGAAGTGCCATGTGGTGGAGGAGGGCAAAGTGGCCATCCGGCCCCTGAAGCTGTCTGAGGGAGCGTGACCTGGCCCCAGGCTTTAAAAGGTTGAGAACTCCTGGTTTTAGTGGCTGAAATCCACTTGTGCAGCTCTGCCTATACAAAGGGCTTGATGCCAGCAGCAGAAGATCACTACAGATTAAAGGCTTTCTCTAGTGCTGGGGGGATTCATGCAATTTGCTGCACTATCTGCAAATTACATGCAGTCCAGAATCGTCAAGCGAAGCCTTCAATCAACGGCAATTTGCTCTTGCTGTTGATGCCATTTCAGTTGTGCAAGTAGAGTTGCACTACAATTTGCATTTCATCAGATGCTGTTTCTGTTCTAACATAAAAGAAATGTTTCACCAGCCTCATAATGACAGTGGCATATGTGCAACCAGGTAATTTTAAAAATATAATGCTTATAGTTTTGGACCCAAGTTGGTTATATGCTCTATGGCATTTCTTTCCTTCTGAACAGTTTGTCATTCTACTTTAACCTGCTTTTAATACTGATTTTGGGTGAAATAGAAGGACACCTCCCCCCACAAAAAAAGAGTGGAAAGCATTACAAATACACTCAGGCATTTCATGGGCAACAGCATAGACCTGACTAATCCTTCCGATTCAGAAGCATTGCACCATATTGTGCAGTGCTAAGAAAGAAAGAAAGATGATATAACATGCACAGACCAAAAACTTCATGCATGCATGCATGCGTGCGTGCGTGCGTGCGTGCGTGCGTGCGTGCGTGCGTGCGTGCGTGCGTGCGTGCGTGCGTGCGTGCTTGCGTGCGTGCTTGCGTGCGTGCTTGCTTGCTTGCTTGCTTTCTCAGTAGTCCTTGATCTTTTTCCTTTTGTCAGTCATAAGTACTTTCAACAATAGATACTTGGCTGAAACTCTGGAACTGATTTTTTTTAACATCAGAGCCCAAAAAGCAGAAAGAGTTTTAAACTCTATTGGAAGCAGTAACAGACAATACCTTAATCTTTCACTAGAGGCAGATTTATTAACATTTTATGCTGCAACTGTAGAAATTGATTTATGACATCATGTCTATGGGTTCACATTGATCACTCTATACACATTGCTCTCAGCATGACACTCATGCTTTGAACAAAATTGATCAATGGCATTGCATTGCATCACCCTTGATGTTGACCGTTTGATGTCAGGAAACAAGCTGGCCATCTTCAAAAATTGGCAAGTACCCATCTATTCATCAAAAGGAAACATTCATGTTACTTTTACTTTAAATGTTCATGTTTTGATGCATCTGCAGGGTTTATTTATTTTTTGTTACCCTCCTCCAATCCCATTTATATCTTTTGGAATGAAAATGAGTTTCTGAATTCTTTTGTACTCCAGTATTAGTTTTAAACATTCAACAGACCCATCCTTTTTTTGCTTTTGGCCCCATTTATAACCAAATACAGAACATCAATTTAGTTAATTATTCATCCAGTGATGAATAATCCAGAATACACTGTCTTTTATTAGTCATACTGGTGGCTAAACTCCAGACATCCTTGGATAAAATGGATTATAATGATTGATTTCAGTTTGGCTTCCAACCAAATTTACATATTTAAACTGGATTGGTTTTCCTGGTGGAGACAATACCAGGACTGGGAGAAAGACCAGGCCCACCATTCTCTGAAATCCACTGACCATCTCAACTGATTTCAATAGCACTGATCCTGGTATTCTTTTAGATGAAGAGATGAGAAATGAAGGCATCTTGGTCATAGATGAAGGGGCAATTCTAGTAGACGGCACTGATCAGTTCTGTAACATTTGCACTGTGCCAGGCCATAAAGTTCCATTCTATCATCCCAATTGTTTAACCTTTTCATGAAACCATTAAAGAATATTGTCTATGACTTTTGGAGTAAGGTGATATCAATATACTGATGACACTCAAAAGTTGTTTCTCCTCTCTTATAGTTAATCCAGGTGAGATTGGAGAGATTCTGACTAGTTGTCTGAGTAAATAATAGGATAGGGGGTTCATATAAAAAGGTCTCCCTTGTTTGATAGCCAGACATCTGAGTCAAGGGATGGTGCTCATCAACTTTTACAGCCAAAGACCCAGCACTGTCTATGCCTGTTCATGTTCCATGAATATGTGGCAGGCATGACTAGATATTGGAGTGCATGGAATGCTGTTTACCTTCCCATCGAAGTGGCACCTATTTATCTGTTTGCAATTTCTTGCTTTCAAACTGCTAAGTTAACAGGACCTGGGACAGAGATGGAAGCTCACTCCATAGCACACCTCTTGGGTCTCAAACTGCTGACCTGACAAGCTTAGCATCTTAACCACTAAGCCACCATGGCCCTGCAGCGATTCATATGCTGAATTCCAGTCCAGGTGCAATAGAGGTACTCTTGACTAGTGACAGACTTGATTATGAAATTAACTATTTTACCAGCTCTGGATAGAATTTCAGTCTTAAAGGCTACTTTGGGACATGGTTAGTCCTTCTGGCCTTGAAGCTAGACAAGGGAGTCTGTAGTCCAAAGAGGTTCTTTTCACCAGATGTTGGTGTGCTTGTTCTTCAGAAACCACACTGTGGGCTTTTAGTGTATGAAAACCAAGACAATAGAAACAGCCAAAAGGTTGGCTTAGCACATCTTTATTGCATGATGGTCCAGGGGAACATGTGGTAATGGCGGATGAACAGCTCAATATATACTGTGGCTATACATTTGAATGTGGCTCCTCGATAGCCCATTGGCTACTGTCTGCGTGACGTCATTCCCCGTCACGCCCTTCTTGTCCAGGTGAGGTGGTGGCGGGAATCTTCCCGCGCTGTAGGTATTTGGGGAATTGGAACCATGTGAGCTGGGCGCTCGCTATTGCCCCTAGTGGTCACTAGCTCGCGTCCTGATACAGAAGGTTACAGTGTTACAGCTGGTGGTTATTATATCCACTCATTCGAGTGTTACTGTTATACTGATATGTAACTTGTAATTGTATTGTCATATTGATACATAATTTTGTAACTTTATAACTTGTAATTGTATTATATATTCTCTGCTGTAAGCTGCCCTGAGTCACATTTTTGTTGAGTAGGGCGGGATATAAATCTAATAAATGAAATGAAATGCAAAGACAAGCTGGGAGAAGGAGCTTGGGAAGAATGGTTGAGGACAGAGCTGCTGCCAACCCACTCTGCCAAGACTGCTACTACAAGTTGCTTCAAGAGCTGACCAGGTCTCTATCTCCTTCTAAGTATACTTTAAGGTGCCAACTTGAATTATAGAAGGCTGCTTCTCTGAACTTCTCTACCTACATTTGCTGCTGACCCTGTTGCTACTGAAACCCCAGGGCCAAAACTGTCAGCCCTACTGAAGCAGCCAACAAAAATATTATGGAGTACGTCAACCACAAATATCTCCACCACTATAGGAAATATTATCCTTTGCTTCCTCCCTGTCTGCACAGGGAATCCATGTGCTGTGGCCTATCATGTCATTTGGAACAAGGAGCAGAGCACTGGGATTATACCTTATGAGTCTTCTTCTTCCACATGCACAGGCCGCAGCTGGATCCAAGTAATAGCAAGAACAGCAGCAAATACTGCAGCTGCTTGTTTTCTGCCTGGGCAGCTGTTCAAAAGGGGAAAATATTCCTTTGGCTCTGGATTGTCATCTTGCCTGATTACCTGAGTTTTACTTGAAATCTGGGCTCATTGACTTGGATCCTTCCATATTCAACTGTCCCAGAAGGAGTTCTGGCCTTGTTCCCAACTTTTGCCTTTCCCTCACCATGCATCACGAAGACTAATTGTGCATCACTGGCTGCATTTTGATTGTTGTAATACACCACAGTTTTAATGGGTTGTCTTTGGGCTCAAAGTGGCTGAAAACTAGTTTTAAAAATGTCTTAAACAAATTAATTAAATAAATAGGTCACACTTGCTTGAAAGCCAGTCATATCTGACTCCAGGGTTTGGTGCTCTTCTCCATTCATTGCTAAAGAGCCAGTACTGTCTGCATTTGTAGATATTTCCATGGACATGTGGCAGGCATGGCTATACACCGGAGTGCATGGAATGCTGTTTACCTTCCCATTGAAGTGGTACCTATTTATCACTTGCAATTTCTTGCTTTGGAACTGCTAGGTTGGCAGGAACTGGGTCAGAGACGGAAGCTCACACCGTCATGCAGCATCCGGGTCTCGAACTGCTGACCTGCCAACCTTCCAGTTGTCAAGTTCAGCGTTTTAACCAGTAAGCTACCGCAGCCCCTGTAATTAAATAAATATTAACATAATATTAAAATATTAGCATAATGCAATATACAAGTGAAAATATTCTTTGAAATGTATTTGTATTTTTCTATTAAAGGCAAAAATTAACATATATGGTTACCTAGTTACTTAATTAATTGAACATAGGTAGATATTTAATATCTGAATACAGCAATGTAATCATCAAAATTAAATATGCTTCCTACTGCTAAGTAGGAAACAAAATAAGTAACAAGACACAGCTGACTGACACCTTAGATGGTTTGAATAGATTCACCCATGGCTATTCCTATACATTCCACCTAATATTTTACCACAATTTCCATGTTCTGTCTGTTCAAATCAACTCCTTCCCTCATGTCAGGATGATATCAATAACCAAGTTGCTTCAGGATGTCA
Source organism: Bradypodion ventrale (assembly GCA_035047345.1). Classification (NCBI taxonomy): domain Eukaryota; kingdom Metazoa; phylum Chordata; class Lepidosauria; order Squamata; family Chamaeleonidae; genus Bradypodion; species Bradypodion ventrale. The sequence continues at coordinate 28,494,487 of JAWDJE010000005.1, read as the reverse complement.
AAGCTATCCTGTAATAGTTTAGTCATAGTTGGCATAAATTAATTGTCAAAAATAAATGTAAGCCTGTTGAAAATCTTCACACATGCAATATTTACCTCGTAGGAAAATCTGGCCACAGGATTGGAAAAGATCAGTATACGTTCCAATCCCAAAGAAGGGTAGTGCCAAAGAGTGTTCAAATTATCGAACAATTGCGCTCATCCCACCCGCTAGCAAGGTGATGCTCAAGATAATACAGGATAGACTTCAGCAGCACGTGGAGAGAGAATTGCCAGAGGTACAGGCAGGTTTCAGAAGAGGCAGGGGGACTAGAGACCACATCGGTATTCCCATTTCTTTAAGTACTTGCCACATTTTACTGTGGTCCACGCAGTCAAAGGCCTTGGTGTAGTCAATAAAGCAGAGGTATACTTGTTTCTGATATTCTTTTGTTTTCTCCATGATCCACCATTTTAGCTGTAGTCTGGCCTCTTATGTTGCTTTCCTCTATTTCTTTGCACTGTTAATTTAAAAAGATTTCTTTGTCTCTCCTTGCTTTTCTTTGAAATTCTGTGTTCAAGTGACTGTATTTTTTCTTTTCTCCTTTGCCTTTTGCATTCCTTCTTTCCTCTGCTATACACAGAGCACATAATGCAATGCAGGGATGGAGGAATCACAATACGGGATAAAAATTGCTGGGAGAAACATCAACAGTCTGAGATATGCAGACGATACCACCCTAAGGCCAGGATACCTTAGAGACCGCATCGTCCCAAGAGTGTCTGCCCGTCCAACCAGAGCGGACCGGAGGGGCTCTCTAATAGTGCCATCAACTAGGGGTGCACATCTGTCTAGCACCTTCTCCGTGTCCGCACCAGCTCTCTGGAACCTCCTGCCAATAGATCTAAGACTTCAAAGTGAATTGCTGCCCTTAATTAATTATTAAATAAATAATTTATTTTTATTTATTTATAGTCACATTTGTATATGCCAGGATACCTTAGAGACCGCATCGTCCCAAGAGTGACTGCCCGTCCAACCAGAGCGGACCGGAGAGGCTCTCTGGTGGTGCCATCAACGAGGGGTGCACATTTGACTAGCACCCGAAGGAGGGCCTTCTCCGTGTCCACACCAACCCTCTGGAACCTCCTACCAACAGATCTAAGACTTCAAAGTGAATTGCTGCCCTTCAGGAAAGGAGTAAAGACCTGGCTGGCAGGGCAGGTGTGGGGCCCGAACGGGACTATGGCCCCCGCCGGCTGGCTTTTATAAGACTCTCTCTCTTTCCCTCTGTGTGGTAGGTGGGACGGGTGAGTGGGATATGGGTTTTAAATGGGGGTGGATGTCGGATTTTTCTTGATTGGGTGGGTTTTTTATTGGGTGGGTTTTATAAGGTTTTATAATGTTTTTATGTATTTTTTGGAGTTGTTGTAATGCCGCCCTGAGTCGGGTTCTGCCTGAGTGGGCGGCATTTACAAATGTGAATGATAAATAAATAAATAAATAAATAAATAATGGCAGAAAGTGAGGAAGATTTAAAGAAGCTACTGATTAGGTTGAAAGAAGAGAGTGCAAAAGCTGGCCTGAGACTTAACATCAAGAAAACCAAGATAATGGCAACAGGCCCTATCAGCACCTGGAAAGTAGACAGGGAAGAAGTAGAAGCAGTGACGGATTTTACTTTCTTTGGATCTTGGATCACTGCAGATGGTGACTGCAGCCATGAAATAAAGAGGCGACTGATTCTAGGGAGACAAGCCATGAGAAACCTGGGGAACATAGTGAAAAGTAGAGACATCACCTTGCAAACAAAAATCCGTATAGTCAAAGCAATGGTATTCCCGGTGGTAATGTATGGATGCGAGAGCTGGATCATTAGGAAGGCTGATCGCAGAAGAATAGACGCCTTTGAGATGTGGTGTTGGAGGAGAGTTTTGAGAGTACCCTGGACAGCGAGGAGAACAAATAAGTCAATCTTGAAAGAAATCAGTCCTGACTGCTCCTTCGAAGGTCAAATAGTAAAGATGAAGCTGAAGTACTTTGGACACCAAATGAGAAGAGGGGATTCACTTGAGAAAGCCTTGATACTGGGAAAGGTGGAGGGCAAAAGAAACAGGGGATGGCCAAAGATGAGCTGGCTAGATGGCATTGTGGATGCAGCGGGCACCGAGCTGAGCGGGCTGAGGAGGATGGTGGAGGACAGGGGTACCTGGAGATCAATGGTCCATAGGGTCGCAAATGGTCGGAGTCGACTGTGCGACTGAACAACAACAAGAAAAATCTTAAGGTACCAGTTATACAAGAAATTGATCCTTTTCTCCTTTGTAATGACATGCATAAAAATGTTTTATTTATTTTAAAAAGGCATGTTAGCCTTACATTGCATTAGAAAAAATTATTAAAGCCTAAAAATGTAGAGAAATTGAGGAATAGACATGGACATTTTCAAGTGTATCTTGGGGAGAAGTCACTACTAGCTTCAATAAGATTTTATGAAGTAATTTTTTCTATGAATTGGTAATAAAAACAGACCATTTCCTGATTGGAGCAGGTTTAATGAAAGCAGCATGAGTTTTGGTAAGTCTGTCTGTAATTTTGGAACACAGTCTCGTTTTTGTGGTACCACAAATTTTTCTTTTTCGTAATTCAGCAAAAGCCCCATTAATAACATCAACAATCCAACCAATTGTTCCAGTCTTATTTGCCCACCACCTTCAGTGTTTTTAAAGAAGCTAATATATATTTACTAGCATTTTTTGCCCAGCTTTGCCAGGCAGGTTTTGGGTTTTTTTAAAAAATGTGTTTGGTTTATTTTTGGGTATGAAAGACACGGCAAGGGTGACAGGCAGGGATCCACCAGGGTAGGCTTCTCCCCTGATGGATTTCTGCCTCTCGCCCTTGCAATTCTCCTTCCATTGTTTCGAAAACTGCCCTCGAAACAACAGAGGGAGAATATCAAGGGCGAGAGACAGGAATCCGACAGGGGAGGAGCCAACCCTGATGGATTCCTGCCTCTCGCCCTTGCAATTAACCTTCCACTGTTTCAAAAACAGCCCTCGAAACAACGCAGGGCAAGAGGCAGGGATTTTTCAGGGTTGACTCCTCCCCTGATGGATTCCTGTTTCTCGCCCTTGACATTCTTCCTCCATTGTTTCGAGGGCTGTTTTCAAAACAGCAGAAGGAGAATTGGAAGGGCAAGAGGCAGGAATCCATCAGGGGAGGAGTCTACCCTGGTGGATGCCTGCCTGGTGCCTTCTCCTGGAGGGAAGTGGTTTGCTTCTCTCTTTGTTGGTGAGGGCCAAAGGCTTCGGCCCTCACCAACCAAGAGAGAAGTGAACCCCCCTGTGGAAGATGATTGCTTCCCTCTGGGAGGCAAAGGTGAAAGGGAGTGCCGTTCTCGGCCTTTGTCTCCCAGAGGGAAGTGGTTCTTTTTCTTCTGTTGGCAGGGGCTGAAGCTTTCAGCCCCCGTCCTCCGTGGAAGGCGATGGCTTCCCTCAGGGAGATGAAGGCCGAGAACGGAGCACTATTCTTGGCCTTCGTCTCCCAGAGGGAAGTGGTTCATTTCCCCGCTACCCTGCTGAAGCCACACGGGCAGAAGATGGGCTCCCCCACCTTCCTGCTACCCTGCTGAAGCCACAGTGAGGCTGGTGCCAGCCTTTGTCCCTGGGGTCGCGGGGAGAAGAGGGGATCCCCCTCCTCCCCGCAACCCCGCCGAAGCTGCGGCAAGGACAGTGCCAGCCTTCGTCCCCGGTGCTGTGGGGATGGCTTTCCTCCAGGAAACGAAGGCCGAGAATGGAGCGCTGTTCTCGGCCTTCGTCTCCTTGAGGGAAGTGGTTCATTTCCAAGGCGATTGCACATCAGCCATTTTTTTACATGCACGCCGGCTGCCCCACCTTCTCCGCGCTCACGTCCTTCAGCCTTATTGGTTGAGGGATGGTGTGGCACGGAGGATGCTGGGAAGAGTAGGGTTTTTTTGTTCAGGTTCGTGGGCCGTTGGTCCCACTCTTGGCTTCCGGACCCTTGCAGCGATGCTTGCAGGGTCAAAAGGTAAGTGTTGACAGCTCATTATGGGATAGTAGGGTTGGGTGTGGCCACGCATGCTGGACATGCATGACCCAACCCACTTCTTATAGGTATAAATTTGTCCAAGCTGACTTTCAAAGATTCACCCCACTGCAATAATAAAACATTGTGCCTATTTATTCTCTCAGTTCGACTGCTAAATTTGCAACTTGCTTAGTCACTTTGTCAAATCTGATACTAGAGATAGTGTGCTGGTAGAAGCTATTAATGATTCCACAATTTAGACATGCAAACTAAGCCCTTGTTTGTGTACACTAGCCAATCACATCAAGAAAACAAGTCAATTTGCAAGGTAGAAGGCGAGAGAACAAGCAGAAGGCTTTACGTCAATGTTTCCCAACCTTTGGTTTTTGGACTTCAATTCCCAGAAGCCTAAGTCCATTGGCTGATCAGTGCTGTGCGGAATTGATTTAGGCTTTTGGGAATTGAAGTCCAAAAACCAAAGGTTGGGAAACACTGCTTTAAGTACTAAAGTGGTTTCATGCTTCTAACTTTGTGCTATCTATATCATCTAAATCTGACTCATGGTTTGTTTGTTTTTGTAACTAGGAATGAGTGATATGGCCATACTATTTTACCTTACTCTTTATTCCTTCCTTAAGGTTCACATCCTAGTTTAATTAAACCACAGTTGTCTGTTATGTTCAAAACAAGAAGCCATGATTTGATATCAGTTGATTAGACAGGATCATAAACCACTTCCTCATACAAAAAAAGCAGTACTTTACCTAAAAACTGAATCTGCTCGGTCTACTTCAGTACAGAATGCTTAAAGGTCACTCTGAACCAGGACAATTTGGCTTAGAATTTGTGATTTGTCCAAAGCCAGTGCACAGCCCTAATTAAATGCAAACCAAATGAATTTCTCCATCCCGTCCTAGATCCAATCCACTTACAAAGGTGGGGACGTACATTTCTTGCACTTCTAATTCCACAATGCATTTATACTGAACTGAGTGAGCTTATGAAAGAACTGGTCCCATATGTGGTGCAGTTTTGATCAGATACCTTCAGACAAGCAATGGAGAAGGAGGAAATTGCAGGATTGTGATGTTTATGATACTTATGTCTTTCCTAAAGTCACTAAAGCACACAATTGAACACAGCTTTTTATCTTTTCTTTTGAATATATCCCTATGGCATTCAATATTGGAGACAACTGTTCCTGTCATAGGTACTTTGAGTATGAAACATCTCTTGAGGAAAGGGTTTTTAGAAAAGGATTTGAATTTTTTACTAGCATAACCAACACCAACTGAAATTAGCAGTTCAAAGAATCAAATGCACAATAAAATGTCTGGAAGATAAAAATGTGTCTTGACCTTGTGAATTCATTATTGCTGTTGCAAACAGCAATTGAGACCAGACTTCATCCATCCATTCTAAATCTCTAGTTCCAACCTTGGTCCCTTAGATGTTGCTTGAGTAAAATCTACACTGAGCCATGCTGATTACAGAGCAACAGTGGTTAGGGCTTTTGGAAATTGTAGTCTATTCCTAGATGAATTTGACAGTCTCTGCTCTAAATATACAAGGGTCTTCCTCCTCCTCCTCCTCCTCCTCCTTTCTTTTGTTAGGCCTTTGTCAGATGTGAAGGTGATCTGGCTGTGACATCTTCACCCCATTGAACACAGGGTTGATTTGGCTGATCTGGTTGGCTAGGCTTTTGTCAGATCAGAGCTAGAGCTGGAGAAAAACTGTGAAAGGCATAGCAAAACAAATTAACTCTGTTACAAAGTGGAGGAGAGTTTTGAGAATCCCCTGGATAGCGAGGAGAACAAATAGGTTGATCTTAGAAGAAATCAACCCTGACTGCTCCTTGGAAGGTCAAATAGTAAAGATGGAGCTGAAGTACTTTGGACATCAAATGAGAAGAAAGGATTCACTTGAGAAATCCTTGCTACTGGGAATGGTGGAGGGCAAAAGAAGAAGGGGGCGTCCAAAAATGAGATGGCTAGATGGTATTGTAGATGCAATGGGCACAGAGCTGAGTGGGTTGAGGAGGATGGCGGAGTACAGAAGTGCCTTGAAGGTGGTGGTCCATGGGGTCGCAAAGGGTCGGAATCGACTGTGCAACTGAACAACAACAGAACAGTGCATTACTAAAGCACACCATAGTCTCAACAGCTTTAGCAAACTAAAGGAAAAGCTGTCAGTCCTTTATGTCACCTGATCCCACCATCCTTACCTTTTTCCACCAACAGCACTGTTACACAGCAAAAATAAAGTCAAGAATTTTGTTCTCTGTCACTATGGCAGAAAGTAAGGTAATAGCTTCCATGCTAGTTGAAAAAGGTGTTTCAGCTCAGCCCCCAACAGAAATATCATAAATCTTCAGGATTCTCTCCTAGAAAAAGAATTTGGACCCTTTTTTTAAGGTGACCTCTACAGCTTCCTATCAGTCAGGGAAGTGGGACCTTGGTCTGGAACATGCCATCAATCAGGGAACTGGAAAGAGCAAACAAATGTTTTAAACATTCAAATGTTAAGTACACAAAGGAATTACTTATTCCACATAACATTCTCTAGTTGTCCAAGCATGTGTAACAAGCATGATGAAGCCAAAGAAGCATGCAGTATATAATTTACACCCACCAACAATGCTACCTGATCTTTGTGAAGTCAAATGTTGTCCTGCATGGGGATTTATCACTACAGAATCATATGGAAGAATGAACCAACTATGTGCATTATCAAAAACATTCTGGCATTATTTCCCTTGAAACAGCTGCAGATCTTGGCATTTACTACAGTGCTCACATCAATATTCAATGAGACCCCAGCAGATTAAGAGTGCAATGCTGGAAATAAAAATGTATATTAAAATGGAGGGAGGGGAGGTAATTTTGTTTTGATTCAAGTCAAAACTATTCAAGTGTTTTGTTGTTCATTGATTGGCTTAGATGGCAGTTTCCCATTTTCTTGATTTTCCTTCCCAACAAACATTTTTGGGTTTATTGTTGTTATCCATTTCTTCTGGAGAAAGAAAAGACAAGATTAAATTAAGAGGTATTTTTCCCTTTGACATGTTTCTGGAAGTCATTAAGTCTCACATTCAGCCAAAGTGATATTGCAGCATCATTAATTTAAAGAATTTTTAGTTTATCTGATGAATACATGCCAGAGTTGACCGATAAAATTGCCTCTGGTGTTAAATGAATAAATAAAAAAAGGTCAGTCCAGCTTTTAAAGAATTGGATAACTCTATGAGATTTGTTCCTTTTTCTCTATTCTTTGCCCTACATATTAGATAATTATAACATGTCTACATGATACAGGCACCTATTTTTGAGATTATAAGTAAGGCATGTAAATCCTGACTTGATTTATCCTGACTATATTTATTTATTTATTAATTCCTTGATTCATTCATTTATATTTATACCCCATCCATCTAGGAGATTTTCCTACTAACAACAGGTGGCTAACAACAGAAAACACATATATTAAAGATGGTCTCATATTTTTAAAAAATACACTTAAATATACCAGGAACAAAAAACCTATTGGTGATGGAGAGAAATAAAATACCTATAATGCATAGTGAAATAGTAGGCTACTTTTCTGTTGGTCTCAGTGAAAACTTGTACATTATCACAAATGTATATACACATTTCTATAAAACCTTTAATACTGGAAATGTGATAATTCTTTTCTTGCTGCATGAACTAGTAAAAATTGTAGCATTGGATAGGTTGCTTGTGCCTGTCTGATTAATATGCTGTCCAGGTCAACTAAAAGTGTGCAATTAATAATAATGAGATTCACTGGTATGAGAAGCACTTAAAGAAACAAATATTTTAAAGAGATGTTAGAGAATTACATGGAACATTCTGTCATTTATTTATTTATTTATTTATTTATTTATTTATTTATTTATTGTTGTGATGACTAAATGGAAAATGTTCTCCAGAGATTAAAAAAACTGGACTTTTTTATTTTTTTGAGACAGCAGCTTCCAGAACCTCTCAGCCAGCATGGACAGGACCTGTCAGTTTAGGAGCCTCCAGTGGACTATTTTGATCCAAATTATAGTTTCAAGGTGTAATGTTTTCCCTACAGTGCTGCTGCATTAGAAATAGATTTTAAAATGAGTTGTGTAAAGGTTCTGAAAATGCTATGATCACAAAATGTGAAAAATTAAAAAAAAATGGGATAAAATTTCCAAAACAAATGGAACTATATAATTCTAGAATATGGCGGGCTTTCCCTTACCTGGCTTTGCTTTCTCTATTATTAGCTATAACAGTTTGACTGATTTTCCCCCTGGGGTAGAGTCAACAGTCCTTCATGAGAAAAAAGTGCTCCATCACCATTTTACCACTTTCTTTATAAAGACAGTTTACCAGCGCCTCATCAGTTGCAGTAAATCTCTTATGAGTCCTACAGTCACAGTCCGATCTTGCCAAGCTATGAGCCTATATTTCCAAGGACATGTAACCCCATCCAGCACAGGTTGACTCCCTGTTTCCTGATTTACTTTTCAAATAGCCAGGAGCTTCTCTTTCTTGCCTGGATTAAGCTCCAGGCATGTTTATACATACTGAAGAATATGTGCAAATTCTATCCTACTATCCAAATTTGCTAGACTTTAGATAAGGAAAGAGAAATCTAGGACTGTGCAGATGTTTCCATAAGGAATTCTTCTTCTTTCATGTCCAGGCCAAATGTAAAACTGCCAAAATAAAGCCTCCTTTTGGTGAATTCATTCCATAATTCTTTTACCTGACCTTGTGTGAGAAAGATTAGCTGGCACAAGGTTTATTTATTTATTTATTCGACTTTTTTAGCCGCCCCCTCGCCAAGGCAACTTCGGGTGGCTTACAACATAAGAAACACCCCAAATAACCCATTAGAACAACCCATACATATGGGTAAAACTTCATAAAAACACTAAAATCTTAAAATCACAAAAGCTCGAATCTAAAAAATCTAAAATCCCCATAACAAATTGTCAGATGGTCATATGAGCCAGCAGGATGGAGTAGATCCAACAGCAGTATCCCACACCCTCTGGGCCAGCCATGTCTTTAGCTCTTTCCTAAAGGCCAGAAGTTGTGGTTGGAGGTGGAGGTCTGTTGGCAGGAGGTTCCTGAGGGCCGGGGCGGATACTGAAAAGGCCCTCCATCTAGTGCTGGAGAGACGAGCCTCTCCAACTGTTGGTACCCATAGAGATCCCCTCCAGTCCACCCTAGTGGGATGGGCAGATGTTCTCAGGGCAATGTGGTCTCTTAAGTAACCCAGTCCACTACCATGTGGTTGTTGTTGTCCGGGATACGCCTGATTGTCGTTCACAAATACCACAATCTTTGAGGAGGCTTTTTCTGTGTAACCCACTGTGAGCAATGATCAAGGGTTACTATCCAAAAACAACTGAAGTGACACAAGTTCCCCACTCCTGCTTGAGATCATTTTGGGCTATATGATTTAGCAAAGTTTCATTAAAGTACATGAAAATACATCTGAGGTTTGCCAATGTTTGGCTTTGATCTACCAGATCAGAATTTTCAATTATCTTAATTAGTTTTCAAGAGACAATTGTGTTTTTAGAAAGTTATGCTTTTTTTTTTTTGCTAATAACAGTCTGTAAGAATTCTAAATGTAAAGTCAAGTGTTATTTTAGCCATTTAGCTGAAACAGATCGTTCAAAAGTTATTCAGAAGGTGTTTTTTCCCCTTGAGCTGAATGAGCAGACTTGGTTTGGCATGGCAGTTCCATCTTAACTTTTTTCTTAGAGAGCTTCCTTTTTGTTTATCTGTTTCCTAGAAATCAAAAGAAAAATCAATAGCTCCAAGATGAATACTGCTTAAAACACCATTTCCTGCAGTTGCTTATTTGTGGAATGAAAACCTGGATAAAGCCAGATGGAAAATACCTTTGTTGATTTACACTCACCTCAAGAAAAAGAAAAATCTGTTTCATCTCCAGCCTTGCCAACATACCTTGGAGCTTAAATCCTGTCTGTCTTTCGTTACCATACAGGCGTGTGGCAGGCAACAAGCCAGTTGGAGGCAGAAATTTGGACTACTAATTTTTCCCAGCTGACCCTCTGCCTCCCAAAGGGAATGTGACCCCCTGGTTCAAAGACTTCACAATTCATTTTTTTAAAATCCATATCAGAATTCTTTAATCAAGAAAGCCCCACACATTTCACAAAGAGCCACCCAAATCATTTTCTTTCTTTGGATTGAGACTGTGTTAGACTGGTTAGACTCATTGAGGCCTTAACGCTTGGCAAATTGACCTGGTAGCTTAGCCATTCTTATCTAGGAGGATATGTAGGAGAAACATTTTCATCTAATTCCTTTCTTCACTTGCTGTTAAAAACCCTTAAATTGTGTCATTGAAGACTTCTGGTGACCTATTTTTGCCCAGTTTTGTAGGCCATTTTAGTTTCACTGGTCAGAAGGGTTGTTCCTGAAAGCTTTTTGTTATTGGCTACTATATTATATTTGCATTTTTCTTCTAGGAAAACAGCAATTCCTTTCTCATGACTTCATAATCTAGAATGTAGAATGCAGAAATTTTACATCTCCATATTAGGAGATGTCAGGTTGTGGAATAATGGCCTAAAGCTACTTCTGACACCTATTTATGTTCACATTGTACAACTTGTCGGGACTTGGACTCCTGTGGTATAGGTATAGTTATTTGTAATCCTTCAAGTTATTGAAGGATTACATTTTCATGGTTGTGTATATGAATTAGTATATTACATTTGATTCTGACAGACTATTCCTCTCAGGCATTTTTGTTGCAACTAATTATTAGCATTTATATACCGCCCAGAGTCTATTGATTGGGGTGGTATATAAATCTAAACAATAAATAAATAAATAAATGTTCAAAGCCAGGCTATAATAATAATAATGTTTTTATTTATATCCCGCTTCCCTCAATCCAATCGACGACTCGAAGCAGCTTACAAAAGATATAAGGATACAATATTAGAAATACAAAATACAAAAAATACAGTATAGCAACAATAGCAACGGTATAGTAAAAAATACAGTATTAAAGATACAAAATTCCGAAGTCTAATACAATCAAAACACAATACAATTAGCATTTAAATACTAAATGGTACCCTCGGCTGATAAACATCCAATGCCAAATATTACCCTCAGCTGATAGACAGAGACTCATAAAACTTGGCCGTCCATGAAATATAATTATTAAAATATTAATTATTTAATATTCTGTTTGGGAATGTTAACTTTTATGGCTATTACATTTGTATTCTGAATAATATTTTCAATTAGGGGTGTTTTTTTAATTCATGATCCTATTATACACAATTAAACAGATGGATTTGCAGGACTAGTTTTTTCAGAGAATTATGCTTTCAAACATATTCTGGATTAAATTTACATAAGAAACTGATTTAGGAAGTATCACACTTACATGTATGGGTAAAATCTATATACTGGTTGGACAAAGGATTATGTTAGAAGGCATGGAACATAAATAATTTTTGAAAGCAATAGAAGTAAAAATTCTGGAAAATGGATTTTCCCAAAAGATAATGAAAACATAACTTAAATTTTAGAAAATCCTATTGCCTTGTTAAATGCAATATTGTTACCCATATAAATTTTAATTACATCATAACTCATTAATCAAGCTATGATCTGAAAATATATAAGGAAAGTACTGTTTGGAGAAATATGTTGCAATAATACAATACAGTAAGATGCAATGCATTATTTTGGCTATTCCTTCAGCAGTTCGATATCCGAATACTGCTAGACAGATTGAGCTCCCGTGTTTGTCCCAGCTCCTGCCAACCTAGCAGTTCAAAAGCAAGAGATTGCAAGTAAATAAGTAGGAGCCAGTTTGATGGGAAGGTAAACAGTGTTCCGTGTGCTCTGATGTCTAGTCATGCCTGCCACATGACCACGGAAACATCTGCAGAAGCAGACAGCACTGGCTCTTTGGATATAAACAAAGATGAGCACTGAAACCTAGAGTCAGATATGACTGACTTTCAAGCAGGGACGACCTTTTTTCTTTACCTTACCATCTAGGCATATCTCCGTCTATCTCTCACTGCATGGATTTACTTATGTTCTATTAAGGCCCAGTCAATCTGTGGTGTTACTCATTCCATCGATCTTCTACTTCTTCCACATTTACTTTCAATTTTCCATTCAGAGATTGTTGCAGTATATTATGGGAAATTGTGTCTAAAATATGAGAACTTGCAACTCTATTTCTTTCTGTTTTCCTATCCAATTTAGAACTTCTTCATTTTTTATTCTTATCAGAGAGAAACAAAAAAAAACCAAAAAAAGCTATTTCCCTTTAAGAATATTTATTTATTTAATTATTTGCTTTATTCTTAATGTTTTATACCTGCTGACTTAGTGCAGGCACTACTTGTTGAGGTGAACAACATGTAAACATAAAGTACAGATAATAAACCCAAATAAACCAAGCTTGTGGCAGATGGACCTTTCTTCTGAAGAGCATCAAACAACATACATGACTCACCTCCTATCTTCTTGACCTCACAACTTTGTGAGATAGGCCATTCTGACTGTTTCAAGATCATCTAGAAAGGTTTTGTAGCAAAATGGGAATTTGAATTTAAGATTCCTAAATCCTAATCCAACATTCTAAATGCTTTTTCATTGTTTTACTCATTCCAGAGTTTGATGCACTCTGAGTCTATAATGATTTACAAGCACTTCTTGCTGCTGTAATTCCCATGTCAGCCCAAGTGCTCCTGTCAAATGCTGTGTAATGAGATTTCTCACAAGTATCCTAAATGGTCTTTAGATAATATAATACCTATTGCTCACTTATTAACAGTCCTCCAGATTTTTTTTTAAACCTTGAGACAATTCTACTGCATGTGGGGTGGAAATATCAACCAGATTTTGACAGAAAGAAGACATAGATTCCAAACCTGTAATATCAGATCAAACTCAATTATGAATTCAGTATGACAGGTTTCTTCTTCTTCTTCTGTGTCTAGGTCAGATGTTAAACTGCCAGAATGAAGCCACCTTTGGTGAATTCATTCCATAGTTCCTTTCATCTGACCTAGTGTGAGAAAGATTAACTGGCACAGCAAGGTTGCCATTGCCCTGGGTATGCCCGATTGTGGTTCAAAAATACCACAATCTTCAAAGAGACTCTTTCTGTGTGCCCCAGTATTACAGACAACAAGCTATGACTAAGTAAACCTATGGCTTTTACATAATTTCTGGAACATAAATTGCCTTCTATCAGTGTTTATTATTTCTCATATTATGTGTGGTAAAGAAGTCACTCACTTGATTACCATATTTTCCCCACACACAATTTAACAGGATTTCAACCCATCTCCCAAGACTACAATTAGGAGGAGCTACAGTTACCCAGAGATTATTTGAAAAGACTTATAAAAGAGACTGGAGCTCAGTATTTCACTCCTCATTTTTAAAAGATATCTTAGGAAGTGTGTTATAAACTGATATGGCTTTTGTACAAAGCAATTGTATCTGGCACTTAAAAGAGGTTTTATACACAGTAATAAAACGACACACTTATAGAAATTATCTACTGACAAATCTTGTGAACTTCAGGGCTTTATTCTTTGGCTAACTTTGTTCATGTGGTAATTGGAAATATAGCATCCAACAAGGCCTGTGTTTATATGTGTAAGTGAGAAAAGTAATATAAAAGAATAATTCAATTCGTCAACAAGAAAACATTACATGCAACCAACTCTTCGGAGTTGGGTGGCGATATAAATCAGAAATATAAATAAATAAATAAACCGGAAATGGTGAACTGTTCAATTTGGAAATCCAAGCCGATAATATTTTTCATCTTGTGCAGCACTTTGCTACATCCTTTGTACAGCTAACTTGTTCCCTTTCCAGTCTTCTTCAGCACAGCACATGAGCATTTTTTGAAGCAGGTCTTGAGTGATGTGACTAATATCTGCCATGTGCATCTCATTTTTCTCCTTCCAGCAGAGAATTGTGTGCACAGGAGGAGGGCAACATTGTTGTGTTGGTGTGGGTTTTTCTGTCTTGATTGGATGTTGATATGAATGTAACATTGTGTGTTTGGTGTTCACAGAAGCCCTGGGAGGCCAGAGACATTTCACCTTTGCCTGTGGAGGAAAAGATGATGGAAGCCTAGGAAGGCCCTTGGGTTTGGCATGAGAGCTGTCCATCAATGAAATGCTGACAGAATAAAAACACAGGTGCCTTCTTTTATGAAAAGAGCAATGGCCTTTCTTTCCCTCAGAGGCCACTTCTTTCTCAATAGCAGGGGTTCCCAACCTTTTCAAGCCGTGGACCAGGTTATGCTCTTTCAGTCAGCTTTGAGGGCCAGACAGCCATTTTGCCCTGCCTGCATGATGGGTGTGTGTGGCCATTTTGTCCCAACAGATTCAAAGGGATGGCCATTTTGGTTCTTGAATGTCCTTGGAGGGATGGGGGCCAGATGAAACAGCATTGTGGGCCAGATCTGGTCCATGGGCCTTAGGTTGAGAACTCCTGCTCAGTAGGGACTCATGGGCTTCTCCATCAGATCTAGCCTAAAAAGTAGTTGCCATAGCAGCAGCATAGCATTCTCTGAGGAGGCGTATTCTGCCAGTCTTATCACAAATTTATTTATTTATTTATTTATATTCATATTTATATAGCATTTAATGTCATTCAAGTGTAACCCTAGTCAAGTGTAAGAGAATGCAGTGTTGTTGACCTGCTTACAGGCATGTTCTTAGCCCCATCTCCTCCCTTGCATCAACTTTCTTCTTGTAATTAACAACAACACTGAATAGGACAATCTGCTTATGCAGAGATTCTCCGTGCAAGTAAAACTATTGGAAAATTCAGGATCCTTCATTGATGTCTCTTCATCAGTGATCACATGAACTAAACAAAGTGGGGAATGGGGCAAGGCTAGGCATTTCTCTCAAAGTGTATTGAGCAGAAATGCTTGAGAAATCAGGTTTAATTTAAATAGTAGTACTAACTTAGGCAAGGCTCTCACAGTTTCTAGGGTAGCCAGCAAAACTCAAGCAAGAGTATAAGTGTGAAAAAAGGTGATTTTTCTTACAGCAGTTGCAGCAAGCTAGGAAAAGACAGAGGTATTTTGCCAGCTGATCTCTGAGATCTACTGGCAAAACAAAACTGCAGGCTTGAAGAGGGGCATTGAAGTGCAGAGCACAGAAAAAGAACAAAACGTCATCCACAATAATAGCAACATTGAGTGTAGCTCTAGATAATTTCCATCTTCTACAGATTCAGATTGGTTTGGATTCAGCACAGCTTCAGCTGCTTTAGCATTGACTCAGGAAGTCATTTTCAAGAAACAGGATAGTGATCTTGTATTTCTTCCATACCCAAAAGAAGACACCTGAGTGCTGATCATTTATCTCCTCACTGCAAGAAACCACAAAAAGAGATTATAATAGAAAGGGACATTCTTCCTTCTCATTTTTGTGTTGATGGACAATGAGCAAAGCCATTGAGAAACAGACGAACAGGTGCAAAAAAGTTTTCTGTGCAAGAGAAAGTGAAGAAACAAAAGAGAGAAATGTCTCTCCTCTACACTGTGTTGTTGTATCAGAAATGTCTAGGTTGGCAACCATCTAAAAGAAGGAGGATGGTGTAGCAGGAGGCTCTGATTAGAATTTCTCTCTATCTCTTTTTTAAAAAAAGGTTGAGTCTTTAAAAACTTTAAGCCCTCACACTAAGTAGGTATGTTGACTTTGCCTGTTCAGTGTTGTCATAATAGCAATCTTGCATGCACTAATATTAGGTATTAGCTGGATGTGGGGCTTTACAGCTTAATGTGACTGTCTTTTGTCACTAATTTGATTTGAAAAGTTATTTCCCCACTTCTGTCATTTAAGGCAACTCCTCTCCACCCACCTCTCTGTTTTTATTTCCTTCTATTTTTTATTGATAGTCTTTCTTTTTTCTCTGTCCAGGCATGGAGGTTCAACCTACTCCACTAATTTCTCTTCACAGTTGGTAACTGGAAGATATTAGCAGAGCAAAAAAAGAAGAAGAAATGATTAATAAAAAGAGAGTATAAATCTTTAAAACAAGGAGGGTTCAGTTTTCCTAATATTAGACTATATAGTTATATCTCATGAGATACTTATTTGATATTATATCTTAAGCTAGTAATTTACTCTCAATAGATATGTGCCTCAAGTCCACCAGCTCAGATCCAGGAAGAGCTTTATGGCAAGAACAAACATTTTTGAGGGTACACAAGAGCAAAACAAAATTAGAAGATGGAGGAAGGGGCTCACTGGACAAGGAACAACATTAAAGGATATAGCTGAGGAACTTGACCTTCTCTATGTCACTTGGAGGACCATGAACAGGATGAGAGTCAAAATGCCTAAATGCTCAAGTGTGGGCTGCTGGTGGATAATAAGTACTGAGATTTGCAATAATATATGGGACACAAGAATTTTAAAACTCATGCCTGGGATGATCAAGGAAATATTTTTATAAGTTAGGTTTCAGATAGTATTTAACTCCAGTGAAATTGAATCAAATAGTTATTCTAAATACTCTAAATTGTGTTGGCGAGGTTGTCAGAAAATAAGGTGTTTTTTTTTTCATATGATGTGATTGTGAGAATATACAGAAATTTTGGTAGTTGGTTTTCAAGAAAATAAATAAAATAATCAAGTCAAATGTACATATCCTAAAAGTGCACTTTTGTTAATATTTGATAAGGAGCAATGGAATTGTACAATGAAATACAGTGGTACCTTGAGTTATTGAAAACAACTCAAGATATTGAAAACAATATCTTGAGTTATGAATTTAAATTCATAACTCAAAACACAGTTTCCCATAGGAATACATTGAAAACCAACTAATCAATTCCGGAGGTCAGAAAAAAAGGTTTTCAATGCATTCCTGTGGGAAACTGCATTTTAAGTTAGAATTTTTCATAATACAAAACATCCTGGGGAACACATTTGATTTGTAACTCAGGGTACCACCATAATTCACTCTACATTCATTAACAGTAGCAAGATTAATGATAGCAAGGAATTGGAAAATAGAGTATGGTTTTAAATTAAATGAGTGTACAAAGATAGCTATTAATGACAAGCTGACTTGTAATATTAAATAAGAGTCTGATAAAATTACTACTATCTGAGGAGAATATACTGATTTTGTATTAATAAAGGGGAATGGTTGTGCATATTCACAAGAATCAATAAAGGTTTGGAAGAGTAATAGGGACTCCATAATTGGAGGGGAAATTGGTTGTTATCTCCAAATGGGTATGTTCTGCTTAATTGTATTGTTTGTACTTTTAAATGTGTTTTTGTTACTGTTTGTGTGTGTTGGTTTTGAAATATGTAGGGATTTTGTTGCTTTAAAATAAAAATTAAAAAATAGCAGAGTGACAAAAGACAAAAAAAGAACAAATTAAATTCCTGCCTGCATGTTACCTGTCCCCAGAAAGATTTCAGGGCTTCCATGAACTCCTCAAATAAACACTAACTAATGAGTCCACAGCAGTGAAAAAGTCTGGACTATTTTCAGTGTGCTACTTCCATATGGTAAGCTACTTTTGCATAGGAAAGTGTAGCTGGGCTGCCAGACAGATGTTTCCACAAGAAGAAGCTGGAAACACTGTCTGTACTTCAAAGGCCAAGGGTATTTGGCATAAAGGAACACAAGATCCATACCTCTGAATAGAATTTCGCTCACTCTCCTTGGAAAGTCCTCCTATGCCTCAGCAAACCAAATATAGACCCCTTGAGCCATGCCAAGGCATACAGCCAAACCAAAGGCTTTCCATCTTTCCTCAAGCCTGCAATATATATGCCTGCATGAACAAACTCTATATATAGTACTTTGAGTACCTCAAAGATCTATGATTTTTGCAGGTAGTCCTTTTATTCTACAGGTCACAACTATTTCACACAGTAACAGCATAAAGTAACTGCTTTGGTCTGTTCATGACATGGGCATTGCCCTGTGTTTGAGCGCTTCTGCTCTCAGCCAGTATCGGAATAAAAAACTTTGAAAGAAGGTAATGGATAGTTCATTAAATGACTGGCAGCTCTTTGCCAACAGAGATATAGAGAAAGAGTAGATACTACACCCCTCCAGGTGAAGTCTGATGGTTCCTTTCAAACTGATTCTTCAAGTTTGTCGTCTGTGCTTTGAAACTTTATTTAATAACAGATCCTGTGGCTTCAACAAGTAGCCTATATTACTTTTGATATTTTTTTCTCTTGATGCCCACATTGATTTGAAAGGTATAAACAAAGTCTGGTTTTGTAATCTATTGACAACTCCCAAATTGTATTTAGGAAGTATCTCCCCATAAGCCAAACATAGCTCCAATATGCAGTCTGGATATTAAAAGAAACATGCACAATTGAAATGATCAGGATTTTCTAGATTATAAGGACTAGTGCCTTATAGTTATGTGCACAGCTTGGAAATGGGCCTATTTTTCCTCCACCAAATTCAGAAACCCCCTGATGGTTGTGTTAGCTGAGGGATTCTGGGAATATCAGTCTTTTTTTAAAGAGCATTTCCAAACTCTAGCAATTGTTAGATTTTTGCAATAACCCTCAGATTCAATTATTTGCCTAGACATGAAGCTAATGAGAAGTCTTTGAGTGCAGCACAGATTCCCATCTTAGCTTTGTTAAAAGAAAACCCTAGATGACTAAAGTGCTGGAAATAAATTGATGGAAAGGAAGCAAAGCATGCAGAGGGATGGGGACAGTGGTGGGCTCCTAAAAAAATTGCTACCACACTGTGGGTGTGGTATGGTGGGCATGGCCGGGGAAAAGCCCTGTGTTGCACCCAAATTAGGACTACTTTATTTCAAAACTTGGATGGGTGCCACCAGCTAGAATTTCTGCTACCAGTTCTGGCAAACTTGCTCCATGATGTTAGCAAGACCAGAACAGAACCAAAAGACAGAAAGGCAAAAGTCGCCCATGCCTTGTCGTGCTTACCTTGTCAATTATCCCATGCAGAGACGAGGCTACATCCATCATTACTTACACAGAGCTAAAAACTCCACAGTGGATCCTTTTATTTATTTATTTATTTATTTTTCACGCTTATATACCGCCCACTCAGGTACAACCCAACTCAGGGCGGTTTACATAGCGGACAGTAAATACATAAAAGACACATGATAAAAAAGTTAAAAGTTAAAAAAGTTTTAAAAAAACCCACCCCTAAAAGGTGCGCAAGAACCGAAGGGACCTTGGGGGAAGGCACACTTCTCTATACCAACCACCCAACGGTACCCCCATCCCGACCCGCACCCCAAACTTGGCCCGCCAGCCAGGTCTTTAGTTCCTTCCTAAAGGGCAACAACTCCGTCTGGAGACGCAGTTCCACAGGCAGGAGGTTCCAAAGGGCTGGTGCGGACACGGATAAGGCCCTCCTCCTTGTGCCAGAGAGGCAAGCCCCCCTGGCTGATGGCACAATTAGAGAGCCCCTCCGGTCCGCTCTGGTTGGACGGACAGACATCCTTAGGGCGATGCGGTCTCTAAGATACCCTGGCCCACTACCATGTAGGGCTTTAAAGGTCAAAACCAGCACCTTGAATTGCACCCGGAGACAAACTGGTAACCAGTGCAGCCCCCGAAGCAGTGGTGAGGCATGGGCATAACGTCCACACCCCATCACCACCCGGGCCGCGGCATTCTGGACCAGCTGCAGCCTCCGAATGGTCATCAAGGGCAGCCCCATGTAGAGCGCATTACAGTAGTCTAGTCTGGAGGTCACCAGAGCATGAGTGACCATGAGCAAAGAGTCCCGGTCCAGGAGTGGGCGCAACTGGCGAATCACCCGAAGTTGGGCGAAGGCCCTCCTGGCCACAGCCGCCACCTGTTCTTCTAGCAGCAGCCGCGAATCCAGGAGGACCCCCTGGGTTGGTCTGGGGCAAAACAGCCCCATCTAAAACCAAAGATGGTAGCTCCCGGGATAACACAGGACCCCCTATCCATAGCCACTCAGTCTTGCTAGGATTCAGCTGTAGCCCATTTGCCCCCATCCAGACCCCAACAGCCTCCAGACAGCTGGAAAGGACTTTGACTGCATCACTGGGGTTCCCACGGGCCGAGATGTACAACTGTGTGTCATCTGCGTACTGGTGGTACCGCACCCCGTGGGAACGGATGATCTCACCCAGTGGCTTCATGTAGATGTTAAATAGGAGAGGAGAGAGTACCGAGCCCTGAGGCACCCCATATTTTAGGGGCCTAGGACTCGACCTCTCACTCTCCAACCACACCGACTGGGTCCGGCCCCTCAGAAATGAGGAAAACCAGGACCACACCGTACCCTGGATCCCCAATCCTCGGAGCCGTTCCAGAAGGATACCGTGGTCAACAGTATCGAAGGCCGCTGAGAGGTCAAGAAGAGCAAGGACGGACGGATGACCGCCATCCCGCTCTCACCAGAGATCATCCATCAGCGCGACCAATGCAGTCTCAGTACCATATCCAGGCCTGAATCCTGACTGGAATGGATCCAGATATTCCGCTTCATCCAGCACCCCCTGCAGCTGACGTGCCACTGCCTTCTCCAGAACCTTCCCCAAAAAAGGAAGGTTGGATACAGGTCTGTAGTTGGTTAGGATTGCTGGATCGAGGGATGGCTTCTTCAGGAGGGGGCGCACAAGAGCATGTTTCAGCAGTGCAGGAAATATCCCCTCTCGAAAAGACGCGTTAATTATAGCCCCGACCCAGCCACCTGTCACCGTCTTAGAGGCTTTTACCAGCCAGGCGGGACAGGGATCCAATGGACAATTAGTGGCACGGACCGCTGCAAGGAGCCTGTCCACTTCATCCGGGGCAACAGGATCAAACCGATCCCAGGTAACACCGCAAGACTGCGCACTGGCTCCCCCCGGACCCTCCCCGTCCACGCCAAGTTTGAACCCCGAGCGGATCCGATCGATTTTCTCCACCAGATGGTCAGCAAAGTCCTCAGCCGATCCCTGCCAACCAGGCACAGGCCCCGCCCTACCCAGGAGGGACCTGGTCACCCGAAACAGGGTGGCTGGGCGATTATCAGTGGAGGCAATAAGGGAGGTGAAGTACTGCCTCCTCACCACCCCCATCGACACTAGGTAGGCCCTAATAGCAGCTCTAGCTAGTGTCCAATCGGAATCGCTCTGGGTCTTCACCCAGCGGCGCTCAAGGCGTCTCTTTGCCCGTTTGAGCTCCTGTCGTTCTTCAGTGAACCACAGGGATGACCTAGCTCCACGGGCTCTGAGAGGCCGTAGTGGAGCGATTACATCCAAGGCAGATGTCGTCGACCCGTACCACAGGTCAACAATTGCCTCAGGTGAATCGTGTCGCCGATCCAGAGGAAATTCCCCCAGTTCCCTCTGGAATCCATCCGGATCCATCAGTTGCCGGGGGCGGGCCACTTTAATCGACCCTGCCTCCTTACGATGAAGTGTTGCCCCCAGAAAGTCTAGAGCCACCAGATAGTGATCTGACCATGGCACAGGTGTTATGTCTAGCTTCTGTAAATTCAGATCACTCTGCCACCGCCCCGACAAAAAGACTAAATCTGGCGTGTGGCCACTGCCCCTGGTCGGGCCCTGAATTACCTGAGCCAGGTCCATAGCTGCCATGGAAGCTATGAACTCCTGTGCCACCCCGGAACCAGACCCCAGCGAAGGCAAATTGAAGTCCCCCAAAACCATAAGTCTAGGGAACTCCAAAGCCAATGCTGAGATGGCTTCAAGGAGCCCAGGCAGGGAGTCCCTTACCCTGCAAGGAGGCAGGTACAGGAGTAGGACCCCCAACTGACCGTTAGGGCCCAACCGCAGGAGCAGAGCCTCACAACCCAAAATTTGTGGAGCGGTGGCCCTGGCGACTCCCAATGACTCCCTGGCTATAATGGCAACACCACTGCCCTTACCCACATCCCTAGGCTGGTGCCAAACACCGAACCCGGCCGGACACATCTCTGATAGAGGCACCCCATCCTCAGGTCTCAGCCAGGTCTCAGTGATGCATGCCAGGTCGGCCCGCTCCCCCAAAATAGAGTCTTGTATTAGAGGAGCCTTATTACAGACTGACCTGGCATTCATCAGCAGCAGCCTAAGGGCGGGGTCACCCTGGATCAGCTGCTCAGGACCTAGAGGTGAAACCAGGGGGCCAGAACGCGGGACAGATACTAAGCATCGGTCCCGCGTTCCCCGAGTGCGGCCCGCCCCACGGTTCCCGCTATAACACCCCATGCCCATCACAACCTCTAAATGAGCCCCTGGAACCTCCACCATTAACCCAGACAGAGTGTCGCCCTCTCTTCCTGGCTGGCAAGGCCATCTCCCCCTCCCTCCCTCCCTAACCCACTTAAAACATACCCTCTCACTCCCTCCACCCCCCCCAACAGAACTCCAATGATGGGAGTCTCCTCCTCCCGGCCCTGGTCCAAGCGCTGTAAGGCCACGGGGGTGATGGGGAGGGGGGCACCACCCCTAAGGCCGTCAAGAAACCCCAGGTGGGGCCATAGTTCTCCTCCCCACCCTGGTCCACGCAGCATGAGGCGCGATGCTGCAGGGATGGCGAGGGGTGCCACTTTTGAGGCCGCAAGCAACCCCAGGTACGGCCAATGTTCTCCTCCTCGCCCCAGTTCTGGCAGCGCAAGGCTCGTGGCTGCCGGGATGGTGGAGGGGGGTGCTTTTGTGGCCGCAAGCGACCCCAGGTACAATCAATGCTCTCCTCCCCACCCCAGTCCCGGCAGCGCAAGGCTCGTGGCTGCATAGATGGAGGGGGGCGCCATCTTTGGGGCTACAAGTGACCCCAGGTGCAGCCGATGTTCTCCTCCCCGCCCCCAGTCCTGGTGGCACAAGGTCCTCCCTGTAGTTGCTGCGACGGACCTGCACAGCCGGGAAAAATATCCCCTTTCCGAAACCAGCCATGGGACGGAAGACAAACATCCAATGTTCTCAATGGCCTCCACTCCCGAAGATGAAACCGGCTAAGCGGTGGTGGAGGCGGTGGAGGCGGTGGAGGTGGCCTTGGAGCCCAACCAGGAGTCCAGAAGCCGCCCTGCCTCTGGTGTTCTCGCCAGTCTCCCTCCCGAAGGCAGTGTTCTCGGCAGGCCAGGGGCTGGTGGCTTTTACCTTCCCTCAGGCTGAAAGAAGCAGCCCAGAATCAGCTGTGGCCTTGATGTTCTCGGCAGGCCAGAGGCTGGTCGCTTTTATCTTCCCCCAGGCTGAAAGAAGCAGCCCAGAATCAGCTGTGGCCTTGGTGTTTAAGGAGCATCTCAGCTCTGGAAAGCAGTACTCCATGGATCTGAGCGCCTAGGCCAGTGATGACCAACCTTGACACTCCAGCTGTTCTTGGACTTCAAATCCCAGAAGCCTAAGTCAGCACTCCTGCTGATCAGGGCTTCTGGGAATTGAAGTCCAAGAACAGCTGGAGTGTCAAAGTTGGTCATCACTGGCCTAGGCCTTGTCAGGAGTGCCAAGGATTCACCACTCCCTCATGATCCATCTTCTGAGGCAATTTTGTTATTATGCCCAATGGTAGGGCAAGTCCTACAAGCTTGAATCCAATGAGCCATTGTGGATTTTATTGTACCATCTTACCTGGCTGGTTTGCCATCCCAACTGAGGTTCAGTGAAACTCTTCTGAAACAGGCCAGAACAGAGCCTCCTATAAGTAAGCCATTTATAACTTAGGGGCACTAGGTGTTCATCTTTATACCTGGATTAGAATTTATGCACATGCACCACCTACCTTTTTCTCATTCTTTGCAGACGCAGACATGGTATCTCCTCTTAGCATTCTAGTGCATGCATCTTATGATAAAAATACCCACTGACCATCAATCCCACCTTTTGCAAGGTAATTCTTCAGCAATCAGACTTTCTTACTCCCTTTTCTTACAAAGTGATATTGCCTAATACAGTATGTGCTAATAAAATGCTTTCCTCTCCTGGGAAAGGATATTCATTTGTAACTGCAAGAGGTATTTATGTACGGACATATGTTTTAGTTACTGAGTCTTCATACAACAGGAATACTGACAGATAAAAATCTTACATTTTTCCTTGTTTTCTTTCAGACACAAGTTTCTGATTTCACGTTTTTACAGGGCTCTCCAGAGAAAGTGTATTTTGTTGTTTTAAACAATACTGATTGACAGATTGTTCATGCCTTCATAAACTTTTTGACTCACTTGACAGCAGTTTTCCATTTTTAAATGGAGGAATCTTTTGCTTTATATCCTCATGAATGCATATCCCACTTTTAAGTCCACTGAGAGAGACATACAGATTTTCATATTTCCTGCGAGTCACGTTTTCATTTCTCCCACTCCTGTGAAGGGATTTCACCTCAGTCACACCAAATAGAAAACATGTGGCCAGGGTGAATGGTACTGCTACTCAAGGCAGACAGTTTCAAAGTCTTAGTACAATGGTTTTGCTAACTTAAAGTGAAATAAAAGCAGCTGATGTAAAGAATGTGAGGTATATACTCTTGGCTGCCTATTGAATTAGTTTTCACTTAGTTTTTTTTAATGAATCAAATCAAGGCAAAGAGAAAAAAGGTATTGATAAAACTCAGCTGTTTCTCCCCTTAGGAAAACATGTTTTTAAAACTTTTTATCACAGACTGATATATAAGTTAATGCAGAACTCCTTTTTAGCAGATGGCTGTTGTATCATACCTAATATAATGGAGTCCATGTGCATGCAATAAATTTATTATTATTGGTTGATGTTTTAGTATGAGCCCAGTGCCCTAAATCTCTATGTGCATGCATCTGATAGAAAGTGTTGTACTAAATAAAAGGCTGTTCCCGCCCAAAACCTGAGTACTGCAGGACGGAATGAGCTCCCATCTTTGTCCAAGCTCCTGCCAACCTAGCAGTTCGAAAGCAAGAAATTGCAAGTAGATAAATAGGGACCACTTCAGTGGGAAAGTAACAGGATTCCGTGCGCTCCTGCCACATGACCACGGAAATGTCTGCAGAAGCAGACAGCGCTGGCTCTTAGGCTTTGAAACAGAGATGAGCACTGAACCCTAGAGTCGGATACGACTGGCTTTCGAGCAAGGGAAACCTTTACCTTTACCTACTTTACTCCTGCTGCACTGGCAGAAGCCAACTAGACTTGGCAGATGTCCTACAATAGTGATCAAGTCTAAAAATGCCAAGAACCAGACGTTTAATTTAACAAACAGGAATGAAGCCAATGTATTTTGTCCCAAGATATACTGGAACCTTTCTTCAAAATCACCAAAAAATAAATAAACAAAAAAAACAACCCTTCAGAGACATCTGAAAAGTATGACTAAATAAATGAGTGGTGAATGTTGACTGCCTTTCCTGATAAACATCCTGGTGAATCATGAAATGAAATAACATGTCCTCTGATAACTCCACTTTAGGTTGTTTGCTCAAGGCAACAATGGAACTGGTCTGTTGGGGGATGGGATGAGGAAATTGACTTCTACAGAAATTCTGGAATCATAGGAATTGGAAAGATATTTGTACCAATTACTGTGCACTTAGGCCCAAATTTGATTGATAATCCAACTAGGTCCATATCAATTGCTGAGTCAAAAGTTGTGTAAATACCATTTACTCAGTGAGTCTAATCTAACTGAGAATAATAATTAGATTTATGACAACAACAAACCAGGATAAAATAATAGCTTGCCAGTCCCAAGCCCGGAGAATAAAGGAGAGTTGAGCATTGGGTTAGCACCCTAAACTGGTAAAAACTTATTTTATTTTATTTTTTATTTTTATTTTTAAATTTATATACCGCTTTCCTTATCATTTGACAACTCGAAGCAGTTTACAACAGGGTACAGAGATACAATAAATAATGCAAAATACAGAATAAGATATACAATAAAAATGTCTAATACAATATCCCCCAATCCAGACAGAGGAGCACAAAAATAGAATCAATACAAAAATCAATAATAAACATCAAATTAATAACAATATAAAATGTTAAGTTGAGGCTACAAAACTATAGCAATTAACCCTCTAAAGTGACCGCCACTACCTCCCACAGGAGTAATGGGATACCATTGCTTTGAATATGCGGACTTTTGTTGGCAGGGTGATGTCTCTACTTTTTATTATGTTCCTTAGGTTTCTCAAAGCTTGCCTCCCAAGAATTAGTCGTCTTTTTATTTCATGGCTGCAGTCATCATCTGCAGTGGGCAAGTTCAACTCAGGGAACTATTATATCTGCTACTGTGGGCAAAAATCCCTTAAAAGAAATGGAGTAGCCCTTATAGTAATTAAAATAGTGAGAAAAATAGTAATGGGATACAATCTAAAAAAATATGACAGAATCTCAGTCCGAAGTCAAGGCAAACCATTCAATATCACTGTAATCTAGGTTTACGCTCCAATCACTGTGCAGAAGAGGCCACAGTCAACCAGTTCTATGAAGACCTACAGCAGCTTATAGAACTGACACCAAAAATGATGTCCTTATCATCATAGGAGACTGGAATGCCACCATGACACTTGGAATTGACACCATGCTATGCTTAGAGTATAGACTCTTTACTGCTATTACTGCATTTATCTACATCTGTATGCTTGGGAAACCATGCTATGCTTAGAATATAGAATCCTTACTGCTTTACTGCATTTACCTGCATTTATCTGCAAATGCAGTTAGGATGAAGGAAAAAAAGTCTCATGTAGGGTGGGACATTCAATTCCCCTTTTATTGCCATCAGCCTAAAATTAAATAGGTGGCAAACCTGTCTTGGCATTAGGAATCAAAGTACTGAAATGTATAAAATAGGCATAAAGGCACAAGGACCAGATCAGACACTTTTTATCATCGGGATAATGCCAAGAAGGAATGTGTGAAATCCAATCAAGACAGGTCTGTCAAAAGGCAGAATAGATAACAGAGATTCCCAATGTGTTCTTTAGAGTAATTTTCCATTTGAATTCACTGTTTGGGAATAATCCTGAACCTGAATTCCAAAGTTTTGGAAGTGGCCAAGAATACATTTTTATAGTTAAAGTTTGGGAGATGTCTGATCTGGCCACAATGTCATACTGAAGAAACAATGAGGATCCTCATTCCTGATATGCTGTAGTGCAGTGGTTCCCAACCAATGGCCCATGGGCTGGGGCCGGCCTGCAATGCCATCCCAACCAGCCCGTTGCTGTCTCCCCCACACCCGGAAGTAGAAGCAGGCACATTTACATCGGCTGATGTAAACGCGGACATGGGCGCATTTACATCAGCTGTAAATTTGCCTGCTTCTGAGGGGCCTGGCCTGGCCTGCTCAACTGTTTCAGGAGCATGGTCAGGCCCGCAGCTCAAAAAGATTGGCCACCCCTGCTGTAGTGGCTGAAACTGGCATTGTGCAGCATGAGAAGGAATTACTACTACATTTCTTTATATGCCTTTTTGCATAGTGGGTTTTTTTTATTCTGAAATGTTAGAATCCCAAGAACTGGCTCAAAATAAGGCTGTCTTAATGGTCAAGATGTGCATGACAAGTGTACATTGAGAGGTCATGCATTTAACCCTCCAGCACCAAGACAAGGCCTCTTAATTCCCAGAATCAATTTCTTTTTCATAATCACACTGAATTAGACCCATAAAATGTCCATTCTGTGATGTGTTCACCTGATCAGCTAAACAGTATCTTTACGATTCAGATACGATTAAATGGCTGAAGGCCATGTGACATCACTCTGATTGGGTAGCATGTACCAGTGCCAAAGGCAGAGGCATTCATGGCAGGGTAGAAATGTTACTCACAATGCACTTCTGCATGCCTTACAATGGTCATGACAGGAGCCATGTGGTCAGTTGTGCAAAGCAGGTTGCCTGGGCATGACACTTCGGAAGCTTCCATTGGCATACCTGTTTTACCAGAAAACAGGATTTCAGGCATTATGTTTGTAAATTTATTTATAATTACAATGAGAAAATGTTACAGTTTCTTTTCCATAAATCTAACCAGATCAGTTTATTCAATAGAACTAGATGCTCCCGGACTTTGCACCTTTCTTTCCTTTTGAAGTCAGTCGGAAGGGAAGAAAGCAAAAGATGCTAGTACCGTAATATTCCTGGTTGTCAAAAATGATTTATCCTGGCACTTTTCTGGCTACATATCAAGCTGTTTCTCTCCTTTGAAAGTGAGCTGTTATCAAGACACCTTTAGATAAACTGTTGCACACCCCATCCCACTGAAACTCAGTTCCTCCATTAACATTAATTGCATTAATGGAGGTTGTCACAAGAATTTCAGGTTCTATATGTCTCACTGCACAGGAAATTGCTTGTATATAGAAAATGTTGTATTGGATATGAACTAGAAAAAGTGCTTAGCCTGGTATTGTCAGAGGACACTCTGGCTTAAAACAAAAATCTTCAGCTTCATAAATTCCAGAGGGCATAACTGGTTACCACAAGACCAAAGAAACATTGTCATCTCCTTATTAATCTGCTGGCACGTCATGCCGACACTTAGAATTTACAATATTGCGATAATCCACAGTTGAAATGTATACATTAGACATTATTTCCTTGAAAACAGTTCTACAAGTATGTGTGTCATGGAAATTTAACATTAATGGTGTAGAAGTCACCGCAGAATTGTTAAAATAAACCTACAGAAATATTTTTAAGCAGAATTCTTCTATGGTTCCTTAAAGTGGTGGAGGATATACCATAATTCAATAATGTAATTCTGAAATGGTGATATTTACATGGTTTTCTTTCCTACTTTATTCCCAAAACCTCCAACACTTTAGTCATCTAGGTTTTTTCTTCTTCTTCTTTTACAAAGTTAAGCAAACACTAGACTTTCCAAAGTATGCATCCCTCAAGGTTTTTGGAAAGGCTGTGGTAAGATGACAGAATATGTCATACTACACCAGTTTGTAACAAGGAAATAGGGATGCCTGATCATTCTGAACTGTGGAACTCAGAGCCAAACTAACACCATGTGGATGAATTTGTAGATCAGAACACAATTATCCTTCATATTTCACATTTCTCCAAGTTTTACGATGCAGTTCTTGCTTCAAAAGTGTATCAAATTGCTTATTTTTTTTGGGGGGGGGGACGGACCTGATATATGTACATATTTATATAAATTTTCACATGTATATCTTTCCAGATTGAAAACTAATACTGCAATGACATTAAAACAAAAAAATGAACAAATATGTGACATTGACATAGAAGTGAAACAGACATCCATTCCTATAGAGCAGAGATTCTCAACCTGCGGCCCATGGGCTGGGTGTGGCCTGCAGCACCATTTCATGTGGCCCCACCACCACCTCCCCCACACCAGGTAAATATTGGACTCATTAGTTCATTTTGTTGTTCTGTCGCACGGTCGATTCCGACCCTTTGAGACCCCATGGGCCATTGCCAACCAGGCACCTCTGTCCTCCACCATCCTTCTCAGCCTGCCCAGCTCTGTGCCCATTGTGTCTACAATACCATCTAGCCATCTCATTTTCTGCCATCCCCTTTTTCTTTTGCCCTCCACCTTTCCGAGCATAAAGGCTTTCTCAAGTGAATCCTCTCTTCTCATTTGATGTCCAAAGTACTTTAGCTTCATCTTCACTATTTGACCTTCTAAGGAGCAGTCAGGGTTAATTTCCTCTAAGATCAACCTATTTGTTCTCCTCGCTGTCCAGAGTACTCTCAAAGCTCTCCTCCAACACCACATTTCAAAAGCATCTATTCTTCTGCGCTCAGCTTTCCTTATGGTCCAGCTCTCACAGCCATACATTACCACCGGGAATACCATTGCTTTGACTATGGGAATTATTGTTTGCAAGTTGACATCTCTAATTTTAACTATGCTCCCCAGGTTTCTCATAGCTTGTCTTCCAAGAATCAGTCACTTTTTTTTTTATGGCTGCAATCACCATTGGCAGTGATCTTTGATCCTAGGAAAGTAAAATCTGCCACTGCTTCTACTTCTTCCCCATCTATTTTCCAGGGACTGATACGGCCTGTTGTCATTATCTTGGTTTTCTTGATGTTGAGTTTCAAGCCAGCTTTTGCACGATCTTCTTTCAACCTAAGCAGCAGCTTCTTTAGGTCTTCCTCACTTTCTGCCATTAGGGTGGTATTATCTGCATATCTCAAATTGTTGATGTTTCTCCCAGCAATTTTGATACCATATTGTGATTCCTCCATCCCTATATAAGTTAAATAAGCAGGGTGACAAAATGCAGCCTTGTCTTACTCCTTTTCCTGTTCTAAACCACTCCATCATTCCGTGTCCTGTCCTAACTGTTGCTTCTTGAGTCATGTACAGATTTCTCACGAGGCATATAAGGTGTTCTGGTATTCCCATCTCTTTAATTACTTGCCACATTTTGTTATGATCCACACAGCCAAAGGCCTTGGTGTAGTCAATGAAACAGAAATAGACTTGTTTCTGATAATCCTTTGTTTTCTGCATGATCCAACGTATGTTGCCAATGCGCTCTCTAGTCCCCCTGCCTCTTTGGAACCCAGCCTGCACTTCGGGTAATTCTCTCTCCACGTGCTTCTGAACTCTATCCTGTATTATCTTGAGGATAACCTTGCTAGCATGTGGGATGAGTGCAATTGTTCTATAATTTGAACATTCTTTGGCATTGCCCTTTTTTGGGATAGGAACCTATACTGATATTTTCCAATCCTGTAGCCACTGTTGTGTTTTTCAATCTGTTGGCATATAGAATGCAATACTTTGATTCCATCATCTTTTAGGGCTTTGAAAAGTTCAGCTGGGATACGATCATTTCCACCAGCTTTGTTGTTTGCAGAGCTTTTTAGGGCCTTCCTGACTACACACTCTAGGATGTCTGACTCAAGTTAAATTTCCTCATTATTGTGATTATCAGAAGTGTTGAGGTCCTTTTTGTAGTTCCTCTGTGTACTCTTGCCATCTTTTCTTAATCCCTTCTGCATCAGCTTAACTCCTTGCCATTTTTGTCCCTTATCACAGTCATTTTTGCTTTAAACATTCCCTTGATTTCCCCCACTTTTTTGAAAAGATCTCTAGTCCTACCCCTTCTGTTGTTTTCCTCTATTTCTTTGCACTGTTCATTTAAGAATGTTTCCTTAGCTCTCCTTGCTTTTCTTTGAAAGTCTGTATTCAATTGATTGAACATTTTCCTTTCTCCTTTGCCTTTTGCATTCCTTTTTTCCTCTGCTATTTTAAGAGCCTCATCAGACAATCATTTTGCTTTCTTACACTTCTTTTATTTTGGTATGATTTTACTTGCTTCCTCCTGTATGATGTCCTGAACCTCTGTCCATAATTCTTCTTGCACTCTGTCTATCAAGTCTAAACCATGAAATCTGTTCCACACCTCCACCGTGTATTCCTTAGGGATGTTGTCTAGGTCATACCTCTCTGGCCTAATTGTTTTCCCTATTTTCTTTAGTCTAAGCCTTAATTTTGCAATCAGTAGATCCTGATCTGAGCCACAGTCTGCTCCAGGCCTCATTTTTGCTGATGGTATGGAGGTTCTCCATCTTTGGCTGCAGAGTATGTAATCAACCTGGTTTCAATGTTGGACATCTGGTGATCTCCATATGTAAAGTCTCCTCTTACACAATTCAAGATGAAGTGAGAGCTATTACTGAACCTTTAGCAAAATAAAGGCAAACTGCATTTTTACAATGAATGGTCAATGGTTGCATGTAGAAAACATTACTTTTTACCAGGACCAGTAAAGAAAAAAGTGGAAAATAAATGGCATTTCAGATTCTAAGGGTGAAAGAAGGGAAGGCTACTGTGATTAAGTAGAGTGCTTTAATAGAAAAAATTCAGCCAGAGTTTGGAAATATCAGTGTTTCATCTATTAGAATCCCTGAGGCAGCACATTTACTGCTCAGCTGAGGGTTTTTTGGCAGGTGGGGGTGGGGTGGAGTGACCTGAAATCAGACCAAACAGGTTGATACAGTTCAAGGCCATTGCTTCGTGGATTCATTTTGCTTTCACTTAAAGCCTCTTAATTCCATCTTTTGTTTTGATTTGCTTTTGTATCCAGGCCAATATGTTTTGTATATTAATTCCAATTCTATTCATGTAAGCAGGTTCAAATTATATGCATTTTCTCTTATGCAGAAGAACTGGAATTTTGATTTGACAGCTAGTGAGTGTACAGTCTATGTTCTGTTTCAGATATATGTGATACTGCTTCCCATGGTTTTAGGAGAAGCCCATTAGCAATACCCACAGGTAGTAATGCACCAGTTGATGTTGCTTGCTTATGATGTTTTAAACTAGTGCTCAGAATCAGAAAGTCAGGATGTGGATGGCAAAGTTGTTTATCAAGATTCATCTCAACACATGCCAATCATCTTTTGATCACTATCTTTTCAAATAAAGCAGTAAATACAACAATCATAATGCAAAGCAACTTAACATTGTTGTTGTTGTTCAGTCGCACAGTTGATTCCGACCCTCTGCGACCCCATGGACCACCCCATGCCAGGCAACCCTATCCTCCACCATCCTCCTCAACCCACCCAATTCTGTTCCCATTGTGTCAACAATGCCATCTAGCCATCTCATTCTTTGCCGCCCCTTCTCCTTTTGCCCTCAACCTTTCCCAGCATCAAGGCTTTCTCAAGTGAATCCTCTCTTCTCATTTGATGTCCAAAGTACTTTAGCTTCTTCTTTAATATTTGACCTTCCAAGGAGCAGTCGGGGTTGATTTCTGTTAATATCGACCTATTTGTTCTCCTCGCTGTCCAGGGAACTCTCAAAATTCTCCTCCAACACAACTTAACACTATAGTTATAAAAAAAACACTTTCTGGATTTGAACTATGCTTTTGCTGTATTGACAGCAAAAATTAGTTATGAACTCTAAAGGCATGAAAGGCTCAAAATACATTGCACAAAAAATGGACAAGTTCATTAACTACCTTTATCCATGCCTCAATTCCAAGCATTCCAAATGTGTGTGTGTGTGTGTGTGTGTGTGTTGTTTTTCTTATTTGCAATGTGTATTAAAGAGCACACACATAAAATGGAAACAATACCAATGAACTGACAAGAAGAAGATTATTTCACTTCATAAATGTCAAAGCAGAAGAAACAGTGCTCACTGGAACAGGTTATGAAATATAGTGATATTTCCTACCACAAATAAGGAGAATCTGTTGCACTTCTGTTTTTACTTAATCATTCAAAATTCACATGTAAAACGTATAGAAAGATTGCTTGTTAGATGAAAGAGGTTTCCAACATTTGGTTTTTGGTTTTCTTAAACAGCCTTTCTTCCCAACATGTCTGGGGAAGAGAATCAGCCAGTATGTTCAAACTTCACTTTCAATAGTTCATAACTTACTATAAATGGAGATTGAAATCCCCAGCTAGCTGGATCATACCTGTGATATAGGCATATGCTGCCACCTTGGGGAAGACTCCTTCCCTGAAGCCAAAGGAGTCCTGAGCACTATAACATAAATCAATTTCATGTTTTGCCTGCCATATCCCCACAGGAAGAAAAGTTTCTTAAATCCTTCTACTCATGCAGTCATAAGATCTTCCAGATGTCTCCCAGCATTATTCACATTATGATCCTCATTGTGGAGAACTGCCATTGTTCTGAGTCAGAGATGTACAACTTATTTGTGTGATATCCCAATGCCTTCTCTAACTTAACAATACCTTGGCATCACAAGCCAGCAAAATGAATGGATCAATTGTCAATGTTGCTTTTCACAAGATAAATGGGTCTCCAAATGAAAGCATAGTTTTATTGAACCAAGACCCATATACAAAATTGCACCCTACAATTTCTGCATCTCAACCTACCTATTCTTGAGGATCTATGCTAATAATAATAATAATTTAGTGTTAGAAATTAATCTGGGTTGAAAGGATTTTTGCTGGAGAAACTCTGCTCAGGTTATGCATGAATGAGGCTCCTTTCATGTCCCCAAGACATGCAATTTCTTGCTTCTGATCTGCTAGGTTGGCAGGAGCTGGAACAGAGACGGGCACTCAAATCTGTCATGCAGTAGCTGGGTCTCGAACTGCTGACTTGCCAGCCTTCCAACTAACAAGGCGAGCTTCTTAACCACTGAGCCACTGCAGCTCCAGGATCCATGTTAGAAACCAAGTTCTTTAGACTGTCACTCCAACCTCTCTATTACCTTGCCGTACACCTGTACAAATGGCTTCATGAATAGCCCAGATTCAGAGTGCACAAAAATAGAGATTATTATTCACAGGTATAATTAATAGTCTGGTCAGGTTATCCTGCTATGGAAAAAGAGTATCATCAGGCGGTAGTTAAGTAACCTGACAACCCTGAGGGCTAACAGCCTTGGGTGGTGAAATGCACAGGGAAGGGTGATTAACTCCCTCTTGAATCCATCTGGATAGAAGGCAGCAGATTTTTTGTTTTTTTTTTAAATATTGTATTACATTTGATCCTGTATTTGAGGGGGTCTTTCGAGTTGTTGTAAGCCATCCAGATTGGTGGAATATAAATATCAGTTAGTCTGTCAGTCAGAATAACACTGAAACAGGTTTGTTGTTGTTGTTGTTGTTGTTCAGTCGCACAGTCGGTTCCGACCCTTTGCGACCCTATGGACCATTGTTCTCCAGGCACCTCTGTCCTCCACCATCCCCCTCAGCACTCCCAGTTCTGTGCCCATTGTGTCTACAATACCATCTAGCCATCTCATCTTTGGCCTCCCCCTTCTTCTTTTGCCCTCCACCTTTCCCAACATCAGGGCCTTCTCAAGTGAATCCTCCCTTCTCATTTGATGTCCAAAATACTTTAGCTTCGTCTTTACTATTAGCCCTTCCAATGAGCAGTCAGTGTTGATTTCTTCTAAGATTGACCTATTTGTTCTCCTCGCTGTCCAGGGTACTCTCAAAACTCTCCTCCAACACCACATTTCAAAGGCATCTATTCTTCTGCGTTCAGCTTTCCTAATTGTCCAGCTCTCACATCCGTACATTACCACTGGGAATACCATTGCTTTGACTATTCTAATTTTTGTTTGCAATGTGATGTCTCTGCTTTTCACTATGTTCCCCAGGTTTCTCATGGCTTGTCTCCCAAGAATCAGTCGCCTTTTTATTTCATGGCTGCAATCCCCATCTGCCGTGATCTTTGATCCCAGGAAAGTAAAATCTGTCACTGCTTCTACTTCTTCCCCATCTATTTTCCAGGAACTGAAACAGGTTAACTAAAGGTAAAGGTTTCCCTTGCTCAAAAGCCAGTCGTATCCGACACTAGGGTTCAGTGCTCATCTCTGTTTCAAAGCCGAAGAGCCAGCACTGTGTGCTTCTGCAAACATTTCCATGGTCATGTGGCAGGCATGACTAGACACTGGAGCACACAGAACTCTGTTACCTTCTCACTGAGGTGGTCCCTATTTATCTACTTGCAATTTCTTGCTTTCAAACTGCTAAGTTGGCAGGAGCTGGGACAGACGGGAGCTCATTCCATCCTGCAGTTCTCCGGAATCGAACTGCTGACCTTCCGTCTCCCAGTTAGTGTCTTAGCCACTTGAGCCACTGCAGTCCCATTTAACCCACTACAGGTTAACTATCTAATCCTAAACAGATGACAGGAAAGGGTGGCCCTTCTGACTGTGGACAATTACTTACCACTGCTTACATTAGCTAGGGCTGATGAGAGGTGTAGTTTAGTTACATAAAGAAGGCCATACATTCCCCACCCCTATGGCCGGAAAAGAGAAGAGGAGAAAATAGAAGTGTAAAAAGATAGCCAGTTTAGACTCAAGAAAGGTGGAGAATCTTCCAAACAATACGGCAATATTAGTCATAATCATCTTCAAACAGGATTCAGCTACAGCAAACTGAAATTGCAACCCTACAGAGTACCTGGACGGAAGTTAAGAGCCAAGGCAGATTATTGGTTGTCCTTATCACCTATGAACCATCAGCATTCGGTAACTGATTAACCTGTGCCAGTCTCGAGATGGTACATCAGCAATATCCACTTCTGGGTAGTAAAGCTAGAACCATTGCAAATAAGGCTTTAAAAGACAAATTGAACTGAGGAAGATTGTTAAGGCGCCACAAGGTAAGCAAACTTTGCTATGCCATCGCAGAGTCCAAATGTATTTAATGCTGTTTTTTTAATTATGATGGAAATATTTAATGCTATGTGTAAATTATAATATTTAGCATATGCCACCGAATAGAATGTAACTAATACCAGTCACAGATCACAGAAAGCTGGTGCTATATTCTTCTTTCAAAATATATGCTCCTTTAAAATACTGAGATAAATTTGGACACCAATAAAGCTCTTTGATGTGCCTTTTTCCAGGAAAGTATCTCCTCCCTATCACCCCACTAATATAATGGGTGTATAACAATACATTCTGAATATAAATTGCTAGCAAAAAGCAGCAGGGAAGAGTTAATGACATCAATCATGCCTACAAACCTTAAAAGGGTACCTTTTGCACTACACTTCCCAGAATTGTCCTGGCAGAATGGCCCAAAGCATTTTGCTAGCTAAAGTATTCTGCAAACTGAAGCCCCCAAAGTAACTTTTCCCACCTGTTATTAGAAGAAAGTGTGCTCTTATTTCCTTGTGCAGTTTGATCAGAGTCCAGGTGAAAAACACTCACTGTAGATCCAAATAAAATGGAAGACATTGCAGGTCATAATATATTTTAATAAGGTGTTCATTCAACTATGCAGTATCTGCTTAAGTCTTCAGTAGAATAGTTTTTGGAGGACTCATATAAGTAGTTTGAAGAATAATAAGAATCTCTGTATGAAATGTAGCAGTTTGAGTAAGTAATGTTGAACAGAACACTAGCAGTGTGGTCCTTCAGAAATTAACTTTGTAAATAATAAACTCTGCGTTCTCTTCTAAACTTCTCCCTGGGATCATTGGACATCCATGATAATTTGTATTTCTTTAATTTATACTGGTGTTGTCATTCTCCTTTGTTGCCATACCAAGTGTTTAGTGCAGGGTTTCCTAAACTAAGGCCTGTGGGCTGGATCCGGCTCATGGCATCATTTCACGTGGACCCCCACCCCTCCAAAGGCATCCGAGAAACAAAACGGCAACCCCTCCAAGCTGTTGGGACAAAATGGCCACCCCCATTGTGCAAGCAGGGCAAAATAGCCATCTGGCCCTCGAAGCTGACTGTGAGAGCGTGGCCCGGCTGCTGGCTTGAAAAGGTTGGGAATCCCTGGATTAGTGTCTAACAACTGATGCATCAGCAAATAATTTATAGGTTTAGAATCATACCTGTCAAGCGCGGCTCCAGACAATATGGGATCTGCGCAGAACCCTTCTGTGTATGCGTAGAAGCCTTCTGCGCAGAACCATTCTGTGCAGAACCCTTCTGTGCATGAATAGAAGGGTTCTATGCATGCGTAGAAGGGTTCTGCGCAGAAGGGGATGCACAGTAACTACTTTCCCCCGCCATCAAATTACAGGATAGCGGCAACTCCAGGCGGGAAAGAAGGAAATGTGGTGCTGAATTACGGGAAATCCCGGCCAATATGGGATACTTGACAGGTATGTTTAGGATCCTCGTTTATTTCAGTTAAAAAATAATTGAAACTGAATATCCGTTTGGATGAAACAAGAATCTCCAGTTAATTTAGATCTTCTAGTCATGCTGAAAATATAGTGTAAGTGATATATCTCCCCCCCCACACACACACCCAAAATAATTTTTCCTAAAATATCATAAATTATTTTACATTCAAAATACAAATAATTTGGGGATAAGGAAAAGACAAACGATGGTAGAAAATGAACTAAGAAATCTGTACAGCAGGCAGGTGCAACACAATGCTCATCAGAGTACAGAATTGCTGGAATATTAACAGTGGTTTTCCATTTTTGGATCTCCAGATATTCTGGACTTCAAATCACAGGAGACACAACTGGCATAACCAAGAGTTAGAAAATCTGGAAGTTGAAGACCAAAATATCTGTAGAGGCAAAGACTCAGAATCACAGTTCTAAACTTTAGAGATGTATTGTACCTGTCTGCCATACAGAATTTAAAGATAAGGAGTTTGATTTCAGGGGGAAGGAGCATAAATGTGGCAATGGTAATTCAGCATTCACGGCGCATTAACCACCGTGCCACCAGAGTCCTGGTGGCACGGTGGCTAAACTAATGTACTGTAACCTAAATGTTAGGTTTGATCTTGACCAGGGCTCAAGGTTGACTCAACCTTCCATCCTTCCGAAGTTGGTAAAATAAGTACCCAGCATGTTGGGGGGAAAGATGCCAATTAACTTGTGAACCACTCAGAAAGTGCACTAAGCACTCTGTGGCAGTATATATGTGAAATTACTATAGCTAATGATACAAATTCAGACCCAGATTTTAAGGACTCAGACTCCAGACAGCTGGGATAGACACAAGCAACAGCCTCAAAGTCTACAAGTATTTCAGTTGTTGTTGTTTTTTGCAAGTACTGTACTTACCCAACAACACCTAGCCCATGTTACTATTGAAGCACAGTATTGCCACCTCTTTGCCAAACATAACTAATTTTATTATTTCCTTTTTTAAAAGGGACTGTGAGAAAAGGGCAAAATGTCTAACAGTAACCTTATGACCATAAATCTTCTCTTGCTTGGAAGGACACAAAGTGGCAAGAGTTCTGCCGGAAACATCCTTTTAGGCAGCGTAGACTTTGCCAGCCAACTTTCCCCATGTTCTCTGACTCAAGTTTGCAGTCTAGGCCGCAGCTGCCACATTTCAAGCTTTGCACGTCGGCAGGGCTCCGAGCTCACTCTTCAGGTCTCAGTGTTGGACACTCCTGGGTATCCTCATACGAGCCTGAGCAACAAGCAGGTGCATCAAGACGTGAAGAACAATTTAATTCAACACTTTGGAGAGAAAGGTCTGCATTTGGCACTTTTGGTCCTGAGAGCTGATGTTCCGCTATGCGGTGGGGAAGAGGAGCCTATTGTTGAATTAGTCCAGGTAAACTACTAATATCATGCAATGTTAGTATTTATTTATTGCCTACCACCATAAGCTGAAGACTCATACATAGTTCCAGGCCATGTTGTTTGTGCTTAAAAGGTCCAATGTCCCCATTCTTAGCTGAAAAAAATTATACAGTAGTTGATAAGAAAAACCAGTAGTTGAGACCTGGGAGATGCACTGCCAATTGCTGTTTTCATTTATTTATAGTATTTTTTCTAACCAGAGGTTATTAGGTTGTCTCCAATCCTGCTGGTTTTATCCTACTCTCTGAAATGCTTTCTTCTTCTCCTTCTATTATTTATTATTATGAGAAGGAAAGCTGCAGGCTCTCTAGGCAGCCAGACACTGCCACCACTTACCTCAGGCTCCACCTTCCAGGGTCCGGAGAGAAGGAAAGCCACAGGCTCTCTGGGCAGCCCAACACCACTGCCCAGCTGACCTTGGGGGCCCCCCTCCCGGGGCCAGAGAGAAGCTGCAGGCTCTCCAGGTGGCCAGACATCGTCCCCCAGCTGACTTTGGGCCCCACCTTCCAGTT
The DNA here is from genome assembly GCA_035047345.1 of Bradypodion ventrale. NCBI lineage: Eukaryota > Metazoa > Chordata > Lepidosauria > Squamata > Chamaeleonidae > Bradypodion > Bradypodion ventrale. The sequence continues at coordinate 28,454,953 of JAWDJE010000005.1, read as the reverse complement.
GCTCAGAGGGAAATGACTGCAGCTGTTTTGTAATTGTAATTGTCTTATGACATGCACTGACGATACTGCTGATGTATTTGTTGCTATTTTGTTGTTGCATTGTAATATATTGTATTTTTATTGTATTTAATTTTAAATGTATGGTGATATATTGCGATTGCTGGTAACTGCCCTGTCACGTAGCCGAGTGGGCGGCATACAAGTCCAATAATTCAAATCAAATCATCATTATTATTGCTACAGAAAAGAGCTTTAATTGAAATGCCACCTTCTTTTCAGTCAGCGGTAGTTTATCCAACTAGTCATCATATCACCATACAGCACAAACCAACTCTCCTGGGATTTCTTCTTCTTCCCATAGTTGGGTATAACTGTTAGTGTAATATTGCATGCCGAAAGCCACAGATGCAAATCAAAACACAGGAACCATCTGTTCAACTAGATCAGATCTACTTGTTTATGAAGCTGGCAGGATAGCACAGGTTTAGGTCTCTGATGCAGAGCCAGAGGTTGGGACTTTGATTCCCTACTGTGCCTTCAGTGAGAAGAGCTAGCCCAGTGATGGCGAACCTTGGCACCCTAGCTGTTCTTACGACTTCAATTCCCAGAAGCCGAAGCCAGTACACCTGCTGATCAGGGCTTCCAGGAATGTAAGTCCAAGCACAGCTGGAGTGCCAAGCAGTGGTGGGCTCCAAAAAATTTTACTACCACACTGTGGGTGTGGCATTGGTGGGGGAAAGCCCTGTGTTGCACCCAATTTATGACTACTTTATTTCAAAGCTTGGATGGGTGGGGCCAGCAAGAATTTCTGCTACCGGTTCTGGCGAACTGGTGCGAACCTGCTGGTGCCCACTGCTGGTGCCAAGGCTTGCCATAACTGAGATAGCCTATGTAGCCATGGGCAAGCTGCGCAGTAAGCCAATTCAAAGTAAACCAATTCAAATTCAAAGTTAGGAAAGTATTAACAAAGAGCCTGGAAAGGGCAGCCATAAGACTTGACAGGACACAATTATTATTGTTTATACTCAAACCTTTTCACTCCTCTGGATTAAAACCACAAGAAAAAAAAACACAATTAATTAGGAAGCATTAGGAAAGCTAATGATATTGAGATTATAGACCTGGTCCAGCTTCATACTTGTGATTTGATATTTCCTAGGTGCTGATCAAAAGAAGGAAGGTGCCACTTCAAAATATGCTTATAGTGCAGAGGAGTTTCATTAATTCAGGGTCTGAAGCTTTGGAAAATATGTGCTTCATTAGCTGTTCCCCTTTTCTCACATACAAGTCTCCAACAATATAACTGTCATTGATCCTTCCTTATAACAGACTAAAATAAACAAAGGGGAAACATTTTTACATAAATCACGGTGGCAAAATGTATAGGCTAGGATCTAATTTAATCCTGTTCACAAGCAGGCAGAATTTATTTATTTATTGAATTTCTATATTGCCCATTTGGGTGGTTTCCCACTCTGGGTGGTTACAATGCTTTTGACTTTGATAGTGGAAGTAACTTGCAGGCTGAAAATGCTAATATGTGATATAGTACTAAAGCTAACTAAGCCAGTTTTTTTTCCTGTACTGCAATTTTAATTTAATCTTAATTTTAAAAATGAACTACTGAATAGCTCAATGGTTTAGGCATCTGGCTGCAGAGCCAGAAGTTAAGAGTTCAAGTCCCCACAGTGCCTCCTTGACAAGGGCTGGAGTCAATGAACTGTAGGGTCCTTTTCAGCTCTGCAGTTCTAAGATGATGACGACGACTTTAACCACAAGACAGAAAGTCCACTACAGCTTTTCAACGTTTTACATTCTTACATAAAGAACAGTGATGGCCACCTTCCATAAAACAAAACAAGTACTATTTACATATTGTTCTGTTGCCTTTCCCCACCCCAAGAAATTCAGGATAGCATTGATTTCTCTTCGACTGAACACTAAACCTATCTGTCAAACAGATAACCCAGATAAATTAATATTTTTAATGGACAAAATGAGTTGAATTTGGTTTTGAGGAAAGATCACACAATAGAGTTGTTCTGGCATGTCTTCTGTACTATTGCTAAATACGGTAGTCCCCAAAAGTTGTCATTGAGGATTGGGAGACCCTTTTGAAGTGTTGTTATATAACTTGTGTGCCACGTGCTGGACCAGCTGAGCACCCTGGACATGTGGGTTTCCCCTGCCATAAACCATAGCGGGTGTGTTTGAGCAGGTGTGTTTATGGCTGTTGTAAACGCTTCTAGGGTCATCACTGTGGCCCGCAGGTTACAAACCCTGGTATTATATGCTTGCAACACAGACTAACATGGCTACTATTCCAAAAAATTCAACTAGGAATGGGAAAATTCCACTGCACATCCAGCCTATATTTTACTAATTTACTACAAAAAAATGAAACAGTTAGAGTATAAAATATTATGCCTAAACACCAGCCTACCTATTCTTTCTGCTTCTTCTTTTTTTGTAGACACTCCTGGGTCCTAATTGGAAGACTTACACTGTCATCTTATTCACGCATGCAGATCAAGTTGAACAGGCTGGGTTTAGTGCAGAACAGTATCTGCATTCTGCATCAGGTACACTACATAGTTTGCTGCAGTTAGTGCAGCAAAAATATGTTTTTGTCAACAATCATGCAAGAGTGACAAGAGAGGAAAACTTAAAAGTGTTAAGAAAAATCATGGAGTTTATAAGACAAAACCATTATCAGACCCTTCTACCCAAGTAAACAATAGTGTAAACCTAAGCTAGGTTACTGTTTACTTCCAAATTGTCAAATGCTTATCCATATTTTTTCTTTTACACTTCTTTCATTTTGGTCATTTAGTTATGATTGTAAACTCTCTGAGCATAGACTATGTTTTAATAGCTGGCAAAATATAGTATACACCTAAAATTAAGAAACAAAAATAAACTGCATTTACTCCCAAGCACTGTTAAGTATTATATAGATATAAGGGCCATGTCCTTGGATTATAAATAGTAAATTAACATATCCATGTTTTAAAGACTGCATCAATTATTAGACAATACAAGGGACACTAGAAAACAGTTAGTTATAGAACCATCTAAAAATTGTTTGCAAATATTGTTTTTTCAATATTCATAAGAACATAAGAACAGCCTTGCTGGAACAGGCCACAGCCCATCCAGTCCAGCATTCTGTCTCACACAGTGGCTCACCATTTCCTTCAGGGTATTCCCAAGGAGATGCCTTCACCTGCTTAGGATTCCCTGGAAATGGCATTGAGAGATATCCTGCCTATCTCTCCAACCCGGAGGTTGTCCTTAGGTATCCGTAATAATTATAGCCATTGATCCCCTTGTCCTCCATGAACTTGTCTAATCCTTTCTTAAAGCTGTCAAGACTGACAGCTGTCACCACTTCTTCTGGCAGGGAGTTCCATAGACCAGTAATCATCTGGGTGAAAAAGTACTTTCTCTTATTTGTTTGAGAACTAGTACCCAAAAGTTTCATGGAGTGTCCCCTAGTTCTAGTGTTGTGCGATAGGGAAAACAGTTTTTCCTTATCTACCTTGTCCACACCGTGCATGATTTTATAAACTTCAATCAGGTCACCTCTTAGACGCCGTCGTTCAAGAGTGAAAAGGCCCAAACGTTGCAGCCTCAGATGGTAAGGAAGGTGTTCCAGTCCCCTAATCATTCTGGTTGCCCTCCTCTGTACTTTCTCCAACTCCATAATATCCTTCTGGAGGTATGGCGACCAGAACTGTACACAATATTCCAGATGGGGCCTCACCATAGATTTATAAAGAGGCAAAATGACACTTGCTGACTTATTTTCTATACCCTTCCTAATGATCCCTAACATTGAGTTTGCTTTTTTCACTGCTGAGGCACACTGGGTTGACACCTTCATTGAGCTGTCCACCAGGACACCAAGGTCCCTTTCCTGGTTTGTCCCAGAGAGTTCAGACCCCATCAGTTTATAAATGTAATTGGGGTTTTTTGCCCCAACATGCATCACTCTGCACTTACTGATGTTGAAGCTCATTTGCCACTGTTTTGCCCACTCCCCCAGTGTCAAGAGATCCCTCTGGAGCTCTTCACAATCTCTCACAGTTTTCACTACCCTGTATAATTTAGTGTCGTCAGCAAATTTGGCTACCTTGCTTTTTACTCCTACCTCTAGATCATTTATGAAGAGGTTGAAAAGCAGGGGTCCCAGTACTGAACCTTGGGGGACCCCACTCTTTACTTCCCTCCACTTGGAGAAGTGTCCATTTAGTGCTACCCTCTGTTTCCTGTCCCTTAGCCAGTTGCTGATCCAGGACAAGACCTGTCCCTTTATTCCATGACTGGTAAGTTTATTCAAGAGCCTTTGGTGTGGGACCTTGTCAAAAGCCTTCTGAAAGTCCAGATAAACAATGTCAACTGGATCCCCCTTATCTACATGCTTGTTGACACTCTCAAAAAATTCCAACAGATTAGTGAGGCATGATCTGCCCTTGCAAAAGCCATGTTGGCTCTCCTTTAGCAGCGCCTTCTCTTCTATGTAACTATTAATTCTATCTTTTAGGATGGTTTCCATCACTTTACCTGGGACACATGTCAAACTGACAGGCCGGTAATTTCCTGGATCACCCCTGGATCCTTTTTTGAAAATTGGTGTTACATTCGCTACCTTCCAGTCATCAGGCACAAAGCCTGATTTGAGGGAAAGATTATATATTTTGGCTAGGATATCAGCAATTTCATCTTTAAGTTCCCTGAGAACTCGTGGATGGATGCCATCTGGTCCTGGGGATTTGTTAGTGTTTAGCTTAACAAGACATGCAAGGACCTCCTCCCTGGTTATTTCTATCTTGCTTAATTCTTCGGTTTCCCTCCCTACGAAGATAGGCTCTGTTTTGGGCATGTGGTCTCTGTCTTCTTCAGTGAATACTGAAGCAAAGAATTCATTGAGTCTCTCTGCAATCTCTGTTTCCTCTTTAATAACCCCTTGCCTTCCATTGTCATCTAATGGTCCAATGGCCTTCCTAGTTGGGTTCTTACTTCTAATGTACTTAAAGAAGTCTTTGTTATTTCTCTGAGTATTTTTAGCTATACGCTCCTCAAAGTCTTGCTTTGCTTTCCTGATTGTTGCCTTGCATTTGTTCTGCCAGAATTTATGTTTCTGCCTGCTGTCCTCATTTGGACAAGCCTTCCATCTTCTAAATGAGCTTTTCTTGCTCTTGATCAAGAAAATCAATATTGATCAATATTCACTGCTGAAGATTACATACCCCTGGTACTCAAGCTGAGAGAATATTTGTCAGCCTGGTCATCATTTGCTACCACTATTTAATATAAACAGGCAATAATTGTACATCAGTAATACACTGCAGCATTGTGGTGGCTTAGTGGTTAAGATGCTGAGCTTGGAGACTGGAAGGTCAGGTTTTGATACCTGAGAGCTGCATGATGGATCTTGGGGACATGAAAGGATCCTCATTTGGGCATCCCCTGAGCAGAGTTTCTCCAGCAAAAATCCTTTCAACCCAGAGTAATTTCTGACACCAAATTTATTACTAACACACTATCCAATCTACTGAAACTTTTTTGAACTCAGGAAAACCTTCTGAGAAAGAAGATGCAATGCATGCTTAATGTTTAATGCTTAAATAATTATTTTCACAGGAAAATCTAATGGATCTTCAGTGTTTTCCTAGTAGCGGTGATAGATTAGTTTGTATTAGCGGAAAAATAGGACTCATTTCCATACTATCTGCCTAGCATCAAGCAGGGATCTTTACTCAACCTTACAACTGTTTAAAAAACAGCTGGAGATTCTCCAATACAATTTTACTTTATATGGTAAAAACAGCAGTATTTTGGGGGCGAGGGCAAAATTCCACTTTTCACATCTGTGTTCTTACAATATTTTTAGTGTAGAACATCTTTTTTAATTTATGAGGCCTCAGGAAAGCCAGGTCTCTCTTTTCCATAATTGTACTTACACTATAGAAAATGGATCTGTACTCTTTAATATCTCTATAAATCAATACCAGAGGCAATTTTGTTCTACTTCTTAGCATGACACACAACACAGCTAATCACATAAAACTATTCAAAAACTATTTTAAATGCCTTTTATAGATCATTTTTGTAAACTAGCATCTTTGTACAGTTCTATTTGGAACTATAAATTGCCATATTCATATTTAAGAAATAAAGATTTAGAAACATTATGCCAGATACTTAACACAACACTATGTTATATAAAAGTCAAAGTATTATGTGAAGTATAGCATAAAATTTCATTAAACCCTCTAATACATGAAAACTTACTTTGCAGTCACTATAATAGAATGGGGGGTGAGGGGTGAGTATTGATTACTTCCCTGCAGAGGCCTAGAATCTATTTAATGTGATTAGAACAAAAAACCTCATCAGAAATGGTGAAAAAGACAGTGTGGAAAAACAAATCGTACTGGATTCTGCCTCTTGGCAATCTATACAAATGGACCTTTTGCTAGAGCAGTGATACCACTGAATACTAGTCGACAATCTTATATGCACTACTGTTACTCAACCCTCCATCTTAACCAAGTTCTAAAATTTAAAACTATGCAGAATCTGCTAACAGAACGCCAACCAGATTTTGCAACTGCTGAAAGGTCTTGACATATATGGCTGGTTTTCACCTACACAAAGAACTCATGAATTATAGTCATTTCATCTTTCAAAGCGAAAACACTAAACTGGTGTTGCTCTTGCTGAACTGCTTTCCTATTCCCTCTCTTCTCCATGTCTTTATGTTGTTTAATCAGTTGATTACTTTTAGAAAAGGATATAATGTAGTGGGTAATTTCATCTTTAGAATGGCCAACAACCTTAACAATATTATCTCAGTATGTTTTAATGCACTATAGAAAATATATAAGAAATGTGTTCAAACAGTCCGCATGTATGGCCTTCTTTAAATTAAGAGTATCTTATTTTTGGCATAAACACAGTAAGATTGCATAAAGAACTGGCTTACATATGCTGAAGAGAGAAGGCTCATCAATGTCTGTTTCTTCGACAAGTGTACTAATATAATATGATGTGGGGAAAGATGCTGGCTATGTCATTGTTTGCAACTCGTATCCGAGAATGCATTTTTTCCTGAAGCAGGAAAAATGCCATTGGCATGATTAAGTGACCCACACACTATGATCACGGAGCCATCTCCTGTGACATGTATGAAATGAGACATGCAGGATTTAACACCGGGACTGCAATGGACTGCTGCAGCCTTGAGCATATTAACAAGGTGTGCCTTCACAGCTAGTCCATCTGGCATGGCCTCTTCCGCCTCCGTGACTGTTGGCACTAATTTTGCCATTGGGCCCAATACAATGGTTTCTAGTGGCATTTCTTCCACTGAGGGAACCATCACCCCACCTAAAGGGGCTCCTCTGCCTGTAGCCACTGGCACCTTTAGGGAATCAGTTTATTTACTGCCGCCCAACACTCGACATTGAGCCACTGGCTGGACAGTACTCCATTACCATAGCGGGATGTCTGGCCAGACGGACACTATGTATTATGCACAAATTCTTTATATTACTTACCCATCACCTAATTAATTCTTGTATTCTTATTCAAGAAAGGAGGAAAGAGAAAAAGAGAAACTTTAAATTCAGTAGCTATGTAACAAAAATAAACAACTTGTGGTTTGAGGTGAGGCATTTTTTTAATTGCGTTCACACTGCTTTCCACTCAAATTGATCCTCAAACTTTTCCACAGCTATTTATATTTATTTTATTCCAGTATTGGCCAAGGTAGGAGCCCTGCAAACACCTTTCTCTTTCACTTCAAATGGCACTCCTTTGTACGTGGCAACACGCTGGTCATTGGTACGAAGATCAGGTTGAATCTGCTCCCACATTTTCTTCTTTGGATTAAGTTCTTTTTCAGGTTCACCTATTAAAGAAACAGCAGACATGAAAGGTAAAGGTGTAGAAAGAATTTGAAATAGTATAGACACATCACCCACCTTTTAAACTATGGCTACATTTTGGAGCGTTGGGCATGGAACTGTATTCTCCCTTCCACAACTGTCTTCTGCTCACATAAAGTTTGATTCCTTCACCCCTTTATTTTTAATTATAGTTTAAAGTCACCAACATATGTTTGTACACAGAACCTAAAATTATGATTAAAAGCTGGTTAGCACTGAAAATATTTAAATTTGTGCAGATCAGAACTAAACATGGTGAAGGTTTGCAGAGTAAGCTTCTTTCTGATACAACCTAATAATGAAACAAAATATTTTAACTACTATTTTGGGGGGAAATTATTACTTGTTCAAGAAAGCTGTGAAAAGAAAATCAACAACACAATTCTGTGGCCTTTTCCATGTAACCTAGCACTAGCGAGGGGAAAATAATCCCCCCCCCTATTTAGTTAAACTCTTGTAAATGATTAAGAGGGTCACAATAGTGGAATAATACAAAGCCCATGAGTAAGATTTATCAAAACTGTTTAAGTGAGCATGGTGTTCTGTTTCCCATCACAAATGTGAGAGACCATGCAGAGCAGCAGTAATGCTTTACATTTTAGTCCCTTAGGGATAGCAATTAGTGTCTATGTTAATACACTTCCTACAAGCATATGCTTTCTACATTTTCTTTCAAAAGGTTAATGGAAATCCATTATTGTAATACTAATATTTAGACCAACTTGAAATTAAATTAAAAGTATTTTCCATGATGCATCTATATACCATCTGAAGAATTACAAGAAAAACTAATCATCTTTAAAGAAAATAAACAACATGTGTACTGTATAATGTAAATAAAGCATGTCAGTAAGCTAACTGTATCATCTAATTCTTTATGAAAACAGATATGCAGGTTGTAATTCTAATAATTCAATTGAGACACAACAATGATTTTAAATTATTAGTTCCCAATGCCCTGGGATATCTCAACTTCCTTAGCACTATTCCTTCAATCCACTGTATTGCACTATGGACACAGTAACCCTCAGTTACATTACAGTATGCATCACTATCTACAGTTCAAGTGGCTAAAAGCTTAATTTAATATTTAGGAACCAAAAACACTACATGCTTTATGAGCCTTTTGACAACCCATGAATTTAGATGTTATATTTTAAAACCCAAGCACATGCAATGTTTGCACAGAAGGAAACACCTACAAGCTTCTCAAGACAGCAGAATAATTAGCAGAATTATTTGTCTGAATTCTTTGTCTCAGAACCTATTGCTGTTATTTGTCGTCCTGTTGCTTCTGACTTATGGTGAACCTAGAAAACTTTTCAAGGTGTGTGAGATAGTCTAGGGCAGTGTTTCCCAACCTTTGGTTATTGGACTTCAATTTCCAGCTAAATCAATTCTCCAAAGCACTGATCAGCTAATGTACTGACTTAGGCTTCTGAGAATTGAAGCCCCCCTGTGGGATGTGTGCCCCATGTTAGGAACCACTGGTGTAGGGGTAAAACAAATGCAGGTAGAAGGCAATACCTTTATTGGATCACTTTTTTAAAAAATCAAACACTGCATGAGCTTTCGTGATTCAAGATCACATCTTCAGGCATACATCAATTTCTTGTGGATAGGACAGGAAAATTATCAATGTCCCAAATGTTCATGGCATGATGTTCGGCCAGGATCCCTTTCTTAGAAATAAATTGTGAAAAAGCAACAGGCTGCATCTGATACTCTCCCCCATTCAACAAACACATGAAATCAGTTATCTGTTTATTGCTCTCTCCCAAATGGCATTTTGAAGCTGAGGCTTTCTTTGTGGTCAGAGGAAAGCAATGCAAACTCGAGGACCCTCCATCAGGGAAATGGGGATATAATTTGGTGTACCCACTGGGTGCGCCAACTGTAGCCAAGTGAAAGTCAATTAGGAATATTACTACGAGTTAAACGTTCCTTCAATTTGTAGTGCTGCTGTGCTGATGTTGAAGAGTCCATGTAGTTCTTAATGGTGCTGTCAGGCGGCTTTTTTGTGATATCCTCAGTAGTTCTATACAAACAGATAGCCGTGTGATCCATATACAAAACAACTGCAGGAAGAAGGTGATACCTTTATTGGAGCACTTTAAAAAAATCAAACATTGTACGAACTTTCATGATTCAAGATCACTTCTTGAATCTTGAAGGGTATCAGATGCAGCCTGCTGTTTTTTTCACAATTCATTTCTAAGAAAGGGAGCCTGACCGAACATCATGCCATGAACATTTGGAGTCTTTCATTGACAATTTTCCTGTCCTCTCCACAAGAAATTGATGCATGCCTGAATAAGTTATCTTGAATCATGAAAGCTCGCACAATGTTTGATTTTTAAAGAGATCCTATAAAGGTATTGCCTTCCTTATGCATTTTATTTTATTTTGTGTATGGATCACACGGCTGTCTTTGTTTATGGAACTGAGGATACTGCAAAAGAGCCGCCCACCAAGTACTCTAAATGGACTTTAACATCAACACAGCAGTACTACAAATTGAAGAAGCTTCTAAACACTAGGTAATAGTTTTAATTGACTTTGATTTGGCTACAATTGGCACACCTAATGGGTAAACCAAATTTGTTCCCCAATTCCTCAATGAAGGGCTCTGGGTTTTTGATTGCACCTCCCTCCGGCCACAAAGGAAGCTTCAGCTTCAAAAAAAGGCCACCTGGTAAAGTAATATGCAGATACCTGGCTTCCTGTGTCTGTTACATGGGGGTAGTAAAAGATGCAGCCTGCTGTAACACCCCCCCTCCCGGCCCCCAAACACATCTAAGACAAAGCACGACTTAACATCATGCTATTAACAAGAAAATGATGCATGCCTGAAGAAGTGGTCTTGAATCATGAAAGCTTGTGCAATGTCTGGTTTTTAAAGTGATCCAATAAAGGTATCACCTTTTTATTTTGTATATGTATCCCAAAGCTAGTCTAGAACTAGTTTAGTATTCCCATAAATCTAGACATCCCGCACTGGTAATGGAGTAGACTCCAGCCAGCGACTCAACGTAGAGTGTTGGGTGGTGGTAAATAACTTGACTACCTAAAGGGACCAGCTGCTACGGGCAGATGAACCCCTGTAGGTGGGGTGATGGTCCCCCTCAGTGGAGGAAATGCGACTAGAAACCATCACGTTGCGCCCAACAGCAAAATGAGTGGAGGGGAAACCACTTCACTATTCTGATTTCCAATGGTCATGGAGGCAGAAGAGGCGATGCCAGATGGACTGGCTGTGAAGGCACACCTTGTCAATATCCTCAAGGCTGCAGCAGTCCATTGCCAAACCCTGTATGTCTCATTCCATGTCTCAATGATCAGGTGGCAGTCGTGGCCCGGAGGGCTTTTGCACAACTTCACGTCATTCGCCAGTTATGCCCGCTCCTGGACCCAGATTCCTTATTTACAGTCACTAACACTCTGGTCACCTCCAGACTGGATTATTGTAATGCTTTCTACATTGGGTCTACAACTGGTTCAAAATGCAGCTGCCCGCGTGATGATGGGGTGTGGGCGCTATGCCCATGCCTCACCTCTGTTGCAAGAGCTGCATTGGCTACCGGTGTGCCTCCGGGTGCAATTCAAGGTGCTGGTGATGACCTTTAAAGCCCTATATGGTAGTGGGCCTGGGTACTTAAGAGATCGCATCACCCCAAGGACATCTGCCTGTCCCAATAGAACGGACCGGCTCCCTGATAGTCCCATCGGATAGAGAGGCTCGCCTATCTAGCATGAGGAGGGCCTTTTCTGTGCCCGCTCCGGCCCTGTGAAACGCCCTGCCGACTGAGCTTCATCTCCAGACAGAGCTTCTGCCCTTCTGAAAAAACCTTAAAACCTGGCTGGTGCAGCAGGTGCGTGGGGCGACTGGGGTGATGGCCACTTTAGGGTGGATCATTTGACCGTTACCCCTCTTTAGTTTTAAAATAAATCATATGATGTGGTTGCTGGAAAGGGTATGTTAATTTTAAATTTTAAACAATTTTATATTTTAACTTAATTGTTTTATGTATATCTATGCTGTGGTTTTATATGTGCAAGCCCCCGGAGTTGCCTCGGCAAGGGGGCGTTAGCATATATATGACTATTAAAGTAATTATGTGCCACAGGAGATGGCTCTGTGATCATAGTGTGTGGGTCGCTTCATGGCAAGATGGGATCCACCTTAAACAAATTCACACCAATGGCACTTTCCCTGAAAATCATTTTCAGGAAGAAGTGTATACTTGGACATGAGTAGCAGCTGCCACCGCCGCTTGCCATTCTGCAGTGAGCTTCCATACCCAAACAAGGTATGAAGACATGTCTCTTGAGTCATCAAATGACATGCTAACTATTACAACATACTGGCTCACTAATGGTTTACCAGTTCTCTAGCACGAATTAGAATTATGTGGCGGTAGATAATCATCAAGATCCCAACTGAATACTCATTATCCTCCCAAATGAGAGCCAAACAGAAAAGGTAGGTGAGAATAGGTAAATCCTGCCATGAATTCAATGAACTTACTTTTGATCCTGACCTAAATCAGAAGAGCTACTTTACACATACCAAAGTACTTGGCCATGTCAAAATGGATTTTTGCCTCTTTCATTCCCTCATTCCATGCATCTGAAAGTCTTTTTGTCTACCTGAAAATATGGACTATTATGTAACATGGAAAATTATTAGTGAGGAGACACAAGGTTTCACTGAAAACACAATTTCATCAATTTCATCTAGAACATACACTACATGGGGACAGGTAAAATTTATTTTTTATCTACTTTTTATTAGTTTTAGCCATGAATGTATATGAAAATTGAAGTCAGAGAACCTGCATGCAAAAAAAGGCTGCAATATTTTCTCATGGAGGTTTGCTAAAGTTTGGTGTTAATCCAATTATGCAAAAAGATGGCTAGAGATCAGCTTTTCACCATAGCAAGCAGCCACAGTGTTAATTATAATTAATTCTTTACTCCTCTCTTCGGAATAAGTTAACTAAAGATAAAGATATGCTTCATCCCATCAATTAATCACTATGAACTAACACTTCTTGCCTTTAGGGAAGCAATACAGAACCTAAAGAATAATTGAAGTATTATACCCTGAAATTCAAAAACACATTGCCACACCAATTTTTGGAATAATTGGAATAATTCAAAAATTAAATAAAGCAAATCCAAGCAAAAATAATGCTAGGCAACCCCTTCAAACAGCAAGCATTATAAAAGCAAATTTAGTTTAATAGACTAAATTACAAGCTGACTTTTATTATATAAACACTTTCTGGATTTTATTTAAGCTTGCTTTGGAATACCCAGGCAAGCTTCTCTGGGATTTGTGGTGGGTTTGTATTAGATTAGCACAGGCACCACTTTTAAACATTACCAGAGCACCATGTTGTACATTCCACAGTAACTTCCCTTTCTCATCCCCTTTAAGAGAAACAACTATTATGAAGGATATCTATAAATAAAACAAAAGCAAATGCTAATTTTCCTCCTTTTGGTTCTTACTTTTTAGGGGCAGAAGTGATACTTTCCAAATACCTAGGGAAAGCTAACTAACAGGATCAAACTGTACTGATGTTCTAGTAAAACATGCTAGAATTCAGCATAGAATGTACTGTATACTTTTACACTGAGAGAAAGGATCATAGTTAACTATGGGATATTTTCCACCAGCATGTGACAAATTCACTCAGAAATTATTTTCTTTCAGAATTGCTATATCAGAGACATTTGCAAGTCAAAATCTAAATGGAGTATCTCTGGATATCTAATTTTAGTCACAATATACTCAACAACAGTCAAATGCAGATATAAAGACACACAAGCAATCTAGACTGAGATTCATCTGAACAGGATGGATTTTTGAAATGTTAAGAATTAAGATGTGAAGGAACAAAAAGACAGGAAAGGTGCCAGAAGAGGAACTCAGAATAGGATCTCCAGCTTATCTTGAGGTCAGATAGAAAAAGATGGCATCTTTGTATATCTAATACAGTAAAACCCAGCTTACATATGCCTCAAGTTACATAAAATTCAATTTACATAATGATTTTGTGCTAAAACCATGTCCCGATTTACATGATTTCCTATGGGTTTGCTTTGAGTTACATAAAGATTATTTTTTTTTGTGGGTTTACTTCGAGTTACATAGAAATTCATTTCCCTATGGGTTTGCTTCAATTTACATTAAAAATCATTTTTCTTATGGGTTTGCTTTGAGTTATGTAAAAATAATATTTTTCCTATAGGTTTGCTTTGAGTTACATAAAAAACAGATTTAAGCAAAAGCCTACGGAACGGACTTCCCCCCCCCCCCCCCCCCCCCCGTAACTAGGGATTTTACTGTACCACTGCCACATTTCCAAACTGCAAAAACTATGTTCTGCTAGGGAGTATATCTCTTTCTGATTGCACATCATCCAGTAATCAAAACGTTACTGGCATAATATAACATACTAACATTATTACAACTTTGCCCATATTATCATAAATTCACTCAAAGCACCCATATTATTACAAAATGGACAAAAATATCAATGGCAATTTGACCTTTGTATTTTAACTTCTTGAATGAAAATGTCTAAAACATTTCAATGGCTGGATAGCAGCCCTTTTCAGTGCTACACTATGCCAGAACTTTCTTTAGGGTCCTCTTTCCTTCTTGTAGTCATCATAACAAACACAAGAATCCAAACTAAATGCAGATAAGAACAGTGAATTAACTACTACAGGACTTCCCGTGGTTATTACTGAAGCAGTGCAAGTGGACCATGGAAATTACTGAAGCAGTGCAAGTTATCACTACCAGTGACTACATGGGCTACAACACACACAAAAAATTAAGCTGTAATTGTCAATTAAAATATCATATTAATTAATAGGTGAAAGGAGAAAGTGACCCAATATACAGTTTAGTAAATGCAAAAAATGCTCTTGAAGTTTGAGCTTTACTTTAGATACTACGGTTGCTCTTGCCAGGTTATTTTTCCTTCCACTATAGGAGGGGTTGGCAAAGAAGAGCCATACAGATGTTGTTTGACTGCTACCCCCAATACATCCCACCACTGGCCAGGCTGGCTAAGACTAATGGAATTCCAGCAATATCTAGAGTGCTCCATTCTGTTGACCTCTGCATTACAAAAAAATCTAAGATCCTATGGAAAGGACTGGGAGAGAAGGATAAATAATAACAAAACAAAGAATCCTTTAGATGCCTGCTGGACTGATAATTTCAAATGCCCATTATAACTAATTCCGTGAGTTTTGCTAACATTCTGAGCCATTTCCATTGATCAGCAGGATATAAACTTACTAAACAAACGAATAAGGCTTGGGCATCATCTTTAAATGCCCTGATTTAATAAAAATGATTTTACACTTAGTTTCCTCTAGCTTTTCCCATTTTGTGAATCAGTTTTAGCCTTAAAGAGACTTTTCCCCCCATCCATTCGTCATATACCATAAACAAAAAATAAAGTTGCTGTAAATCCAGAATGAGTTTAGTTCACTCTTAAATGTATTCTCATAGACAAATGTTATTGCCTTTATTTCACAGCTACCAGATTTGTGAGCAGTTATTTCCCTTTGATACATTAGGGAAAATATCTTATCCTGCAGCTAAAGATTTATAGTTTCAGAAAGCCAAGCTTTTTAAAAATGGGTTATAAATCTTTCATTTGGAACTATTTAAACTTCATAGTTATCTCTAATTTCCTATCAGAAATAATGGAGTGGTAAAGTTCGCCAAGCCTTCTCTTTCACAAAGCTGACTAACTCCATACTGCAATCACTTTATTATATGGGTGACACAGTTTTCTGAGTCGAGATATTGAGAACCATGTATATAAAATACAGGAACATTTTAAACATTATATCTCTTTGCTTGATGCTTATAAATCAAACATAACATTTAATGAAACTAGTCATACTAAAACCATTAGTTTTAGTAATGCCATAACTAATTAAAACAAGATCATAACGATCTCAACAGAAACTGCCTGAAGAAAAAGGTCTTTTTGCCTGCCTGCAAAAGCACAGCAAAGATCTTCTATGACAGGGAGTTACACAGCTTGGCAACAGTAACAAAGAAGGCCATCTCTCACGTCCTCACCACATGGCAAAATGTAGAGAAATGTCTTTATTGATGGTTTTAAAACCTTGACAGGCTCAGAAATTTAAACATAACTAGGAATGAGGTAAGGTAAAGGTCGTCCTTGCTCAAAAGCCAGTCGTATCCGACTCTAGGGTTCAGTGCTCATCTCTGTTTATAGCCAAAGAGCCAGTGCTGTCTTCGTCTGCAGATGTTTCCATGAACATGTGGCAGGCATGCCTCAACATGTTTACCTCCCCACCAAAGTGGTCCCTATTTATCTACTTGCATTTTCTTGCTTTCGAACTGCTAGGTTGGCAGGAGCAGGGACAAAGGCAGGAACTCACTCCGTCATGCAGTGCCGTCATGAGGTGGAAAACAGTTTTGTATAATCAAGAGAATTTGGACCCTAAGAATAACAATTTTGGACAATGCGTATTTTGAACTGTGGGCATCCTCTAAAAATCCTTTCAACCTAGAATAATCTTTGATACAAAATTATTATTACAGTATCTGAAAACTGGCATGTTTGTTATTTACTACAATGCTTTTGAGGTAAAGCCTACTTTACCAATTTAATGAACAGGACAGACTACACATAAAATGAACGGTCCAACCTACAAACCCGGCTTCTTCATTAAGCATCTTATGCATACTTTGAATTTTCCTGCTAATTCTATTTCTGTCCTTGCAGCCCAGTTTTGTACATATATACTATGTACAAAACTAAGTTTTTGCTTCTCATGGTTCTTGTGTATTGTAAGTTTTAAAATATCCAAACCTCAAAGTACTATAACTTTTGATGCTGGGAGTGGCTTTCATCTCCAGTATCAATTCAGTTTCATTCCTTTCTAGCTTCACCTTTCACTCGGGACAAGAAATGGCTGAGGGAAGGAATTGGAGATCTGTCTCCTTGTGTCAAGACTACAAGTTTTCATACTATCAGAATTCTCCAAAAATTCCCAAGCACTTTTAAAGGTGTTTTAGCTCACAGACCAACACCACCAGGCATCTTCATATCAACCTGCAGGACTAGGTTGAAAGAAATTTATTTCAGGGAGATGTAAAATGGATATGTAAACTAAATGATGTTTATATCTTTTGACCATCACTGTTATGCACATAATGAACAGTGCAAAAATAGAAGACATGAACCAGTGAGTTATTGTAAAGTCACCCCTCTTATTTTCATAGAATGTGGCACACATTCATGATACAAAGTGTTAAATTTCAGTCATGTTTATTTTTTTACATTTATACCCTGCCCATCTAGATTTAGATTACTTTCAAAACTAGCCTACTGCACATTGGAATGTGCTACCAATGAAAGAAAAAAGATGTTCTAAATAGAAAGTACTTACTAGCCTGTAGCCCACAAGAAACTATTTTATTTATTAAAAAATACAAGTGAAAGGGCAGCATAGACCTGTCCATGTCACACTGTACATGCACATACAAGACGTTAATGCCATTACTTAATTATTTAATAAACCATCTTTCTCCCAAAACTAGGATCCAAGGTGGCTTACAATAGTTTGAAACAGCCCATAATGATATCAAAAGAGAAACATAGTTTGATAATATAGATAATTCTGTGTATTTTTCACTCTTTGCTCCACTATTCTATACAAATATATCATTGATTATAAAATGCTATATACATTTTAGTTTTTCTTGTAGTACAGTATATATAATACTTAATATATTTTCCCCCAATTCACAGGTTTATTTGAGCAATACTCACTATCTCTTGTTGATTCGAGCCAAATAAAAAGGAAAGTTTATAGCAAAAGAGATTCCAACAGTCAGTTTATTAACTGACATAAAAATGAAATCATGTTTGCTTCATTTTTAACTTTTGGTGACAATCTTATTTGAACTACCGTATTTTCCGGCGTATAAGATGACTTTTTAACCCCAAAAAATCTGTGCCAAAGTTGGGGGTCGTCTTATACGCCGGGTACTCTGGAGCCAGGGGCCCCCCGGCGGGGAAAGCCATTCGCCGCCGCTGCGCGAGGCCTCCGGAGCAAGGGGCTGCCAGGATACCACCACCCCCAGCATTGCGGCGGAGGCAGTGAATGGCTTTCCCCGCCGGTCAGCTGCTGATCCTCCTCCTCCTCAACCCCCCTGGGGTGGTGGTATCCGGGCGGCCCCCTGCTCCAGACGCCTCGCAGCGGTGTCTTTCCCCGCCGGTCAGCTGCTCCTCCTCCTCCTCCTGACCCCCAGCTGGGGGTGGTGGTGCGGAGGAGAAGGAGCATCAGCTGACTGGTGGGGAAAACCAGCCACCGCCGCCGCGAGGCCTCCGGACCAAGGGGCTGCCTGGATACCACCACCCTCAGCCTCGCGGCTGCCTCCCCCCCCACCGGTCAGCTGCTGCTGCTCCTCCTCACCCCCCACCCCCGGCTGGGGTGGTGGTATCCACGAGCCGCGCCTCCCTGCCCCCTTCACCGGTGGGGAAGGTAAAAGGAGCCCCGTCAGGCTCAGAGATGCAGCAAGCCGCACCTCCCCGCCCCCTTCACCGGCGGGGAAGGTAAAAGGAGCCCTGTCGGGCTTGGAGACACCACGAGCCGCGCCTCACCAGTGGCTCACCGGCGGGGAAGGTAAAAGGAGCCGGTGAAGGGGGCGGGGGGGTACGGCTCGCAGTGTCTCCGAGCCCGACGGGGCTCCTTTTACCTTCCCTGCCGGTAAAGGGGGCGGGGAGGTGCGGCTCGCGGCATCTCCGAGCCCAACGGGGCTCCTTTTACCTTCCCCGCCGGTGAAGGGGGCGGGGAGGTGCGGCTCGCGATGTCTCCGAGCCCAACGGGGCTCCTTTTACCTTCCCTGCCGGTGAAGGGGGCGGGGAGGTACGGCTCGCGGCGGCTCCGAACCCAACAGGGCTCCTTTTACCTTCCCCGCCAGTGAAGGGGGCAGGGATGCCGCGAGCCGCACCTCCCCGCCCTCTTCACTGCCGGGGAAGGTAAAAGGAAACAATATATGAGTTTACTTAGTTCAGGAGTGTTGTGTCTTTCGAAGTGCAAGCAAACAATGTCTAATGGATTGCACATGTATATTGGTTGACTATCTGAAAGAACTTTAGAAAAGGAATAATAGTATAGGACACATCTTTGCAGAACTGTGAGGTTTTGTTCTGTAAAATATCCTTCTAGATCAGGGTTAGAGAACCAAAAAGCAGATGAGAAGGCAGATATCCATCCATCCTTGGCAGGCTTCTTTGGGCTAGATGACCTAAAAGGATGTGGTTACTCCCTCTCCAGATATCAATGGGACACTAGCCAAAGCACCATCTAGGGCACTAATGGCTAACTTTGGCACTCTAGGTGTTCTTGAACTTCAATTCCCAGAAGCACTGATTAACAGGAATGCTGACTTGGGTTTCTGGTAATTGAAGTCCAAGGACACCTGGAGTGCCAAGGTTGGCCATCATTGATCTAGGGCTTTCCCACTTAATGCTTTGGCCAGGGAAACTCACCGGCGGGGAAGGTAAAAGGAGCCGGTGAAGGGGGCGGGGGGGGGGGGGGGGTACGGCTTGCAGTGTCTCCGAGCCCGACGGGGCTCCTTTTACCTTCCCTGCCGGTGAAGGGGGTGGGGATGTGCGGCTTGCGGTGTCTCCGAGCCCGACAGGGCTCCTTTTACATTCCCCACTGGTGAAGGGGGCGGGGATGCCGCGAGCCGCACCTCCCCGCCCCTTTCACCGGCAGCGAAGGTAAAAGGAGCCCCGTCGGGCTCAGAGATGTCATTACACTGTAGAGGAATAATACATTTTCAGAGGGGGAAGATTTCACACTACAGAGACCAGAGTGCTGTTCCCTCTCCCGGGAGCTACAGCAGAAACTCCAAGCTCATATGTTATGGATCATGATGAAGTGAAGCAAAGCCCATAAGGGATGGGTGTTTTCTCAAATGTTGCATCATTCTAAATCAAAATGTTTTAGTTGCCTTTTCTAAAACAACCAAGAGACATTACATTGGACAGTGATTGAACAGGAAACAATATATGAGCCCTGGTAGCACGGCTGAAATGGCTAAGACGCTGACAGGAAGCCGGGAGGTCAGCAGTTCGATTCCCGAGTACTGCAGGACGAAATGAGCTCCTGTCTTTGTCCCAGATCCTGCCAACCTAGCAGTTCAAAAGCAAGAAATTGCAAGTAGATAAATAGGGAGCACATTGGTGGGAAGGTAAACAATGTTCCGGTGTCTAGTCATGCCTGCCATATGACCATGCAAACATCTGCAGAAGCAGACAGTGCTGGCTCTTCAACTTTGAAACTGAGATGAGCACTGAACTCTAGAGTCGGATATGACTGGCTTTCGAGCAAGGGAAACCATTACCTTTTGCACAGTGGTTAAACTTCTGTACTGCAGCTGAAACTGCTGACATTGTGCGTTCAATCCTGATGGGAATCAAGATTTACTCAGCCTTCCATCCTTTTGAGGTCTATAAAAAGAGTACCCAGCATGTTGGGGACAAAACTTAGTGGTTAAGGCGCTGAACTTGGAGACTGGAAGGTTGGGTTTCAATACCCAAAGGCTGCACTTGGGGCATGAAAGGAGCCTCATTCAGGCATCCCCTAAGTGGAGTTTCGCCAGCAAAAATCTTTTCAGCCCAGAGTAACCTCTGACATGAATTTATTATTACGTACTAATTACTTTGTGAACCACCCAGAGAGTGAACTAAGCACTATGGGGTGGTACATGAGTGCGATTGCTTGCTCATTGCTATGTACACTTCCATACACCTGCTCCTCCAAGTTAAAAGTGTATCAATGCACTATGTTACAGCAGTTTGATATCATTTTAGTAGCTATGGTTTCATGGCTGGTATCCTGACAGCTGTCATTTGTAAGGATGGGATTTTTCTGATTGTTTGGACTACAAATCCCATCAACAGCCATTCTGAGAGTTCCATCTGCTTTATGGACACCTAAATATATTTTATGTAGAGAAAGATTCAACTGGAAAGCCTTGCGTAGAATTTCTGCCTAAGCTTCCTATTCCTGCCCCGGTTCTAACTGGGAGGCTTTTTTTCTCTTAACAAGAAGCTAGGTGGAGATAGTTTAACTCATAAAGTTAAACCACTGAATGTGTAAGGTAAAGGTTTCCCTTGCTCGAAAGCCAGTTGTATCTGACTCTAGGGTTCAGTGCTCATCTCTGTTTCAAAGCCGAAGAGCCATCTCTGTCTACTTCTGCAGACATTTCCGTGATCATGTGGCAGGCATGACTAGACACCGGAGCGCATGGAATGCTGTTTACCTTTCCACTGAAGTAGTCCCTATTTATCTACTTGCAATTTCTTGCTTTCGAACTGCTAGGTTGGCAGGAGCTGGGAGAAAGACAGGAGATTATTCCATCCTGCAGTACTCGGGAATCGAACTGCTGACCTGCTGTCCTCCAGTCAGTGTCTTAGGCACTTGAGCCACTGCAGTGCACATCCCAAAGAAATGCTATTTTTTCTGGCTTATCCACTTTAGGGGATAAGTGCAGAATGCCCTATCTGAGTCCTTCCTAATTTCAGAGAACTTGCAGAAAACAGAGAGGTTACATAGAAACCCATGCATACACTTGCTATTACTAACAAACCTGCCGCGAGCTGCACCTCCCCGCCCCTTTCACCGGCGGGGAAGGTAAAAGGGAGGCGTGGCTCGTAGCGGCTCCGAGCCCGACGGGGCTCCTTTTACCTTCCCCGCTGTTGAAGGGGAATAGGTTATATATGTTGTAAGCCGCTTTGAGTGACACTTGTGTCAGGAAAGCGGGATAGAAATAAAACTTATTATTATTACCAAAAGGTAATATTAAAATATTAAATATTAATATTAAAAATGATGATGATAGTACTAATGGCATCCTGATTTATGGCCGCCCTTCCCAGGGTTTCCTAGGTAGGGAGTCTCCAGATTTGAGTTTCCTTCCCTAAGGCTCTTTGGATTCTTGGGCCATTTGCCCAGCCCCCACCCCAAGCTGGCTTTCCCCGCCGGTCAGCTCCTCCTCCTCCTCCTCCGCACCACCACCCTCAGCAGGTAAAGGGAGCCATCCCCAGCCCGGGAAGCTCCGAAGACGCCGCTGTTGGAAGAGGGGTAGTCATACGGCGAGTATATTGCAAACTCTACATTTTAACTAGAAAAGTTGGGGGTTGTCTTATACGCCCAGTCGCCTTATACGCCGGAAAATACGGTAGTTTGAAGAATTTAAATATGAAAGTACAGTATTGTCTTATCTATTTCCTGCTACATCCCCATATGTTGGAACTTTTGCTTACCAGGAAATCCTTCAAATGTGATTCTGTCTCCCGGAACAACCCCATTAGGAGGAATGAGAATTTCCACCTTCTCAGGTGTAGAGGCACACATCACCATGGCCTGGGATATAATTCCTCTCATTTTCACTGGCTTCAGGTTACAGAGAAATATTGCCATCCGGTTCTGCATCTGGATATAGGCATGTAATTTTAATCAAAATAGAAT
Source organism: Bradypodion ventrale (assembly GCA_035047345.1). Classification (NCBI taxonomy): domain Eukaryota; kingdom Metazoa; phylum Chordata; class Lepidosauria; order Squamata; family Chamaeleonidae; genus Bradypodion; species Bradypodion ventrale. The sequence goes on along the minus strand of JAWDJE010000005.1, from coordinate 28,432,439 downwards.
TTAGTTAGGTTTTTTAAAGTCACTTCCAGTTTCTTCCACAATGTGGAAGCAAGACAAGTCTAATACAGAAGGGGGGGGGGATGACAAATATGCAAATACCAACATGTTACCAACAATTAACATTCTTTCAACAGTACCATTTGGGAAATAGACAATTATGGAAAACCCTTTTATAATACAGTCACAATTGGGCACAATTGAGGCATTAAAATTTTGTTGTGACAGGTTGGAATAAAGGCTGAAAATATAGTTTACTGGTTTTCCATTCTTTGTGGTCCTGGGTTTTTAATTTTTAACAGCTAAATTGTCATTCGGCTAAATACATCCTTTTAAAATTAAGCATGGGAAACTATAAATGGGTGGTTTACCATTCAGGATGCAATTATGGTTTAAAATAAATACTAATGGATACTAAATGCCAATGACAAGATGAATATTTAAAATAATTTCAGTTAAAATGGCTGCACAATGTGACCTATAACTCATTCATTTAAATCTATAAATGCTTCTGGTTTTTTTCCCTCCTGCCTTGGGAAAAATACCACAAATACCAGAATGAGATTCCAGGGAAGATTGCAACTATGTTTTGTTCAAGTAAATAATACCCCCAGCCGGGGGGTGAGGAGGAGGAGGAGAGCCGGGCGAGCGGAAAAGGGGCCTGCCGCCGCCGCCGCCGGACAGCCACCCCCAGCCGGGGGGTGAGGAGGAGGAGGAGAGCCGGGCGAGCGGCAAAGGGGCCTGCCGCCGCCGGACAGCCACCCCCAGCCGGGGGGTGAGGAGGAGGAGGAGAGCCGGGCGAGCGGCAAAGGGGCCTGCCGCCGCCGGACAGCCACCCCCAGCCGGGGGGTGAGGAGGAGGAGGAGAGCCGGGCGAGCGGCAAAGGGGCCTGATGCCGCCGCCGCCGGGCAGCCACCCCAGCCGGGGGTGAGAAGGAGGAGGAGAGCCGGGCGAGCGGCAAAGGGGCCTGCCGCCGCCGGACAGCCACCCCCAGCCGGGGGGTGAGGAGGAGGAGGAGAGCCGGGCGAGCGGCAAAGGGGCCTGCTGCCGCCGCCGCCGGGCAGCCACCCCAGCCGGGGGTGAGAAGGAGGAGGAGAGCCAGGCGAGCGGCAAAGGGGCCTGCCGCCACCGCCGCCGGCACCCAATACAGCCACCCCCAGCACCCAATACAACAAATTGGAATACATATGAAACCAATAGCAAAAGGCCCATCATATAGTTATACAATTGCTAGAATGATATTGCCAAAATACACAAACACAGAGCTAGCATTATATATTAAAAATTGCCATGTCTGTCCTTCAAAGTGCTAGGTTGGCAGGAGCTGGGGCAGACACTGGGAGCTCACTCCATCACACAGCACTTGGGTCTTAAACTGCTGACTTGCTGACCTTCCAGTTGTCAAGCTCAGTGTCTTGACCACTAAGCCACTGCAATCCCCCTAGATCAGGGGCACCCAAACTACAGCCTGCGTGCCCAATTAGGCCTGTGTATATTATTAATGCAGCCCACAGTGACTGCCCCTCCCACGTCCCCACCGCCTGACGTCAGCAGCGGCGGCGGCAATTGCGCTTTGTCCCTGCTGCTCGGAACAGCCTCTGGCTCGGTCCCATCCCCTCTGCAGCCTTTGCCAAAGCTGAATGCAACGTTGGGGAAATTTTTGGAGCCTCCTCCATTTCAAAATCCACGGCACTGGAAGGGTAAACCTGGTGCACTGCACTGACGTCAGCCTTGCTGTGGCAAGGGGCTCTCCCAGCGCCGCAGATTTTGAAATGGGACGCCCTGAAAATTTCCCCAACCCGGCGATCGGCTTTGGCATAGGCTACAGAGGGGATGGGACCGAGCCAGAGGCTGCTCAGAGCAGCGGGGACAAAGCGTGATCGCCTTCACCATCAAAACTGTCAGCAGTGGGAGCATCCCACCTCTGGCCCTCACAACTGCATGTCGGGGGCGGGACCAGCCAAGCAAAAAAAAAAAAAAAGTTTGGGCACCACTGCCCTAGATAAGTGTTTCCCAACCTTTGGTTTTTGGACTTCAATTCCCAGAAGCCTAAATCAATTCCCCAAAGCACTGATCAGCCAATGTATTGACTTAGACTTCTAGGAATTGAAGTCCCCTTGTGGGGTGTGTACCCCACGTTGGGAACCACTGTCCAAGATTCTACTTTAGCCAAATGATATATATATGCAAGAAATTCTATCTGTACCTCTTCCAAAGGAACATGCTTCACTAGGCCACTGACAACAGTTCTAGGATTTGTTTCACCAATATCAACTTCTTCCACATATAGAGTATCAGCATCTGGGTGTTTCTTTGCTGTTATGATACAACCAATGCGAAGATCAAGCCTCGAAACATCTACAGGCTTTGAGTCATCATTTGCAGCTGTCTGCTGCTTTTTTTCCTTTTTTTCTCCCACTGAAAAACATAAGTTACTTGATTACACACCTATAGAGTGTGAAATATAAATCAAGCACATTCATAAACTTTCCCTTTTTTCCTGCAAGAAAAAAAGCTATAATTTATTGTTTAACACTTAACCATGATTTTAAATCAGACAGCAAATGTTACATGTCACATCAATAGGTTCCCTGCGCCCTTCCCCCGGCCCGGCCGGTCGGCGGGAAGCGAAAACAGCTGAGGGCGATGCGCGCCCTCAAAAGCGCTGCCGCCAGCCCGGACGCTGAAGCTCTGCGCCCTTCCCCCGGCTCGGCCAGTCGGCGAGGAGTGAAAATAGCTGCTCGTCTGGCAGCCGTTCAGAGGAGGAGGTGGGGAGGAAAGAACTGGCCACACCTGGGGCTAGCCTTTCCGTGGCCCCAAAAGTGGCTCCCCACCTCCAGACGACACCGAACTTGAGCTTCTCCCAGGGCCTATTCCAATAGTCCCAGGATGGGAGGCTGCTGCGCCCGGCGCCCATTCCTCTGGTCCCCCACCAGGTGGGAAGCTCAAAAGAAGCTGGAGCTGCCACTTCCTCATCTGCAGCTGGATTTTCCAAGTCTCTTTTTCTATTACTGGTTAGATTGTTTGATATGTCCTGTGGCTTCACTGTATAGTTGATATGCTCATTGATATGTTTTTTGGATATGTCCTTTTGATATACTGATTGTTGATATTTTTGACTTGTTGTACTGATATATTGTATTGTGGAATTTATTGTAATTGTATTGTAAGTGTATTGATTGTTTATTTTTGCATTGTCACACTGTTACATTGTACTTATATTGACTTGCTGTTAGCCGCTCTGAGTTGGTCTGTGCCGAGTTGAGCGGGATACAAATCTAAATAATAAATAAATAATAAATAAATAAATAAAATTCCCTCAAATCAATTCAGACAGCAGCACAGAATCATTCCCTGTAACAACCAAAGAAACAAGCAAAAGTCTGAAAGCAATTTAGGGGAAGTCTAAGTAAGTATACAGTTTTTTAATCAAACGGCAAAAACCAGTCTTGTGTAAACTAAACCAAATTAAAATTAAATCTCAAATGGATGTATTCTCAGATATTAAATGCCATCTCTCAAGAGTGTTTCTACATTACACAGTTTGTATCAATTTGATTCCACTTTAACTATCATAGCTGCATCATCTATTTTTACTAGCCAGATTTAATAAATGTATACTTTATATTTTCAATGGCTAGATTCAAGCAGAAACAAAATCTAAGAATTCTGGAGGGATTTAACAAAAATAGGGAAATGTTTTCTATTTGTCTCAAGAGAACCAGAAGTGTTTTCATGAAACAGTCATTTATTAGGCAGTGCTTATTAATCAAAGTTTTTTCTCCACATAACTTCAACATAATTACCTTTCTTCTCTGTTTTATCTTTTTTCTTCTTGTCTTCATTTACTCCTGTAGGCTGTTCCTTGGGACCAGATGGCATTATTGCAGCTGATGCTGGCTGAGAGAAGCCTTCTGAAATTGCTACTGTAGATGATACTTCATTTGGTGGGACTGAGATTTGTTTCACTAAATTTAAAAAGAGTAAGATTCATTTTAATTTGCTATGATACATTTAATGCCTCCTTCTTGGCTTCATACTTCAATGTGTTAATTAGCCACAATGTTAATGTGACTGATCCAATAGGGAACAGTGACCACAACTCAATTATGTTTAACTTGATCATAGACCGCAAGTCACTGATAAAATCTAACACAGAGACCTTAAATTTTCAAAAAGGAAATTTCCCAAAGATGAGGAAACTAGTAAAAAAGAAACTGAAAGGGAAAATTGAGAGAGTCCAAACACTCCAAGAGGCATGGAGGCTGTTTACAAAAACAATAACAGAGGCTCAATTGGAATGCATACCCAAAAGGAAAAAGGGCACTGCCAGGTCCAAGAGGACTCCGATGTGGCTTACAGGAGCTGTTCGGGAAGTGATCAAGAGCAAGAAAAGCTCATTTAGAAGATGGAAGGCTTGTCCAAATGAGGACAGCAGGCAGAAACATAAATTCTGGCAGAACAAATGCAAGGCAACAATCAGGAAAGCAAAGCAAGACTTTGAGGAGCGTATAGCTAAAAATACTCAGAGAAATAACAAAGACTTCTTTAAGTACATTAGAAGTAAGAACCCAACTAGGAAGGCCATTGGACCATTAGATGACAATGGAAGGCAAGGGGTTATTAAAGAGGAAACAGAGATTGCAGAGAGACTCAATGAATTCTTTGCTTCAGTATTCACTGAAGAAGACAGAGACCACATGCCCAAAACAGAGCCTATCTTCGTAGGGAGGGAAACCGAAGAATTAAGCAAGATAGAAATAACCAGGGAGGAGGTCCTTGCATGTCTTGTTAAGCTAAACACTAACAAATCCCCAGGACCAGATGGCATCCATCCACGAGTTCTCAGGGAACTTAAAGATGAAATTGCTGATATCCTAGCCAAAATATATAATCTTTCCCTCAAATCAGGCTTTGTGCCTGATGACTGGAAGGTAGCGAATGTAACACCAATTTTCAAAAAAGGATCCAGGGGTGATCCAGGAAATTACCGGCCTGTCAGTTTGACATGTGTCCCAGGTAAAGTGATGGAAACCATCCTAAAAGATAGAATTAATAGGCACATAGAAGAGAAGGCGCTGCTAAAGGAGAGCCAACATGGCTTTTGCAAGGGCAAATCATGCCTCACTAATCTGTTGGAATTTTTTGAGAGTGTCAACAAGCATGTGGATAAGGGGGATCCAGTTGACATTGTTTATCTGGACTTTCAGAAGGCTTTTGACAAGGTCCCACACCAAAGGCTCTTGAATAAACTTACCAGTCATGGAATAAAGGGACAGGTCTTGTCCTGGATCAGCAACTGGCTAAGGGACAGGAAACAGAGGGTAGCACTAAATGGACACTTCTCCAAGTGGAGGGAAGTAAAGAGTGGGGTCCCCCAAGGTTCAGTACTGGGACCCCTGCTTTTCAACCTCTTCATAAATGATCTAGAGGTAGGAGTAAAAAGCAAGGTAGCCAAATTTGCTGACGACACTAAATTATACAGGGTAGTGAAAACTGTGAGAGATTGTGAAGAGCTCCAGAGGGATCTCTTGACACTGGGGGAGTGGGCAAAACAGTGGCAAATGAGCTTCAACATCAGTAAGTGCAGAGTGATGCATGTTGGGGCAAAAAACCCCAATTACATTTATAAACTGATGGGGTCTGAACTCTCTGCGACAAACCAGGAAAGGGACCTTGGTGTCCTGGTGGACAGCTCAATGAAGGTGTCAACCCAGTGTGCCTCAGCAGTGAAAAAAGCAAACTCAATGTTAGGGATCATTAGGAAGGGTATAGAAAATAAGTCAGCAAGTGTCATTTTGCCTCTTTATAAATCTATGGTGAGGCCCCATCTGGAATACTGTGTACAGTTCTGGTCGCCATACCTCCAGAAGGATATTATGGAGTTGGAGAAAGTACAGAGGAGGGCAACCAGAATGATTAGGGGACTGGAACACCTTCCTTACCATCTGAGGCTGCAACGGTTGGGCCTTTTCACTCTTGAACGACGGCGTCTAAGAGGTGACCTGATTGAAGTTTATAAAATCATGCACGGTGTGGACAAAGTAGATAAGGAAAAACTGTTTTCCCTATCGCACAACACTAGAACTAGGGGACACTCCATGAAACTTTTGGGTACTAGTTCTCAAACAAATAAGAGAAAGTACTTTTTCACCCAGAGGATTACTGGTCTATGGAACTCCCTGCCAGAAGAAGTGGTGACAGCTGTCAGTCTTGACAGCTTTAAGAAAGGATTAGACAAGTTCATGGAGGACAAGGCTATCAATGGCTATAATTATGGCTACCTAAGGACAACCTCCGGGTTGGAGAGATAGGCAGGATATCTCTCAATGCCATTTCCAGGGAATCCTAAGCAGGTGAAGGCATCTGCTTGGGAATACCCTGAAGGAAATGGTGAGCCACTGTGTGAGACAGAATGCTGGACTGGATGGGCTGTGGCCTGTTCCAGCAAGGCTGTTCTTATGTTCTTATGTTCTTGTTAATGTGTTAATTAGCCATTGGGAACTAGAGTCCTAGCAGAATCATCCAAGGCAAAAAGGTCAAAGTTCACAAACCAGGTTAAGATGTATCCATATCATAGCTTCAGAAAACTAAGAAGTATTACAGATGGATCAAATTGAAAGTGTCCATGGAACATTGGAGTAACTATTGTTATAGCCTAAACATGACCATGATCACTACAAAGTAAGTAAAGCAACTGAAATGAGACCTGCTTTCATGTATGTGTTTGAGTCAAAGTTTAGCTAGATATTTTTAACCAGTTCAATTAAAATGAATTAACATTGTAGCTGAATTTCAATCATATAGTGGTACCTCGCATAACGAATGCATCGTATAACAAAAAATGCGCACAACGAAGCGTTTGTTATGCAATGGCGATACCCCGCATAACAAAAAAATTCGTTATGCGGGGTTTTTGGTAACCAGGGTATACCCGCTTAATGGGAACGCTGGTTAACGAACTTTTTCCCCTGTTATGCAAGGCATCTCCCATAGGGAACCGCATAATGGGAAAAACCGCATAGCAAAGAGCTCCGTGGAACGGAGTTTTTTCATTATGCGGGGTTCTACTGTATATAGAAAAAACAAACAAACCCAGGATTCCAAAAGATTGAAGTAATTATTTTGAGAAGTTTTTAGTTGCTTCATGCCAATCACGAGTGCTGCACAGACATTATAACGGTTACTTTAATGTCTCAGAAGCATTTGGCCAGGTCCTTCTTCTTGTGCCGTATCAGATTCCGAATATTGGTGATCATTATAGTGATCAGCCATTAATTTTGTGCTGATAATTTAACAGAATTACCTTCCGTATTGCAGTGCTACACCCGTGCCACTGACCCAGTTCCGCAAATCACTTTCTGGTCCTGAGCCCTTTTGGCACAAAATCCTCATCAGTCCCAGGCCAGGATGGATTCAAGTGGGATTTAATCACCCTTCCCTGTGGACTTTGGCACCCAAGGCCATTAATCCTCAGGGTTGTCAAGTTAGTTAACCCTGACAATTGGCATTGAGTCACTAGCAGTACGGTCTATTCTATAACCGTAGCAGGATAACATGATCAGGTCCATAGTTAAATGATCTCAGAAATACTCTATGTCTAGACAAGTTTTCCAACCTTTGGTTTTTGGATACCACTCTACCACCCCTCCTAGGAGGTGCGGCGCCGGCAGCACACAAGCAAGGGTCATTTGCTCACATCCATGTGACTTTGCCGGTGCACCTCAAGTGGTACGCTTGCACATGCACCCACATGACATCGGAGGTGCACCAGCAACATCACATGGGTGCGTGGGCAAGTGCGGTGCCTGCCTGTGCGCCTCTTCCTCCTCCTTGGGCACTTGGTCTCTAAAAGGTTCGCCATCACTGGTCTAGACCAACAAGTTTTAGGAAGTTCTTCTCTACCTAATTTTAGTATACAGTACAACCTCGGATAATGTCCAAACCGCGTTCCACAAGTTTGGACTTTATCCGATTTTGGACTTTATTTGAAACAAATGGGTGATGCATCAGATAACGTCCAAAAATGGACTTTATCCGAGGTTCCTATACAAAATACCTTGGATAATGTCCATTTTTTAGCGGTTTTGGACTTTATGTGATGCATCATGTGTGCATGAAAACCGTGACTTTATCCGAACCAGACTTTATCCGAGGTACCACTGTATTTATATCCTATCTTTCTTCTGTCATTAAAACGAGGACAGCATACATTAGATTTCCTGTATAGACACCAACCACACTCATGTTTTCCTATATAGACATTAGCATTTTTTGCCCAGCAAGCTGGGCATGTTTACTGTGTGTGATAGTGGTTAGGGGTGCGTTTTGTGTGTGTGCGTGCACGCGCACACACACTAACACAGGGCAGGTTTGAAATGTGCAGCCCAGTAGGTGTGTGTGTGTGAGAGAGAGACAGAAAGAAAGAGAGAGAGGGAGGGAGAGAGAGAAGGAAGGAAGGCTGTAGTTGAGGAGGCTGCGCCCGGGTGGAGCCCCATTCATTGCCTTTTCTTCCCGAGAAAGTTGTTCGCTTTCCTCGGTGGGCGGGAGGCAAACTAGTGCCTCCCCCCCCCCCCGGTTGAAAGCGAAACACTTCCTCAGGAAGTAAAGGCAGCGAACGGATCCCCATTTGCTGCCTTTGCTTCCCAGGGAAGCTGTTCACTTCCCTCGGTGGGTGGGGGCCGAAGGCACCAGTGCCTCCCCCCCCCCCCGGTTGAAAGCGAAACACTTCCTCGGGAAGTAAAGGCAGCGAATGGAGCCCCAAACTGGCTGAGAGGAAATAAAATATGAATTGACCAGCAACTAAAGGCAAAACACAGGATGAAACACCAACAGCTTATAAGACTGGAGATCAAAGAATCAACTGAATGAATTTTTTGAAGCCAAAGACCAAGTGTGGAGAATATGAGAATTATTTATCTACACATTTATGGTAGGTGCATTAAGGGCATTTTCAAATACTAAATCTGTCAAACTAACTAACTGAAGTACCCAAAGGCTTATAAAATTAATTCTGCTTTAGGTACTGTACAGCACATCTAGATCAAACTTGCTATCTGTGAAGGAAAAATATTCAAAATTGATGGCTTCCACTTAAATTGTTCCTGTTTTTATTGTGGTTAATTGTGTAACAAAATTGAATAAAATTCTCAAAGGCATACATTAACAGCAGGAGTATGGGCAACAGGTGCTACTGAAACACTCCCCATTTTCCTCTTTGCTTTCCATTATGTGAATGTGTACAGGTAACCTCCTTAAAACTGCAATTTGGTTATTCAGTGACCTCTTTCCATATTTTATCTGGAAACAACAGTTACTAAAATCTGAAAGGAATAGTTATGTGTGCACGAGACAAGACTGGTCTACTAGCCTGAATTCATTTACCTCCATTCCGGATTTCTGCCTGGACCAGTTCCTGCTTTAGCACCTCAATTTCCTTCTTCAGTTTAGCATTTTCAACACGAAGTTTCTTCTCTTCCCTCAGAGATGCCTGCAAGACTACAGGGGACAGAATTCCCATAAGAATTACTAATGCTTTGTTAAACTGAACTTTGCTTTTGTATGTAAATCTAGACTTTGTTATTATAGATTACTTTTATTTTACTTGTTCACATTTCAAAAAGCAGAAATGTCAAATTATGAAAGTTTTCAATCTCCTAGATATTTTGCATAAATTTTTTCTAAAAGACTAATGTAGATATTAGTAATCATTAACATACAAAAGATAAAAATTAAAAATACAAAATCACAATATTCCTTGCAATTCTCATATTTGATTTATTTTTATCTGAAAAACTGCAGAAGTATCAAATTAAAAAAAACCAAGGGGGAATAGTCATGACAATAGAGAAAGCTACAAGAAGAACAACAACAATCAGGAAAGCTGCCACTGGCATGAATTTGTTTAAGTTGTATCCCAGCTTGCCAAGAAGTGACTCTCTCTCTCTCACACACACACACAAAATGATCTCGGAGTCTTCTCCTGTGGCACATATAAAATGAGACATGCAGGATTTAACACTGGGACTGCAAGCCTTGAGGATATTAACAAGGTGCGCCTTCACAGGCATAGCCTCTTCCGCCTCCATGACCGTTGGGAAGCAGAATAATGAAATGGTTCCTCCTCCGCTCATTTTGCAGTGAGGCGCAATGTGATGGTTTCCAGTGGCATTTTCTCCACTAAGGTGGCCATCGCCCCACCTAAAGGGGCTCATCCACCTATAGCTGTTGGCCCCTTAGGGAAGTCAGGTTATTTACCACCACCCAACACTCGGCGTTGAGTTGCTGGCTATACGGTCTACTTCATTGCTATAGCGAAATATCCAGACAGACAGAGCAGATATTTAGAAAGCTACAATATAGCAACTATTTCATTAAGGTTCTAGAACAGCGATGGCGAACCTTTTAGAGGGTGAGTGCCCAAATTCAACAGCTTTGCCATCTGTGCAGCAGAGGGGCGGGGTGAACTCTGTGCTGTGGGGCGGGAGGAAGCACTCCCATTGGGCTGCTGGGCAGAGGTGAACTCTGTGCTGGGACAACAGCACGTGTGCTCACAGAGGTTTGCCACCACTGTTCTAGAAGAAGGAAATTTGAGTTACATCTAAAGAAGTTGCACAGAATACTTATAAAAGTACACAAAACAGGCATTCTCAACCTATGGCCCATGGGACAAACCCGACCTCCAACACCAATTCATCCAGCCCCCGCCTTCACCAATCCTGGAAGTGGAATTAAAATGCATTCTGCGCATGTGCAGAACGTTCTGTGCATAAGTGGCATACATTTACTTCTGCTTTTGGGTGGGAGGAACCACGTGACTGGCCCAATCTGCAGTCCAGGAGGCGTGGTCAGGCCTTCGACCCAAAAACCTTGAGAAAGCCAGTCACAGAACCTCAGTGGGATTTTTTTTTTTTTTGCTACACTACATTTTTGTTAAAGTACAGTAATGTGTATTCAGCTTTTGCTACTTAGGAATTAATTCCATGGTATAAATAGAAATTGATTTTTTAAATCAGATTCACTCTCCACCAACTCTTTATTCTTGGCATCTGTTCTAAGAAAGAACTGTTGCTCTAAGATTCATTTGGGAACACAATTTGGAAATGTGTTATGTGCCTGTTAGAATGGAATGCATAGCCAAAATGTTTATTCCTTAAAGTCTTATTCTCTCTAAGTCCACCAGGAAAACAGGGTTTATAAAAAGATGACAGACTTTTCAATTGCTAACTCTAGTAAAATGAACTCTAGAGGCACTACCTTTGGACTATGCAAAAATTGATGAAAAGTTTGATCCCTTACATTCAAGAGCAGAATATTTGTTTGTCAATTCTAAGCCAAGATATCTCCTGGGGAATTGGGAGAGATAGGGCTGAGGGGTCAATGCTAAACATTTTCAATCTGGAACAGGTACCGTCAAAACTGGGGCAAGTGCACATTTTTTGCTCCTGCAGTCCCTAGATAGGGAGTTCTCAACCTTTTTAAGCCAGGGGCTGGGTTACATTCCCTCAGACAGTTTCAGAGGTCAGATGGCCATTTTGACCTTCCTCCACCACATGGCACTTCCTGGTATTGCGGAGGCGATGAGGGACCACATAAAATGGTGCCATGGCCTGCATCCGGCCAGCAGGCTGCTGGTTGAGAATCCCTGCTCTAGACCTTAACTGGGCTGTACATAAGAATGTAAGTGCTTCTGACAAAGAACAAGGAGTAATTTTATTTAAAAAGTTCTAATTGTAGTTTTAAACTATTAGAAAATAAACATTACAACCTTGACTCAGTCAAGATGTAACTACTACTTCTTTCGTGTCCAGATCAAACTTTGGACTACCAAAATAAAGCCATTTTCTTGGCTTTGTCATTGGCCAAACGTAAGTCCTTAACAAACAATACATGTTTCTGGCAGTAATCAGCAGATCAGTAAATGAGCTAGGTTCTGTATCTCTCTACATTCACACAGTGTTATTGTCCACCAGCATCCCCCACTTGAGCATGTTGGTTTGCATTTAAGGAATCCACCCTTCAACCAATTGGATCCTCCAAGTGACATAGGGGAGCTATATTTATTTATTTATTGGATTTCTATACTGCCCATCTGGGTGTTATCCCACTCTGGGCGGTGAACACAGAAAACAAATAACAACAATACCAACAACTAAAATAAACTAATTAGTGCCTGAAAACTTCGGGACTGAACCTAACTGGCTAATTCATTGATAATTTATCCTTTAATGTAACTGAATAGCTATCATAAACAATTCATATGTGAATACAACTGAACACAAAATGGAGCAAACCTATTATTGGAAGCTTCTGTGGTATAATAGCAATTACACTTGTACAGTAAAACCTTGAGATATGAAATTAATTCGTTCCTCGAGGTTTTTCATATCTCAAAAAATTCGTGTCTTGAAACACAGTTCCCCATAGGAATACATTAAAAAACAAATAATCTGTTCCAGAGCTCAGAAAAAGCCAACAAACAAACAAAAACACACCTTTTAGCTGTTCAAAACTCTTTCTAAGGGGGCAAAAACACGGTGAAAAATTCCAAAGTGCATTTTAGAAAGAGTTTGAAACAGATAAAATACATTTATTTGGCTTTTTTCTGAGCTCCGGAACTGATTATTTTGGTTTTCAATACATATCTGGCACATTTCCGACAGCGCCGGCCATTGGCCAATTCTGGTCATTGCAGGACAAGTACCTGACGCTCAGCTGTTGAGGGGAAGGGAGAATTTTCAGCACTTCCTGGCTGCGGGGAGAGCTTCTGGCGGTGCATAAATGCGGCAAAAAATTCCAAAACTGGAGCGGAAATACTCTGAACATCTTCCCACTACTGTGGGAAGTGTAGGAAGCCCCCCCCCCCAACAAAAAACCCCTCTTCACATCTTGAAAAAACAATTCATATCTCGAAACATTATTTTTCCAGGATTTCCTTTTGTATCTTGAGTTTTTGGAAGTAGAGGCTTCGTAACTCAAGGTTTTAATGTATATCACTCCATTGTGCACTCTTTGGACAGTTCACAGAGTAATTAGCATTTTGCCCCCAAATTGCTAGGTACTCATTTTACCAACCTCAGGAGCATAGAAGGCTGAGTCAACTTTGAGCCCTGGTCAGGCTTGGACTTCCAAACTGCAACAAAGCAGTTTAACCACTGTGCCACTAGTGTCCTTGGTGTCAGAATGGAACTTGGAAGATTCAGATGCTAGTGTTTCACTCAAAACAAAAAAGTAACAAAGTGAATTGGAGTAAAACCTAGTGTGAGAAAGATTAGCCGGCAACACAAAGTTGCCATTACCAGGGTACACCCGATTGTGGTTAAAAAATACCACAATCTTCAAGGAAGCTCTTTCAGTATTTCTGATCTCTGAGATTGAGATCTGTGCAATGGGTCTTCTGCCAGTCTAAATGGGTCTTCTGCCAGTCTAACCACTATCAGTGGCATATTTGCTGAGCATGTAAAACAACTTTTTTCAGTGAGTGCTTCTAGGTTCTGGAATTCTTTTCTAAAAGAGGTTAGGCTGGCCCTCTCTTTAATGTCCTGCTACTAGTAGACAGAATCTCTTTATTAAGACAAATGTTTGGCTATTAAGGACTGGACTTTTATCCTATGAATGTTGTAGTTGATAATTATTATTTTAACTGATGAGCTTTCTAGCCTTTTAAATTCAATTGTTTTACCATTATAAATAATTGTATTTTTATTATTAACTGTTGTTAATCCTGCTGCAAATTACCTGATCCCAAATATGAGAAAATGACAGCCTATAAATGAAATAAATAATTATAGTCTTAGATATAGAGAATAATTTAAATCAAGTATTCATTATTTTTGAAGCATCAAATATATTCAGTATTTATAGCTTACTATAGGAAAAGTATAAATGTTTTAGCACTTGGTTCATTACTAGAAATTCCTATTCAAATAATTTTGCATAGACATATAATTATAAAGATTTATATCTTACTAGCTTTTTCCTTTAGAAGAGCAACTTGTTGCTTAAGGTACTCAATAACTTGATCTGCTTCTGCACCCTTTTGTTCCAGTCTGTTCAAAACTGCATTGTTGGCTGCCATTTTAATCAAGGATCGTACTGAAATCCTAAATAAAGGGAAACAAAATAATATGAAAACATTATTAAAGAAATTACCTGCTGATCTGTTTTAAATAAATTGAATATAAACCAACCACCGCTGACAAAACTGAACAGATTATCTAACAAAATAACATACTGTGGTCATCTTGTCTAATTTTGAAAACAATTAAAAGGAATGGCGAAACAATTTCACTGTATAATTGATATTTACAAGTACTCTATGGAAAATATGTATCCTGCATGGAATTCAGAATTCACTGGATTTTTCTAGAGGATGAGGAATATTAGTCAAGATGAACAACTATAACATACAGTGGTACCTTGGATAAAGTCCGATTCGGATAAAGTCATGGTTTTCATGCACACGTGATGCATCGCATAAAGTCCAAAACCTTTAAAAATTGACGTTATCCGAGGTATTTGGTATAGGAACCTCGGATAAAGTCCATTTTTGGACGTTATCCGATGCATAACCCATTTGATTCGGATAAAGTCCAAAATCGGATAAAGTCCAAACTTGTGGAACGGAGTTTGGACTTTATCCGAGGTTCTACTGTATTTTGAGTTTGAAGAAAATATTACAATAGAATGATAGTAATGGGGAAACAGCACCTAATCTGGCCTACAAAGGTTATTCAGCTAGGCTGTGGATGCATCAATCTGTGACCTTCCCCAAGTACTGACCCCTCTCATATTCCATGAAAGCACAACATTTCTGGAAAAGCAAAAATAACAAAAACCTGATCTAGCAAACCAACAATAAGTAATGAGGCGCTTATCCTCTAGTCCAGGGATCAGCAACCTATGACAGCAGGTCAAATCTGGCCCATGGCACCAAATCATCAGGCCCCCGCCATCACTCCAACCGCTGCCGCCGCTGCCAAAAGCAGCTGCAGACATGTTTATGGGGGCTGTGGACGTGTTTTCAGCTTTCGTAAACACATTTACAACAGCCACGGATGCGTTTACGGCAGGGGGAATCACCAATCTACCCCCTCACCTGTCTGAGGGAGCAGTGACCTGGCCCCCGACTTTAAAAGGGTGCTGACCTCTGCTCTAGTCTGAAAAGTACTGTGTAAGACCCAATCTTCATTATATAGAGCTAGATGGGAGCATTCTACAAGAAAGGCAACATGATAAATTTATTAAAAATAAAGCTGGGCTTTTGCACTCCAGAAATAGTTCTGTGCCAGATATGTTCTATGTCATCTTTTAGATAACATATTCATACAGATTAAAATGGAAATACTGTGCAGTACATAGAAAGATGGAGTATTCAATATGTAGAATGATACAAACAAATATCAGTGAATATGTTATGTTCTATTTCTATATAAATGAACAACTGAGACTATTTACATAAATAATATTTTATTTGTATTTTTCCTTTATTCTCTAAATATGAGACATATTTCTATATTTTTCTTTATTAAAATTGTTGAACAAGATGGGAGGGTCAAAATAAGACATAAACAAAGAAAATGGAAAAGTAAACATGTATTACATCTCCAAAGAAATCCAATTTTACGCACATCTCAATTTCTTTCTTTTTAAAATCGTGTTCTCATGGAAGAATTACATAAAAATAACATAACAATTTAAATTTGAGGGCTTATGTTTAGAGAAAAATGATTTTAAAAATCTGACTGACTACACTCAAACCTAAAGAAATAGCAATAGTTCTTTGGAATCTATTGTCAGGATACAAGAACTTATTTAAATGCAAACAGCATGAAAACCATGTTAGAGTGGTTTCTGGACATACAAGTAACACATCTTCTGCAATCTATTGTATTCCCATTTGCTACTGCAATTATGGAAAAATGAAGTGGAATTATCAGAAGAATGCAGGCTTAAAGCTGTATTTCTCAAATTTCTGTGCTCCAGATGCTACAACCACAGTTCACATTATTCATGACCATTATTCACTCTGATCAAAGATGAGGTAACATCTTGAGGGTACCAGGTTGTTCTCTAATGCTTAGCTAGGCTGTCTAAAACCAATGGAATCCTATAAAAATTGAAATTATAGCATCACAATCCTGCCTCACAAATTCTGTCTCTTTCTTTTGTTCCAACGTAGGATCACACCAATTACATGTTATACCACAACAAATATTTGGGATTTCATTATTTCCACACAAAAGACAGAACTAATATCTAATATTATTTTCAAATAATTTTAAAATGACTAAAAACTACAGATTACATTCTTTCCCAAATTTTCTATTTTTCCTGTAGCAGTCTTTTCTGTTTTATATAAATCAGGAACTGTGACGTCTGCATGCTTTGTGTAATATATGCTTCTAACACCATGGTATGATCCTTACTATTTTGTAATTTCATACCTAATAGGGGTTGGGAAAATTAAGTTCAGTAGTATAATAAAGTTATTTTTCAGTTCCTCATTATGGAGAGACACACTTTCCTTTCTGTTTATTCCAGAACACTTTTAGCTAATAAAGAGCTGGATCTGGACTTAGCCCTACTGAAATCACAGAGATTTAATCAGGATTAATGTAGGACCAATTGACTTAAATGGGATGCTTCAGTATAACTATTTTCTTATTTTGCTCAAAAAATACTTATAAGGTAAGATATTTCATATTCAGATATAGTTTCACTCACATACAGTACTAGAAGTATTTTCATATCTACTAAAATATTGTTTAGATTTATTTTTGCATCATCTTTTCCAAACTCTTCTAACACTTAAGAAATAATAATTCATACTAGTGAAATATTATAACTAAGATTACAAAAACATACATTAAGAATGCATGAAAGCATGCAACTAGTAAGTGCATAGCTACTCAAACAATATTAGTTTTAAACAGTTAGCATTTTATAGGCCAAAATAATTTAGCATTTGATGAAAAATGTTCAAAATTTCAACAAGAACCATGTCTTGAAAACTATGCACGGAATCTGCTAAAGCAAAAAATTATTTATCCAGTGCCTTACTTACAGCTATAGTTCACTCTTACACCATATACACCCAATTCAACAGATTGTTTTATCCAGCATATAGATAAGTCTAATGGTTAAAAGAAATGGAAAGCCCTTAAAATCCTTCAGTATTATTTAAATAACTGGTTCAGTTTTGAAACTGAGAGCACATACCAGTTTCAAAGGCATGCAGCCCCTATATTTGGCAGCAAATGGTTCTTCTCAGTTATTTATAGTTACAAATTGCTTCAACAAGATGTCAAAGTGATATGTCAACCTCATATATTTAGCATGGAATTTTTTTAAAAATACCCTGAAGATATACAAGTTTAAGATATACTCTCCTAATGGCTCCATACTGAAAGGCTGGGTGCCTATTTTAAACTGAATTAAAGGATTACTGGGTTTATTTCTGCAAAACTTTTAAATAAAAAGAATCCACTGTTATAAAGCATTTGTAAAGAAAAAACATTCCCTGTATTATCTTCTTCATAGTATCATTTGGGGAAGTCAGAAAACAATAGGCATGTTCACTAAATAACAGATTATCAAAAAGGAATTTTAGGGTCCCCTTGTAGAACAGTGAATATTCCAAAGAATATTATTTTCTTTACAAATATTTTGCATCAATTACTTCCTAAAATAGATACAGAAATGGAAGTACAGTATCTTAAAATGTAATGATGAAGGCCATCAGTTTATGCCCAAGGGAAAAAAATAGTGTTAGTGCGTGCAATAGTATTGAGCCAAGATATAACTATGATTTAAAAATCAAGAGGAATAAATAACACAGCCTTCTGTCTTAGCCATGGCTATATTTACGCTAGATGTACAAAAGTATTTAAAAAGTTAATACAAATAAGAAAAAAAATCTTACATGATATTTTCTACTAATATCAACACTCAATACAGGGCAAATGAAGAATTTTAGCTTCTGTTCCCAATAAGTTAGGGGAATTTACAAACCCACACAAACAGAGAGTATTGCAAGCCTTTAAAATCCTTTACTATGACCATGATCACTTATACACATTTGCTAATGTCAGTTCCTGAAGTCTTAAGTCAAATCGCTATACAGTTAAGAAATCTGGGGGGGAAATTGCATCGCATAATGTTGAAATCCTATGGGATGCATCACATAATGTTAGCTGAAGCCTGTGCTGGTTACAATGTATCTCTATGGAGTTTTAACATTATGCAATTCATCCCATAGGATTTTAATGTTATATGATGCATGTATCGCATAACGTTAAAAATCAGTAATGCTAAGACTTGTGGAAACAAGTTTTAGCATTATCCGGGGTTCTACTGTACTATATTCAATTCAAATTGCAGGCGGCAAACTGAGAACTCACTAAAAATATTTAACATATTAAAATACTGTATATACTCAAGTATAAGTCGTTTTTTTAGCCCCCAGAACGAGGCCCAAAATTGGACTCGACTTATACTTGGGTCAAGGTAAACACTCAAAAACATACCCACACAAATGTCTAAATTAATTAATTTTGCCATATTTTCATGTATTTTAATTATTAAAACTCACTAGCAGCTGCTGCATTTTCCACCCCCGACATACTTGGGGCAATCTATTTTCCTAGTTTTAGAAATCCAAATTAGGTACCTCGACTTATAGTTGAGTATATATGATATCTCATAAAAATCTCACTCAAATATAGTTAGCATATTTAACCACTCAATTAATTCATTACCAAGGACTGAAAACAATTCAATGTACATTTTGCCTAAATATGCTTATTTTAGGATATAACCATATACAGTACACATTTACCCAGGAGAAAGCCTCATTAACCTCAGTGTAACCTCTTCTTCAACAGACATGTATAGCACTGCATTGTTAATTATTACATGTCCCCTTGGTAGTACCATATATAAAATATTATAGATAATAGGTGGTAACATACCACCAGGGAAATAATGTCTGTCACAACACTGATGACTCCCTCAAGCAACTGTAGAGTTGTAATCTGTAAATTTCAAGTCTTGTTATCCAGTCTAGAATATGTACTGATATTGTATCAGGTAAAGCAGGTCATTTGCAAGAACAGAGCAAAGCACTTCTAAATAAATCACAATGGAATTGGAAGCACATAAAACAGTACTGTACAGTGAAGATTTTTAGCTCTGCTGACTAGGCAAGGTTATTTTCTACTCAAAACTAAGCTTCCTTGTTCAACTGCAGTAAATATTTACACGCCTCACTGAATCCATTCTTCTGTCCACATGGAGTCTTTATTTCAAGTTATTTTCACTACCATATATTTTTGTTATTTCAGAATATTGTTGCATGTACTAGCTGGACTAATCAGACCCCACCCAAACATGTTTTGAGATGTCTTATTCCACTCACAATGGGAATACAGTGATACCTCGCTTAAAGAGCATAATGCATTCCACGGGATTGCTCTTTAAGCGAGTTTGCTCTCTAAGCGAAACATCATTGTAAGTGACAAATTGTTACTTCTGGCGGGGGGGGGGGGAATTGAGAAACCCCGATTTAGTTGTTAAGCGAGTTTTTGGTTGGTTTTAGTTGTTAAGTGAGGCGACCTTTCAGAGAAAATTCTGCTCTTTAAGTGAGTTAGTCTCTAAGCGAGGCACTCTTTATGTGAGGTTTTACTGTATAATAATTTTAAGTCTACATAAAGCTATTCCTAAATATGGTAAATAAACTATGTTCAGTTTACATGTGAATGACTACACTTGTTGACCTAGCAAAACTGTACTTCTGGCCAGCCAATCAAAATTAAACTAACAAGCCAGACACTTTCTTACAAAGACTGAAACAAGATGATTTGCTAAGGCTACATCTTTTTAATTGCACACTCTCACAACAATGATACATTTTGAACTATTATTCTTATAATCCAGCATTACAAAAAAAGAGCAAACAATGATTTATAGTGCTTTTAATTATAGTCTGTTTTTCTAAATGTTCCACAATGTCCAATGTATGTGTAAACTTATTATATTGGTTTAACAAAAATCATAACAGCAGTATTAGATTTCCAAAGCCTTGCAAAATAAAAATGAAAAACATGAATTTGTATAAAAACCCTACTTTTCTAAGTGGGGGAAAACATTTTTACTAGTATACATATTTGTATGTCAATAGTAATCATTCAATTTTTAAAACACTGTGGAGGTAGAGTCACATAATCACTACAGCTGGCCACTATTTTATTTACATAACCTTTTCCATGGGATTTAGCATTCTGTTTAACTAGTTGCTTTCTTAAAATTGAAATCACAGATGAAAACAATTTAAACTGCAAATTGGTTCTGCTTGGCAAGGAGGTCTTTTTGCCTTCCAGGTGCTGAATGCCGATGATCCCAATACAGTCCTGGCCTAAACAATGCTTCATCCCAAAGCTTGATACAGTACAAATGTTTTAGTCCAATAACTATATGCTAAAGGATGACAAAATGCCCATTTAAATGGCACTTAGTCACCCTACAAAGAGTGCTCAGGTTTATAGAATAAATGAAGGGAAATGTTGTTGGAAAACAAACCATGGCTTTAGCTAAAATTATTTGCCAAACTGCCAGATAATTCCTGTCCACTATAATTCAGAAAAATCTGATTTTTTTATACACTAGAGAACTTGTTGGCAAACATTAGAATACACTAACAAATATGTTTCTCATATTGGTTTGGATCTTAAAATTGAACTCCACTAACAGAGAGTTCTGCATGGGAAAGTTTCAAATGATTATGAAACAAAATTCCTCAATCCAAGCTAGTTGGATTTTATATATCTAGAATAGATTATTTACATTTGGCTCCATGATGCCATTTTCACAGTCACAAAGGACTTCTCCATTTGTGAAAAAGGACTGAGATCCACCAGAAGCTCCCAATGGAATAAGAGGCAGTTTCTCCCTGTTTTCCTTACATCTCACTCCACAGCTCCTTCAAACATCTGGAGCAGCTTTTCAGAAACTAAAGGGGTAACATGATTGTTTCCCATTTTCCTCCACAGATCATATGCATGCAATTCTGCAAATGAGACATTTGATCAAATTTCTTATTCTTCAACATTTAAACCGTATATAATCAATATTGGCCTTCCCATTCAAGAAGAGCTAGATTGAGGTCCCATACACAATACTATTGAACAGACATAAAACATGGCAGTGTTCCATTGAAAACAATATTTTCAGAAGTCACATATTTAACAACCTCCATGTGGTTTTGTTACTCATATTTCTGATCCATTACCTTCTGGACTTTTAATTTCCAAACCAAGAGTGCAAATAACAGACTATTCACCATATACCAGAGAATTTCATGTGTACATGAGAGCCAGAAAAAATCCCTGCACAGTCAAAGCTCAGAGGAGGGCTATGGAGAATTACTCTCCTTCATTCTTTAGCCCAATATTGCTTTATCATCTGTATTCCACATCTGGAGGGAGAAGAGACCTATTTGCCAAGGAGAGCCAATTTAAATTGTTTTCATGTGTGATTTTAATTTAAGGAAAACTTCCACCCAAGCTGTTGCTAAGTTGACTAAAACATTTAAACAAATAAAAGTCTTAAGTGAAGAGCTTTGGAAAGCTTCTGGAACACAATGACTAAGATCGGTGACAGCTATAAGCGGGGCCACTACAGAGCAGAACAGACTCTCTTGGAAGACCAACCAGGTGTAAGAAAAGATTTGGATGAACAGGACTCAGAAACACAGCACTACCAGAGAGAAAGTTGTGTTCCTCCTTTTGGCGGTTATTCTGAGCTACTGAGACAGAGATAGCAGAGAGAATGGAGATGGCTATAAAGAAGGGATCCTGACACTCCCAGAAAAGGATAAAAAATCTAACTCCCTGCAAGAGATATAATCAGAAGTGCTGAAAGAGAAAAGAATGCACAATGAATATGAGTGCTTTAAAGGTGGGATATTGAAAGTACAATGTCAGACAACTCTCGTTAAGGCAAATGGAAGCCTTTTTTAAAAATTAGGTGGCTACAGTAGGAGATTTTGGATTAACCGACGTTTGAAAGATGCATGGAGAGCAAATTAAGGGAGGCAAATTATTAGAAGAAACCAATATTTGTAGGAAAGGTCAAGAGAACCAAAGCTCATAAGAGGATAAAAATAAAAAAGGAAGATTTTCAGGCATGCTTGAAGGCAAGGGGAATAAGAAGGATGCAGCAGATCTATTGCAGGAAAAGTTTGAAGATATACCCACAGACGACAGGGTGAAAGTAAGACTGATCAAACTTGTGCTTTGATACTTTTTCTATCACAATAAACATGCCAAACATATTTCAAGTAGAGTAAAAGAAGCAGCAAAGGAGTTCCTGCTCAAAATGCAGAAAGGAAACAACATGGGAATCACTGACTACTATAATGGCTTGAAGTCTACAAGGTCAAATGAACTGCATTCAAGGGTACTAAAGCAACTTGCAAAAGTTCCAGAGCCTCCATCTATCATTTTTTGAAATTCTTGGAAAACAGGTGAGATGTCTGTCATGATGTGAAAAAGCAAGGTTCTGTTTGTACCCTTTACTATATTCTATGTTAGTCGTATATGGTTGCTTGAATACACAGATGCATGTTAAGATATTGTTTCTACCATTCATTTGGTATACTATTGAGGAATGAAGGATAATACAGTACTGACATGAATTTCACTGTTCATAAAGAAACTGAATACTGTACCTTGCTACACTAAGACCAGAAAAGTAAAAACCAACCAGTTGCCTTGTCAGTTGCATGCCTGTCATTTGCCCTATCACCCAGAGGATTACTGGTCTATGGAACTCCCTGCCAGAAGAAGTGGTGACAGCTGTCAGTCTTGACAGCTTTAAGAAAGGATTAGACAAGTTCATGGAGGACAAGGGTATTAATGGCTATAATTATGGATACTTAAAGACAACCTCGGGGTTGGAGAGATAGGCAGGATATCTCTCAATGCCATTTCCAGGGAATCCTAAACAGGTGAAGGCATTTCCTGAAGGAAATGGTGAGCCACTGTGTGAGACAGAATGCTGGACTGGATGGGCTGTGGCCTGTTCCAGAAAGGCTGTTCTTATATATTTTGTACTTTTGTCATGAATTCTGTCCATCATTATTAGCATCTTAAATGGAGGGGGGGAATCTAAATCTGCCAAGTGAATTACAAATTAAAACTGACAGGATGATTATATTTGATATACTATGTGTACAAGCAACCATGTATGATTTAAGATAGCATATAGAAAAGGAACATCCATAACCTTTTCTCCTGAGTCTTGCTGGCAACTGATTGGTTAACAAAGACCTTATTATGGTGGAATCAAAACAATGCTTAAATCACATTTCAGAACTATCACCGATATCTGAGCAGCAGAAATGTGAATGGTGGGCAGCCGGGTGGGGGTGGGGACCATGGTCAAGATAAAACAGTCTCAAATCTTCCCATTAATGTGGAACAAAATGAAAACACATTCCCATCAGACCAACTCGGATTTTTTAAATCTTTCTTACATCTGTCCTCATAATATACAAGAAATATAGGCTACATCACTCCCAAGTTCAGAAGAATATATCACACCAGTGAATGTTCAGACAACTCACATTTAACAGGTACAGGCAAGACAGAGATCCACCCTGCAAGAATCAGTAGAAGACACGATCCCAAATCTACTTCCTCTTTCCCGCCAAATCTGTCACTTTTTGAGCACCTGATAGTAGGAGAGGCAGTATTAAGCATACTAATATCTTTTTTATAGTTGAGAAAGTGTATCTCCAGATTTAAAAAATTACTAAACTACAGGACACTGTAAATTTTCCATTTTATTTAAGAATTAAATGATCTGCATAAAAGACTCTGACCTTCAGCATGGTGTTAAACAGACATACATGGAGAGAAGAGTTATGTATAATGTAATGATGAACTGTTGAAAATAACACATATTTATACTTCATGAAAAAAGAGATACAGTACTGAACTAACAAAATTATGCAGAACAAGGACACAGAAAAATAGCCAAGATTGCGAGTAACAGTGCACTCATTTCTGGAAAACGCAAGTAAATTCATTACTTAAGATTTAATAAAAATGAGAAAAAAAGAATCTAGTTGCAGTCTGACTGATTGTATAATTCAGAGCTGTAATCTGGCATATGGTGATAAAACAGACACTGCCAATAGTTCATTTGTGCTTTTAAATGTTCTACATTTCTTCACAATCACATCACACCTCCCAACTTAATTATCCTCCCTACCCTCATAGCCTTTTTCTGGAGCACACTTAGCTATTATAAAAAAAAGTTTTTTAAAGTAGGAGTTCTCCTGCAATAATCCCTTTAAATTAGAACAGACCAGCAATCTGTTACTTTTAATCCTGGAATTTATAACCAGGGTCAAGGTCAATATGGCACAAAGATATTACAGTACCTCTGCACAAGTATCAAGTACTCTGCATGATTTAAAAAACATAACTTCCTTGAGATAAGCTAAATTACGAGACAAAAGAAGCAGAGGAACGGTATCTTTGTTCCAACAACTTTATTTTCAAAACTGAACAAAGGATACAAATGTACTCTTAAACTTTCAGGTGCATAGCTAAATTACCTAGAGCACTGTGACTTTCTGAAGATTAAAATGTCAGATATATATACAGTATATTATGAAAATGGGACCAAATGGTCATTAAATGAGAAAGAGGATAAACAGCAAAAATTCATTCATTCATTGAGACAGGAATAATTTGGTAACAAAAAAAAAATCACTTCCTCAAATGCAAGTACCTGTACAGTGGAACCTCATACAACAATCGCCCCGTATAGCAACCAAATCGCATAACAATTAGGGGTTGTTTTTTGGGGGTGGGGGTGGAGAATGGCATCCCGCATAACAATTTTCCCTATGGAAAAAATCGTACATCAATTTTTCAATTGGAAAAACCACTTAGCGAAAAAAATTGTTGTATGATGCATCCCATTGGAAAAACCGCTATACAATGAATGCATCGTATAGCAATTGTTTCATACAACAACGAGCCCCATGGAACGGATTAAAATCATTGTATGAGGTACCACTGTACTGTATCATGACCTCTCCCATCTCCACTTCACAGCATATTCTTCATCATACCCTCAACAGGTTCACATGTTACTCAATATCTCATCTGTACATACATTTTCCTGACCACCTGATGAAACACAGTACAGTATCTTCCAGTAGTTATTTGAACATCCTTCTTTGTAAGCAACTAACAAAATTGTTATTATTATCAAGTGGTCTCCACACTAGGTCAGGCGAAAGGAACTACAGAATGAACTCACTAAAAGGTGGCTTCACTTTGGCAGTTTCACACCTGCCCTAGACATGGAAGGAAAAAATGAATGAGAGATCTCCAAAATGTCTTGTCCTCAACAACCCTGCTCTGCTCTTGTAAACACAAGCCTGTGGTTTTCTTTCTTCTTCTTCCATGTCCAATTCCAAATATTGGCAATCCTCATAGTGATCAGCCATGAAGACTGTCCTGAGAATATAATGCTGTGGCCTTCCATCTCCCTTCCACATCACAGCATTGACACCCATAACACTGATTCAGTTTCAGTTGAGGTTGATTTTTTGTGTAATTTCGCATTGTGATATCGCTTAATTATTTATATTTTGTATTGTTTTTTTGCATATTCTGATGTTTTGATTGTATTAATTGTGTATTGCCTTTTGTAGTTTATTGTATATTTTGCTCTGTTTATTGTATTTATATATGTTGTAAGCCGCTTTGAGTGGCACTTGTGTCAGGAAAGCGGGATAGAAATTAAACTTTATTATTATTATTATTATTATTATTATTATTATTATTCATGAGTCACTTTCTGATCCTGAGCCCTTTTGGCACGCAAAGTCCTCCTCAGCCCCAGGCCGGTATGGATGAAGCTGCTGTCCTCCATCAAGATGGATTCAAGTGGTATTTAATCCACTTGGGGACAATCACCCTTCCCTGTGGACTTTGGCACCCAAGGTCATTAGTCCTCAGGGTTGTTAACTGCTGCCAGACAATCAGTGTTGAGTTGCTGACAGTATGGTCTACTCTATTACCATAGCAGGATAACCTCGCCAGACTGGCCATCTCATGTTTGGTCTTCCTCATTTCCTGCTGCGTTCCATCTTTGCCAGCATTACTGTCTTTCCCAGAGATTTTTGCTTTCTCTTTATGTCCCAGAGAGTTTTGCCTTCTCTTTCAATTTCATCCTTTTTTTGCCTTCAGAGACACTTCAAAGCTTGACGTGTTCTAGGACACACCAACGCACCTTGCAGAGCCCTCCTCCTAACGAAATCACTAACTACGAATAAGCCACCTTAACTAACGGATTAAAGGTAAAAGTTTCCGTTGCTCGAGAGCCAGTCGTATCCGACTCTAGCACAAACTCCTTCTGCAGTTTCTGTGGTGATGGGGCAGGCATGACTAGACACCAGAGTGCATGGAAAGCTGTTTACCTTCCCACCGAAGTGGTCCCTATTTATCTACTTGCAATTTCTTGCTTTCAAACTGCTAGGTGGGCAGGAGCTGGGACAAAGACGGGAGCTCATTCCGTCCTGAAGTGCTTGGGAATCAAACTGCTGACCTTCCGCCTCCCAGTCAGCGTCTTAGCCACTTGAGCCACTGCAGTCCCAACTGAAGTAAAGTAAAGGTTTCCCTTGCTCGAAAGCCAGTCGTATCTGACTCTAGGGTGCAGTGCTCATCTGTTTCAAAGCCCAAGAGCCAGCGCTGTCTGCTGCTGCAGACGTTTCCGTGGTCATGTGGCAGGCATGACTAAACACCAAAGAACACGAAACGCTGTTACCTTCCCACCGAAGTGGTCCCTATTTATCTACTTGCAATTTCTTGCTTTCGAACCGCTAGGTTGGTAGGAGCTGGGACTAAGACGGGAGCTCATTCCATCCTGCATCCCAACTAACAGGCTAATAATTAATTTAGAAATGAGTTGCCAGTCCTTCAACTCGTATCACTAATACATACACGTCCGTTACTTATAAAGTTACTGCGGAGGCAAAAGTTCCTTCCTTCCTTGCCCCTCTGCCAGGTAGTCTGAAGGGTTCCCGAGTCGCCTCAGCAATAAAAAATAAAAATAAAATAATGTAACGGGCGCTGAATTCCTTTTCCTGCAGCAGCCGTTCCTCCATAACAAGTAACGCCGAAGACAACGAAAAAGGAACTCGTTTCAAAACAATCTGCTCTCTCCCCCCTCCTCAGTGAATTAACGCGCCACAAACACAAACGCGGAAAAAAAAACACCTGAAACCCACCTCGCTCCGGTCGCCTCACGAACACAGCAGGAAACGCAACGCGACCGTTCCACGCATGCGCGCGGCGCCTGAGCTGGAGGAAAGCGGGAGACGTGCTTACGTAAGCACGTACGCGCGGTTTCTGGACCTGCCCAGCATCAGGGGGCGGAGTTACGGGCGGAAAAAGTCAGGACTGGTCCAGTCCTGACTCTTTCCGCCCATAACTCCGCCCCCTACTCCTGAATGGCCGCAGCCGGTCCAGAAAACGCGCGTACGTGCCTACGTACATACGTACATACGACTCTCTGGAAGGCGGAGGTATGTGTGTGTTGACTTGAGACGGGGGGGGGGGTTGCCCGTGAGGGTTCTGTGCTGGCAAAAGGACTCCCTTGCTCGAGAAAGACAGTCGTATCCTGCTCTAGGGTTCAGTGCTCATCTCTGTTTATAGCCAAAGAGCCGGCGCTGCCTGCGTCTGCAGACGTTTCTGTGGACATGTGGCAGGCATGACTGGACACACACCGGAGTGCGGAGAACGCTGTTACCTTACCACTGAATCGGTACCTATTTATCTACTTGCAATTTCTTGAAATGTTTGAAGTGGTGGTCGTGTTAGTCTGTGCAAGCATATCCGAGAGTAAACAAAACAGAACAGCAAAAAAAAAAAGAGAGAGACAAAAATGTTGTGGCACCTTAACAACTAAGGTTTCCCTCGCTCGAAAGCCAGTCGTATCCGACTCTAGGGTTCAGTGCTCATCTCTGTTTCAAAGCCGAAGAGCCAGCGCAAACTCCTTCTGCAGTTTCTGTGGTGATGGGGCAGGCATGACTAGACACTGACCTTCCGCCTCCCAGTCAGCGTCTTAGCCACATGAGCCACCTTAACAACTAATTCCTATAATTAAATGAACTTTTGTGATGAAGCTCACATTTAAATACAAGATGCCACATTTTTTCTTTTTGATGTTCTGTTTTGTTTACTCTCAAGATATGCTTGCAATTTCTTGCTTTCAAATTGCTAGGTTAGCAGGAGCTGGGACAGAGATGGGAGCTCACTCTATCATTCAGCACTTGGAGCTTGAACAGCTGACTTGCCAACCGTCAAGTTCAGCCTCTTACCACTGAATCGGTACCTATTTATCTACTTGCAATTTCTTGAAATGTTTGAAGTAGTGGTCGTGGTAGTCTGTGCAAGCATGTTGTTGTTCAGTCGCACAGTCGATTCCGACCCTTTGCGACCCCATGGACCATTTTCCTCCAGGCACCTCTGTCCTCCACCATCCTCCTCAGCCCACCAAGCTCTGTGCCCATTGTGTCCATTCTTTGGCACTGCCTTTTTTGGGATTGGAACGTACACTGATCTTTTCCAATCATGTGGCAACTGTTTTGTTTTCCAAATTTGTTGGCATATTGAATGCAGTAGTTTGATTCCATCATCTTTTAGGGCTTTGAAAAATTCAACTACCATCCTTTCCACTAGCTTTATTGTTTGCAGTGCTTTTTAGGGCCTTTCTGACTTCACTCTCCAGAATGTCTGGTTCAAGTTCAAATTTCTCATTATTGTTATTATCAGGAGTGTTGAGGTCCTTTTTGTAGAGTTCCTCTGTGTACTCTTGCCATCTTTTTTTTTTATCTCTTCTGCTTCAGCTAGCTCCTTTCCATCTTTGTCCCTTATCATGTTCATTTTTGCTTTAAATGTTCCCTTGATTTCCCCAATTTTTTTTTGAAAAGATCTCTAGTCCTGCCTCATTTGTTGTTTTTCTCCATTTCTTTGCACTGTTCGTTCAGGTAGTTTTCCTTATCTCTCCTTGCTTTTCTTAGAAATTCTGTATTCAGGTGGTTGTATTTTTTCCTTTCTCCTTTGACTTTTGCGTTCCTTCTTTCCTCTGCTATTTTAAGAGCCTCATCAGACAACCACTTTGCTTTCTTACTCTTCTTTTCTTTTGGTATGGTTTCTCTTGCTGCCTCCTGCATGATGTCCCCCGTCTCTGTCCATAATTCTTCTGGTACTCTGTCTATCAGGTACAGGACATTAAATCTGTTCATGACCTCCACCATGTATTCTTTAGGGATGTTGTCTAGGTCATATCTGTCTGGTCTGATTGTTTCACCCCATTTTCTTTAGTCTAAGCCTGAATTTTGCAATCAGTAGGTTGTGATCTGAGCCACAGTCTGCTCCTGGTCTTGTTTTTGCTGACTGAATGGAGGTTCTCCATCTTTGACTGCAGAGTATGTAATCAATCTGATTTCGATGCTGGCCATCTGGTGATGTCCATGTGTAAAGTCACCTCTTGTGTTGCTGGAAAGAGGGTGTATGCTATGACTAGTGCGTTATCTTGGCAGAACTCTATCAATCTTTGCCCTGCTTCATTCTGTGTTCCAAGACCAAACTTGCCTCTTATTCCATTTACTTTTTGATTTCCTACTTTGGCATTCCAATCTCCTAAGATAATGTGGACATCATTTCTTGGTGTCTGTTCTATGAGGTGTTGTAGGTCCTCATAGCACTGGTCAACTGTGGCTTCACCTGCACTAGTGGTTGGTGCATAGACTTGGATTACAGTGATATTGAAAGGTTTGCCTTGGATTCTGACTAACATCATTCTATCATTTTTGATGTTGTATCCCATTACTGCTTTCCTCACTCTTTTGTTCACAATTATGGCTACTCCGTTTTTTCTGAGGTTTTCTTTCCCACAGTAGTAGATATGATGGTTTCCAGAACTGACTTCACCCATCCCTGTCCATTTTAACTCACTGATGCCCAGGATGTCAATGCTTATTCTTTCCATCTCGTTTTTAACCACTTCCAGTTTTCCTTGATTCATAGGCCTCACATTCCATGTCCCTATGCAGTATTGTTCCCTGCAACACTGTATTTCTCCTCCCCCTTTCGTATCCCTCCCCCTTTTCAGATCTGCTGTGCTGAGCATCCCCTTGTTTTGCCTTTTGTTTTGGTCCATAGGGTTCTCTTGGCAAACTTTGTGGCGTGCCTTGCCGGTCTCTACGCCAGCCTCTTCCCATCATACATGTTATCACAGTTTAAAGAGTTCTAAAACAAAGTATTATCATGCACAACAACACAGTTTATCACATAGTATCAAAGTAAAAGTTGAACTAATTAATGAAAGGGAAAGAAAGAAAAAGTCCACTATATCAAGTCTCTATGTAAGTCAGTTTCTTGTACAGTCACTATGTCAGTTGCAATAAGCCATCTATGTTTAGTCAATTATATTATTTCAGTTCAATTACTTATCCTTTGCATGCATGCAGCAGCTCTCGCCTCCCTTCGGCCGCATGGAGTTGGTCAAAGGCGCTGACTTGGGCCTTGCTGTGATGGGGGTTGTGGGAGTGGTCGGGGGTCTCGGGAGTGGTCGGGGTTCTCTCAGGCCCCAGGTCTTTGGATGGGGAGGGAGGGGCAAGATCCTTTACTCACCTCCCCCTGGGCCTCTCTGGATGGCAAATGGGCAGTAGAGCTGGGCCTGTGTTTTTCTCCTGATGCAAGCATATCTGAGAGTAAACAAAACAGAACAGGAAAAAAAGGCAAAAATGTTGTGGCACCTTAACAACTAACTCCTGTAATTAAATGTGAACTTTTGTGATGAAGCTCACATTTAAATACAAGTTAGTCATTAAGATGCCCCAACATTTTTGTTTCTTTTTTATGTTATGTTTGGTTTACTCTCAGTTATGCTTGCAATTTCTTGCTTTCAAATTGCTAGATTAGCAGGAGCTGGGACAGAGATGGGAGCTCACTCTATCATACAGCACTTGGGTCTTGAACTGCTGACTTGCCAACCTTCTAGTCCTCAAGTTCAGCCTCTTAACCACACTAAGCCACCACAGTCTGAGCAATGATTAAATGCTGCATGTGGGATCAGGCAAAGGGATGGCTGAGGGTCTCGGTGTTGGCTCTGTTTGTGGTTTGGGTGGTGATATTATGTGCCCTGAGCTAAGGGGTGGGTATGTTACACCCTGCAAGGAACACTGGGAGTAAATCCTCTGGGTTCGACTAAAGAAGGTTCCCTCCACCCCAGTTTCTACTACCATCGTCTTTCTCCAGGAACCTGGCCCAAACCTCTACCACTCCAAAGTGTGTAGAGTCCTGGAAAATCTCTAGGTTTCTCCTAGAGAAACCTAAAATCTCTAGGTTTCTCCACAACAGACAGAACAGGTAGGTCAGTAATTCAAAATCCAAACTAGAGTTCTGTGTCCAATTATAGGCACAACACCTTAAGAAATACCAGATGGGGTAAAAGAAGAAGCAACGAAGTCCTTTAAGAAAGATGCAAACAAATTTGATCAGGTGTAGAGGAATGGAAATTAAGCCCTGTGAGGAAAGACTGAAGGAACTTGCCATGTTTAGCCTTGGGGAAAAGAAGCTGAGAGGGGATATGATAAGTCTCTCTTGTTGGAAAGCCAATCATGTCCGACTCTAGGGGGCAGTGCTTATCTCTGTTTACAGCCAAAGAGCCAGCACTGTCTGCATCTGCAGATGTTTCTGTGGTCATGTGGCAGGTATGACTAGATGCTGGAGTGTATGGAACACTGTTATCTTTCCCACTGGAGCAGTACCTATTTATCTAGTTGCAATTTCTTCCTTTTGAACTGCTAGGAGCTGAGACAGATGCGCTCATACCTGTCAAGTTTTGGATTTGGAAATAAGGGAAATTTCCCAGCAAATACGGGATACTTAACAGCTATGCTTATCCTTTGCTGCCCTCCAATGGCAGCAGTAGGGCATTGCAGTCTAATTAATACAGGATGATGACAGGGAAGAGGGTAAAAAAAGGGGTTTTCCCGGCCAATACGGGATACTTGACAGCTATGTGTGCGCTCACTCTATTGCGCAGCACTCAAGTCTCAAACTGCTGACCTGTCGACCTTCCGGTCATCAAGGTCAGCATCTTAACCACTAAGCAACCTAGGTAAACTCTTCAAATACCTGAAAGATAATCACAAAGAGGAGGGACGGGATCTGTTCTCGGTCATCCCAGAGAGCAGGATGTGTAATAATGTGTTCAAACTATAGAAAGCCAGATATGAGCTGATTATCAAGAAAAACCTCTTAACAGTTAGAGCAGTACGACAGTGGAACCAACGGCCTCGAGTGGTGGTGAGCGCTCCAACACTGGAAGCATTCAAGTGAGAATTGGACAGCTATCTGTCAGATCTGCTTTGATTCAGACTCCTGCATTGAACGGGTGTAGTGGGGGCGGGTAGGGGCGGGTAGGGGTAGACACCAATGGCCTAAAAGGCACCTTCCAACTCAGTCATTCTGTGAGAGTAAAGTAGTGTTAGGCCTTCTTGTCAAGGCACCATTTTTAGGCATCCCAACCCTTATTATTCACAAAATGATGCTTCTAACAACATTTCAGAGAGAGAGAAAATTTAAACCCAAACTTCATAACAAGAATGGCAATTCAAAACAATAGTTACAAAATAGAATAAAGTAATCCTTCATTTCCCATATCCTTGTAAAAATAAAAACCTATTCTAACTTATTATCTTCATATTCTAACTAACTCTCCTCGGGTTCCAATTTAAACTCTCTTTAGCTTCTAGCTAACTTTCTTCATGTTCTAACTAACACTCTTTGGGTTCTAATTAAGTGTCCTCAGGTTCTAACTTAAACTCCCAGTAATATATCAACGTGGGTTTGGGGATATGAGGTGAGGGAGAAATGGTATTGCTTGTAATGCTTAACACGTGTTTGGGAGAAGTCTCATTTTTATACTTTGATGAGCACTGATTATTGTTAGGCTTGTAGTTCTGTGCAGCTTGCATTGGCAGTACTGTTCAATGGTGTGATATTAAAGAAAGCTGACAGGGTGGAAGAAATCACTCATTTGAAATATGGTGCTGGATACCCAGGAGTCTGGACTGTCAGAAAAACAAGTAGGTTCTTAGAGCAAATTATTATTATTATTATTATTATTATTATTATTATTATTATTATTATTATTATTATTATTATTATTATTATTATTATTATTATTATTATTATTATTATTATTAAATCAAGTATTTTAGCAGCGTGAAGATGTGTGGTTATGACGAGCTGCCTGAGAAATTCTGGGTGTTGTCATAGAAAACTACAAATCTGCACATCTTTGTTGGCTATATTATGCTGATTCTTTATCAGAAGTAAATGCCATATGGGAGAAAAATAAAACCTGTATATAGGTGATGTTTTAGATCAGAAGACTGAGACTCAGGTGGGTAGCAATGAAGTACAAGAATGTGTCTATGGAAAACAAGATCCAGCTCATCCACACTCATTTTACTTTAAAAAGTGAATGTGAATAATATTACTTTTGAAAAAGAAAATAATAATCATCATTATTAGGAACCCACTCCTTTTTTAATTTTAAAAAAACTCGCAAAAAATAGGAAAATGCCTAATCTCCCAAAATAATAATTTCATGTCAGAAATTATTCTGGGTTGAAAGGATTTTTGCAGGTGAAATTCCGCTCAGGGAGCACCCAAATGAGCTGAGACAGAGATGGATTCTCCATCAGTCATGCAGAACCTGGGTCTCGAACTGGCAACTTGTCAACCTTCCAGACCCCTCTCAATGTCCTGGATGTAAAGAGTAAGCATTATATGTTATGCCCAAAAACTGTAAAAATATAAATGTTTTATCAGTTTGTGAAAGGACCTTTGTTACACCTTCATTATTGCAAAAAGTCTTGATCACTTTGAATGCAAATTAATATTTCTTTTTGTGTTAGGTGTGTAAATCCTAAAATAGTTGCTAAACTATGGTGGGGCTCTACCCCCACCTGTGTGCAGTGTGATACCTCACTACCCAAGTTGAACGGTTCCACCACCCCCACTTACCAAACCGGTCTGTGGTGCATTAGTTTCTCCATTAGAGGATTTGAGAGCTTTCTTAAAAACACTTTTTTTCTTAAATTCATTGTTCAATTAACAAAACATGCTACAGTTGTCTTATAAAAATAATATATAACCAATTCATTTGATTAAAAAAATAAGTTAAATGTGTAAATTAAAGAGTATTTCTCTTTGGCTGCTGACAGATTTGAGAAATGACCCTTGGCCTTGCTGAGGTTACTCATCGCTAGTCTAGGTCTGTTAAAGTGAGGAATTTAACTATTATCCATTCTTTTATTGATCTAAGTAGAAATAAATCCCATTGAACTGAATGGGATTCTGCTCAATATTCTCATGTTAGGCATGTATAATGCTAGAAACTTGGCTGTCTGTCTAAGCAGTCAGTTAGTATTATCATACTAGCCTTCATGGGTTTCTGCTGATAAAACCAGTCTAGTTTTTAATATGCTTGTGTTAGGAGAACAGAAAGAGCCATATGACTCGGTTTCCCCACAGTAGCCTGAAATGTTCACAGCTGTGGGCAAAATACACATTTGGGGATAGTGTGGACCAAAAAAAAAATGTCCACAGCATGAAGTGACATATTTTTGTGCATAATACACAAGAAATATGTTCATGTTGGTGGTTGAGACACAGGTATCAGATGTTTCCTGTTAATAACCAAAAACAAAAAAAGGAATAGTTTTAATTAGTGTTCTTATTCATCAGGGTTAGATAAATGAGTCAGTTTTTAAATGTTAGATGCAGAAAATAAATCTGAGAATAAAATTTAATCTGTGGTGTATTGCTATGCCCCCCACTAGGTGAGAGCCTTGTTGAGGTGCAGGGGCTTGAGTGATCTAACTAGGCAGTGTTGCCCATCTTTTGTCATTGATGTTAAAGGGTAAAGGTAAAGTTCATCCTTGCTCGAAAGCCAGTCATATCCAACTCTAGGGTTCAGTGCTCATCTCTGTTTATAGCCAAAGAGCCAGCACTGTCTGCATCTGCAGACGTTTCCGTGGACATGTTGCAGGCATGCCTCAACACCGGAGTGCACGGAACACTGTTTACCTTACCATCAAAGTGGTACCTATTTATCTACTTCCAATTTCTTGCTTTTGAACTGCTAGGTTGGCAGGAGCTGGAACAAAGATGGGAGTTTACTTTATTGTGCAGTATTTGAGAATCGAACCCAGACCTTCCAGTCTTCAAGTTCAGCATCTTAGCCACTTGAGCCACTGCAGTCCTATTGATGTTAGGCTGGGACTAAGACTCACCATAGCGTCCTCCGTCAGATCCCTTGGGCAAGGTGAAAGTGGAGAGCACACGTCATGGTCGGCCTAGCCAAGGGGTGACGTGATGTCCAAGTGGCTAAAAAAAAACTGCACACAGATGGACTTGATTTTCCAGGTCCATTTGCATGTGTGGAATGTCATTCCGGGGTTTCCTCGCTGAAATAATGAGTCCAAAGCATCCAAGGTAAGGTAAGGTATTGCTATGTATTTTTTCAGCTAGGAAGCAAAATGCTGGTTGCTCTGTTACACTCAGTGCACAAATTGCTTCTGCTTTATTGACTAACTTTGAAATTATACTTATTCTATAACCAGCTTATTGGGGTACAAAGAAAAAAGCCTCGTTGAAGATTGTGGTATTTTTGACCCTCAGTTGGGCGTACCCTGGTAACAGCAACCTTGTGTTTTCGCACTAGGTCAGGCGAAAGGAACTGCAGAATGAACGCACCAAAGGGTGCCTTTATTTTGGCTGTTTCACACCTGGCCTGGACACGGAAGAAGAGGAAGAAGACCAGCTTATTTACTGATTTGATATTTTCTACATTTTAATACTATTTTATGTTTTTAGTATTTGCTCCTGTTCAGTATTTTCCTTTATGTTTCTCTTCTAGGGATATATATCTTTTAAGGTGCTGCCTTGCCTGAATCTAAAATGTTCCCCTTAAAGGATGCGGAGCTAGGAGCTTTCACTTTCTTTGCATCGGCTCTTCCGAATGATGTTTGTGGGAGCAATGGCCTGCCTTTGACACCCAACTCCATAAAGATCCTGGGGCGTTTTCAGATCCTAAAGACAATTACGCACCCCAGACTCTGCCAATATGTGGATATTTCTCGTGGGAAACATGGTGAGAGCAAATTCTTTCTCCAGTCTTTTCTCCTGCCTTCAACTGTTGGGTGTGCATGTTCAAGTGTTACAGTAATTATTCAGTACATGTGTTTTAGGGCATTGTAGACTTCAAAGACTAGAGGATTCTTTTGCCCAAAGGCACCAGTATGCTTTCCCCAGACTTACATTTTTTCACTCTTGTCTCTCCATTATTGAGGCATAAGAGACACAGATGTAGTATGCTGCTGGGTTTCAAATCTTGGTTACTCTGTAGTTCAGATCACACTCACAATTTTCATATACTTCCTTTTCATTTTCACACTTCGCCAATCTTTACTCCTTTACCCACCCTCTGCTTCTGATTCTTTTTGTTTGGCTTGCCTTTGTTTTACATCTACAGACTTCTTTCAGATCATTTGTTTCATAGGTCCCTGCAATTCATCAATCTGCCTTGCTTTCTGTTGAATTCCTTAAATCTTTCTTTTGATGTTCAAAGTTTAAAAGAAATGTGCTCAACAGAAGGCAGTTCAAACAATTCTTTTCCAATTTTTACATTTCGGACTTTATAAGTGAAGCATTTATCATAGTAAAGATGAAGCAGAAACTGCATTTCACACCTCTTGATATGTGTCTTGTAGATAATTAGATAGATTAGCTTTTGGGTGAATGTTTTCCCCCTGCTCACAACTGGGACCAGTGGCATTGATTACCATGCACTAAAGAATTCCCTCCCCATTCTGCAGCTCCCTAACTATTCCAGAGGAGAATTTTTAATATCCCCAAAACATTTGAAGCATACCCATAGAGTAGGCATGCCCAAACTATGGCTTATGGGCCGGATCTGGCCCACAACAACAAATAATCTGGCACTAACCGCTCCTGGAAGTAAAACACACATGTACGTGCGCAGAATGTGCCCTCACATGTGCAGAAAAGTGGTGTAAATGACTCGCTGCTGTCATAAACGCATTCTGCGCATGCACATGTGTGTTTTACTTCCATTCCATTCCATTTCCAGGTGGGCGGAACCACGTGACCAACCCACAGCCCAAAAAGTTTGGGTACCCCTGCCTTAGATGATACTGTTATTTATAAAGTCATAACTTGAGAAACAGAATTTTATCCAATGTGACATTTAAAATAGCAACTTAAAACATTCCTTTTCTTTAAAAACATTATCAACACCCACTGCTTTCTGCTGTCAAGTTGAGGGTGGGGAATCAATTTTCAATATGTTTATGTGTGTATTACATGGACTGGAATGAAATTATGGCAATTGTTTTGAACAAATGAATGCATTTTGAATCCAACACAGATGTTTCAAGCCCAACTGAAAAGTATTTTTATTTATGTTCTGCTTTTCTTCCTATGTAAGGAACTCAAGGTAATTTACAACTTTAAAAACATAAGAAACATAATTGCGTTCATAGTAAATAGATCATTTAAAAGAAATTAGATAAACAAATAATGAAAAAATATTGAAGCATTAAAACAGATAATGAGAACTAGAAAAGATTTCAGTCAAGTTTGTTCTAAACTTAGGGAAATATAAAATATGGTAAGTATTACCCACCATGTCATAGATTGTCCAGACATGCTTCAAAAAGAGTAGGGTTGTGTTTGTTTTTTGAGGTTTTGGTTTTCTACTGGTGTAAAGATGTCCTGGAAGGGCATTCTTCAGTCTGAACGTATTAATTAATGTTTGACTATATTATGTCCAAAATGTTTGATGTGGTAGCCATATTAGCCTATGAAGGCTTATCAGTCAGGAAATAAAGCCAAAAAAAATAAAAAAAATAGACAGAAACATTACTGCATCTTAAAGACTAAAGGTGCCACAACAATTTTGGTTTTTTTATTGTTTTATTCCCTGTCTGATATTTTATTTGTTTTATTCCCTGTCTGATATTTGGGATGAAAAGGCAGCAGACAACTAAGGTAGACCTAATAGAATAGACTAGCAGAGGACCCGGCGTTGCCCGGGGGTACCCTACAAAGGCCAAGGAGAGACCTGGGCCCGCCCCCACCACAGCTGCCTTACCTTTTTGTCTGCTGTCGTCGCGGCCGCTTTCTCGGCTCCACCGCAAGGTGCCATCTCAGCCTGACTCTGGCGACTACAGTCAGTGGGTAGCCATTGCAGCCCGGCCCCTCCATCCTCCCATGGGTTGTGTCAGGTGGAAGGGAGGCTCCATTTGGGCAGGTGGGCAGAGGACCCATTTGGAGGGGAGGCAGAGGCCTGCGGAAGGCGGCGGTCCTGACCTGTCCTCCACCTGCCCCCCGGCTGTGGGTTCTCCATTCCCCCCGCATGTGTGCCAGAGGGGGCACTCAGAGCCCTTTCTGTGGGCACGCGTGCAATTGCCACAGCACAGAGTTCACCCTACCTCTCTGCGCATGCACCACAGACTGGAATGCCAGGCAGGGTTAGGCGCATACGTGGATTCTCGCACATGCGCAGTCACCTCTCCGGGTTATTTCTGCCGGCCAGGGGGCGGGCGTTGCCGGTTACCCATGCCGGCCACCCCAGATGTTGAAGGTAGACGTGCACGCAGTTTCCAGTGCAATCGGTGCAGAGGTGTCGCTTTGTATTAGGGAGCCCTGTGATGTCACAGAGCTCAAGATCTGGTAAGCTGGGAATTGGTGTGAGCTGTGGCGATGACATCACAACCCCCCCTGGTTGCCTTTTTTCCCTTGCTTTTTCTCCTGTCAGTGGGGGTGTTCCTTTTGTGGATTGATTTAGGGGCATACCCTTCCCCTTGGGCTTGTCATCCCCGTAGTGACCATCTCTTTGGCCCAAGGTACATGTGTGCCGAATTTCAGCGTGATCGGTGCAGGGGTGTGGATTTGTATAAGGAACATACAGCACCGGACCTTGATTTTAGTTATATGGATAGGTAGGTATAAGTCACCCTTGCTCGAAAGCCAGTTGTATCTGATTCTAGGGTTCGGTGCTCATCTCTGTTTATAGCCAAAGATTCAGCATTGTCTGCGTCTGCAGACATTTCTGTGGTCATGTGGCTGGCATGACTAGACACCGGGGTGCACGGAACACTGTTTACCATCCAACCGAAGTGATACCTATTTATCTACTTGCAATTTCTTGCTTTCAAACTGCTAGGTTGGCAGGAGCTAGGACAAAAACGGGAGCTCACTTTGTCATGTAGCACTCAGGTCTTGAACTGTTGACCTGCCGACCTTCTAATCATCAAGCATCTTAACTGTTAAGCCACTATAGTCACCTATAGTATAGATACATAAAAGTAAATGTGAGAACTTAAGGCCTGTAACAGTTACAGTACAAAATATCAAGTCATAAGCATTTCAGAAACATTACAGTGAATATCCCAACCACCATCATAAAACACCAACCCATCCCATCCCCACCTACCAATTAAAAATCTAGTTAAAGTTAGTTTGTGTGATTGTTTTATGATGTCGATTGCCTAGGCAGATATTTCTAAGTATGTGTGTGGGGGGGGGGGGGGGAGTTAAAGTATATGTGCTTGATACAGCTGATACATACCATTCACCTGGGATTCTTTAAGAATGATTGAGGCTCTCCAGATGTTATTGCCAATAACTTCCAGTGGTCCTAGCCAGTTGGTGGAGTTAGGGGAGTTATAGTCCAAAAGCATCTGGAAAGCCACAGTTGCACACCTCTGTTAAAGGGTAGGTATGCAGTATGTCATTGTTTAGTAAAGTAAGGGGGATCCTTGGTATATATGAAAAACCTTTCCATGTGCACTGTGTGCATCATAATGACTAGCATATTGCTAGATGTGTGCATTCATAATCTGCAGCTGTTCTGGTTCCCACCTAACTTTTCTCCTATTATTTACCTCGTTTCCCTCTATGGGTTTTGATGCTAGATATCACATGTTGTCAATCTCTTGGTAGTGTCTTTTTATGTATAGAGTTAAATGAGAAGTCAGATTCCGCCTTTTTTCTGAAAACTAATTCAAGATGATTGTGCTTTCTTTGTATTTTGGCATATGCTGCTAAAAAGAAAAGAAAAATCAAACTTACACTTGGGACCAGGTTTCTTACTTTAAAGATAATATATATATGGTTTTAACATGGTAAATGTCGTTGAGCTAAATGTGTAGCTAAACATGTCTGGCAAAGTGGAGTGCAGCAAACAGCCTTCACGTCGTAAATTTCCATTCCTCAGCAAAAGAAGGTTGTATGAATGGTAATATTCTTGCAACCATGTATGGACAGCAGTGAGGGGAAATGTTATTGTTCTAAAATGAACAATAAAAAGATTTGTTATACAGAGTAATGCATTGCATTATTTGTGCTGTGAAATGTATCATCAGCAGAATGGATTTTTTTTTAAAAAATCAATATTTTTAAAAACAAATTTTAAAAATTATTTTTAAAAAATACTTTTAAAGGAAAAATATCTCTAAAGATAGTGTTCTGTTTAAGATTAGTTGAAATTTTTGAAGTGGCAGCCGTGTTAGTCTGTGCAAGCATATCAGAGAATAAACAAAACAAAGCAACAAAAAGACTAAAAAGATGTAGCACTTTAAAGACTAACTCCTGTATTTAAATGTGAGCTTTCATGGATCAAGTCCTCTTTGTCATACAAGTGGACTTAATCCACGAAAGTTCACATTTAAATACAGCAGTTAGCCTTTAGGGTGCCACAGCTTTTTTTTTGTCTTTTTTGTTGTTTTGTTTACTCTCTGATATTTAAGATTAATTATTGTCCAAAGGTTATTAATCATACATAAGGATTCATTTTTAATTATGTAGCATGAAGCTTTATATTCATGTAATGTTAGAAATTTTGGTAGATGAGTTCCATTAATCCATTCATAATACTGTATCATGCTTTTCCATAGGTTTCAATTTTTCTCTTGGCAGTGCTTTTTTTATGTATAGTTAGATCACACACTGTATAGTTAGATTCACACACTGGGTGATAGCCTTGTCGAAACGCAGTGGCTTGAGCAGTCTAACCAGGGAGTGTTGCCTGTATCTTGTCAATGATGTTAGACCAGGACTAAAACTCACCAAAGCGTCCTCCGTTGGATCCCTTGAGCAAGGTGAAAGTGGAGTGTTATTCCCATTCTCCAAGAAGTAAACAGCTTTTAAGTAAATAAATCAGCCAGAGAGGTTTGGAATGGAAAAAGAGAATTTTATCTAAGGAAGTCAATCATAACATAGCATAACACAATATTACATTAGCATGATATATTATAATGTATGCATACATAGTCTTGGATCCATTAGATCCAAGGACCCCCATCACAGATCCAACCAGACTTTTCTACTTTTCAGGAAGCTCCGCACACATTTCTTCAGTCCAGATGGTCACCCCTGGGCGGTAGGCGTTTTACACTTATATTGATGTTACATATTCTAACTTACATATGCAATGACGTACATTTACCCAGTCCTCTTTGCTTGTCTCGTACATTCTAACATGTACAGCAGTAAACATGTTCTGTTCACTTTAGATAAGACCCTTTTGGGTGAGTTCCTCAGCAAACTAGCAGTAAACAACTTTTAACTAGAGAAGCTTTCAAGATGGCTCTGCTTATGTTACAACCTTATTCTAATATGCATACATTGTATACATTGCTTTGTGAAGGAATATGTCAACACATATAAAAATATATTAACTAACACTAGAGTGTCAGTTGGACACATGTCATGGTCTGCTTAGCCAGCGGATGACTTGATATCCAAATGGCTAAAAAAAAAATTGCATGCAAATGGACTTGATTTCTCAAGTCCATTTGCATGTGTGGAATGTCGTTGCGGAGATAGCTACGATTGCACTGACTCCTTGCTTAATAATGACTCCAAGGTATCCAAGGTAAGATTAGAAGATATTATCATAGATGCTTGGTTTTACAGTTCTCAAAACTATGAATTTTTGTTTGCAGAGATCATATGCCTCTTTTTTATAGCAAAAAAGCTATAAAATAAGCATATAGGGTCGAGAAAAAGACCTTGATCCCAGTGTTCCTTTGTAAATCTATGTACACAGAATCAATTTGTTATATCTTAAGTGCTAAGTTTCAATACAATTCGATGATTAGAAGAGTATTGGTAGGAATGTAATAGATCTGCACAAGAAGTATGAGATCTGCAGAAAATATCTGTGCAATAGTGCGAGAAGGGTGTGACAAACAGTAAAAATGAAAGTGAAACCTTTTGAGTCTTTATGAGTATGTAGAAAACCATGATTTAAATCTAGCCTTACCTACTACTGATTTAAATCATGATGTAAACTAAATTTATTTGAGTCAAATCCACCTTGATTCACCGGCAAAACTGCATCTTACAACAGCTCTGGCAGTTTCAGTTACCGAAATATTTCTGATACATACTCAAGCTGAGTTGATGAACAAAACAACTGTTCATTTTACTTTTTCACATGCACATCAGTTCTGGAAATTAATAGGACATTGGATACTCCTTTAAATGAGGTGGCATAGTTGGAGAGACCACAACAAGTAAAACCTCTTCACTTTTTGTATGTCGGTAAACTGCTATTCTTTAACAATCACAGTATTCTGATAGTAAATAGTTGTGTTTTGTTGGTTTAACAGTGTTAATATTTGTCACATGAAGAACAATAATAATTTATTGTTTAAAATAATTATTGTTTAAGACTATTATTTTCTAGTAATAATTCTGAAAGATTTTTCTTTAATGGAATAATTGAATACCGTGCCTTGTAACTGGCTATCTTTTGGAATAGTGCTCCCAGTTAAAAAAATCCTTTTTAAAATAATAGTCATACTGTTTCAAAAATGATTGCCATTTCTTATGGATCAAATATTACCTTACATAAATATCTTTTTAGTTCTTCTATTTGTGAAGTAGTTCATATTATGTCTCATATTAAAAACTGGCAGAGACATATACTAAGAATGGCAGCTTGACTTTTTGTTTGAGATAGCCTTGCATATTTATCAGCACCATGGATGTTGAAATGGCATTAAAAAGATTGTCATACATTCTCTAAACTGAAACCTTTCCAAACTTGGTAAATTATTCCCATCTCTTAAGCTGTTCTTCCATATGCATTCATCATGATCCTTACATTACAATAAATAAGTAGACATCCTCTTTGAATTATAGAGATGTGGCATTGTTGTAATGTGGTTTTAATTTCAACAGAGTGAAAGTGTTTGATGCCTACAAGCATTGAAATACTAAATCTGCCTTTGTGTATATATTTTTTGTCAGAGAGGCTGGTGGTGGTTGCTGAACATTGTGGAAGAAGCCTGGAAGATTTGCTTAGAGACAGGAAACCAGTGAGGTATGAAATCAAGAAGAACTTTGCAAAGAAAGATTTTAACTGAAAGGTTTATCTACTTTAGCTGACACAATCCAGATACATTTTCTTTTTTAAAACATTATCTACCTTTACAGGTTTAGGTAGATTCAAAACACATTTCCCAGCGCTTTTTTATCCTTCTAGCAGCCAGATAAACATGTTCTTAGAGCACAGCATATATTTAGTTTAGAAAAATATTAACATTTTATCATGGAAGTACTGAATCCTGCCAGCTTTTTCTTTAAATATATTTTGTTTGCCTTTTAATGTATGTTTCTGATAGAGTTTTGTGCTGCCTCACCTTTTAGTATGAAAAACACCTGAAACATATTGAAGACTTGTATGTACATGCCAAAAATTCCGTTACTTACATGTCACGTCTTTGGGAGTTTATGCTCTTAAATCATGAATTGTGACTTCACTTTTGATGTGAAAGGGAATGTGAATATAAATTAACAAGATTTTTTTATTTTAGTTTTTATAGTACCCTAATTAGTATAAAAATGGTAAAACAGA
The DNA here is from genome assembly GCA_035047345.1 of Bradypodion ventrale. Lineage (NCBI taxonomy): Eukaryota > Metazoa > Chordata > Lepidosauria > Squamata > Chamaeleonidae > Bradypodion > Bradypodion ventrale. The sequence goes on along the minus strand of JAWDJE010000005.1, from coordinate 28,388,387 downwards.
GGTCAGGACATTTCCACCTACCATCCAGTCTAACATTTTGTTTCCTGAGGAAAAGAAAAAAAGATGTAAATTTTGGGCTAAGCTAAAAATAGCAACACTCCCTCTTCCATTCTACATCAAGAAGTCTTATAAGAAGTTACTATTACAGTACCTCAATACTGACTACTGAATGTGGTCCACTGCTCCTTACAAATCCATCTTTTAAGAGAAGAAAACTGCCTGGTTGGTCAGAAAGAAATCTGGCTAGCTGGCTGCCCTTATTCACTCTGTCTGATAGTTGGGCTGGCTCTAGTTCATTGATGGCGAACCTTTTAGAGACCAAGTGCCCAAACAGAGGGGCGGGCGAACTCTGTGCTGAGGGGAGGGAGGAAGTGCTCCCATTGGGCTGCTGGGCAGAGAGGTAGGGTGTGAACTCTGTGCTGTGGCAATTGCATGCGTGCCCACAGAAAGGGCTCTGAGTGCCCCCTCTGGCACACATGCCATAGGTTCGCCACCACTGGTCTAGTTCTATTCTAACAAGGTACATTTTGGCCACATGAACGGTATGAAACCCAGCTATATTAATGGTCAATTAATGTTGTTGATACCATAACATGCTAGAAATTGTGACAGATCTCATACAAGAACAGGGCTTTCATAAGATGAGATCACTAACTGGACTAGGTTCTTACAGTGTTGTCTATATTTTGTATTAGAATCAGCTAATATATCATGTGTGAGACAAATCCTAAATTAATTGCCTTTCTGGTAGTGGTGTTAATCTTTTTGTTTCACTACTGAACTCAGCCTCTTTCTTTCTCATTCATGCCTTGTCTTATTTCAAAGTCTGAAGAACTCAAGGCGAGGTAGAAGGCTGTGTAGAAAAGATAAGAAAAAACTTGACAATCTTATGTTTAAATTAGAGCTAAATGCAAAAGAGGTGGCTGGATAGTTCAGTGAGTTGGAGCACCTGACCGTGGAGGTTTAGGTCAGGAGTTTGATTCTCCAGTGTGCCTCCCTGTGTGGTCTCAGAAGAGGAGACTGGTAAAACACTTTTGCATACTTTATACCTAGAAAAGCCTAGAAAGGATTGCCATTACTTGGAAATTGAACTGATGACACATAATTAATTATATGCAAAATTTATCAGTAAAATAATGTATAAACACAGTGACAGAACAAATCTATACCTATAAATCCAAGCGTTAACCGTTGGAATGTGACAAAGGCTCTCGCACCCGTCCACACTGTCCCGTACCGAGCCTCCTGCACTCACCTGAACCCGGTCCGGAGGTCAACAAATGTTTGAGAAACGCGCCAGTGGGGCAAGAGCCCCACGAATGCGAACAAAGGGAAACAACTTCAATTCCCAACGTTCTTTGCGCCACGCCGCACCGCAGCCAATCAGGCTGAGAAGCGCGAGCAAAAAGAACGTTGGGAAACGGGCACAGCCAATCGAAATCGAGCCGCAGGAAAAAAACGCCGCACAAAAGCAAACCACAAACACAAAACTACAAGTCCCAACGTCCTACGTGCCGTAAGCGCGCAGAACGCTGAGAAAGCCGGCGCGCAAAAAATAAAATTACAAAAAGCAACGGGAGCGCAAGTACCCAGCAGGCAGACTCAGTGCCTCACAGCCACGCAAAACAAAAAACCACAAAATGCCACCCCACCACGAGACACCCACCGTCCTTCTTTCCCGGAGCAATGGGGAGAAGAAGGACTCCCTCTCCTCCACGCTACCCCACTGAATACACGGCGAGACCACCACCGGACTCAAGGAAAGTTGAGCCGGGGTGGAAACCCCCCCCCAAAAAAACAGGCAGCAGTTCATCAGGGGAAGCACTCCCTGGCGGATGACTGGCTGATGACTTTGTACTTCCAAATACAAAAGCAGCAGCTAGCAATATGCAAGGAAGAGCCCTACCCCTTACGGATCGCTGCCTGCCAATTTCCGGTTAGGTAAGCCGGGAGAAAAAGGAGACAGAGAGGAGAGAATCATCGTTAGGAAGAGAAAACTCTTCTCTGCCTCCTCCTTCTCCCCCGACCTACCTAAAGTACCTTCCTGAGAGAAGAACGGGCTGACTGCCTCCTCCCTCCATTCCCTCATTGCTGCATCGAAAACAAAATTCAAAGCAGCATTGGGGAAAACAGAAACCCACAGGCAGCCCGTTCTTCAGAAGTAACCACCAAAAACAAACACCAAAATTAGTAAAAAATAATAAAACAAAAATAAATCAATAATTAAAAAGCCCATTAATAAATAAATAAAAGCCACAAAATACACAAACAAAAACATCCACAATGACACAAAACCACATACAAAACACCTAACTACAACATGAAAAAACCCGCAAATTACACAAACAAACAACAACTAATTAGAAAAATAAACAACAACAAAATAAGAAAAATTAAACAAAATCAGAAATAACCAAACCAATTAAACAAACCTAAAATTCAACCAAAACAAAAAAGAACAAACAGAAACACCTCCCAGCCCACCACCACAAAAACAAAACAAAGAAAAACCCCAGAGGAAAGAAAACCAGACAACTCGCCAGCACATCCTTCCTCCACAACGACCGGAACAGAAATGAAGAAACAAAGAGACTACTTACTGGAAGAAGCCCCACCAGAGGCCAGGAGAGAAAAAACATGTGAAACTAAAAGAGAACCACTAGCAGCCCCACCTGCAGGGCAGGATAGTAAAAACAACTCAAGAAGTCACAACAGCCCCACCTAGAGGACACAAGAGTAAAAACAAGTCAAAAACATAACAATAAATCACAATTTTACACAAATCACAAACATATGTCAAAAAAATAAAATAAAAAGATTTATAACATCCTGTGTTGAGTTTTAACTCAAATAAAAACCCAAAACATCAAAACATAGTTTAAAAACATTGAATGCAAAAAACATGTATTTTCACATTTTTAAAAATATTACCTACAGTACAACTATTAACAAAAAACACACAAACTAAAACATTATTTGGATAAATAAAACAATTTGAAACAATTATATCATCCTTTGTTCTTTTTTTTAATCCACAAAAAAAAAAGCTGATCACAGTTTATAACAGCCTGGCATCACCAGGCAACCTCTGCTAGTGATATATAGAATCACAACGAAATGAAACCTCATGTCAGTTCCCAAAGTGAAGTTGAAGAAATATATGAACATAATAATTAAATACAGTATATATCAAAAGACAGAAGAGTTCTCATACTGAATTGTAAAAAAAAAAGAGTAGTTTCAGATCCCAGCAACAGTCTATTAATGGTGAAAACTGTCAGTTGCCAGATGTTTTGAGGATGTAGTCTTCTTCATTCACATACCTGGGATCTTAACTCAGCCAGTTCAGAGAGACTCACAAAAGTACAATATCCCTTTGTTTTAAGTTTTTTAAAAAATAAAGTCTTCCAACCAACTCCTGTACAACACTTATATGTAGAGTTTTTATCAAAAGATCTGGAGAAATAATTCTCAAACAAAGACAACAGAATGAAATGTGAAATAAAATCACTTCATAATCTTATCTTTAAAATAGTGTTTCCCAACCTTTGGTTTTTGGACTTTAACATTCAGAAGCCTAAGTCAGTTCTTCAAAGCACTGATCAGCCAATGTAATGACTTGGGCTTCTAGGAATTGAAGTCTCCCTGTGGGGCGTGGGACCCACGTTGGGAACCACTGCTTTAAAATGATGCACTATAACAAAATGCCTTGTACCCTCTGAACTTTGAAAGTGTATTGCAGTTTACAGTTTTTATGATGGGATTTTACTTTCTCTTTCAGTATTTACCATGCGAAACAATGAAGCTTGTTCATTTAGTATTTCGCAACTGAAAGTGCCTGATTTCAGTTTGCTGCTGATCTGTTCTTACTTCATTTTTTTGTTGCATTAGCAAATGATTTCATTGTTATATTTCATGTGTATAAGGGTATTTTAGAGTAAAATTACAGATTATTTTCTTTTTTTATATAATTCATTGCAAGTAGTCGGGAAGCCATTTCTGGTTGTTTGCCTCAAGCTTTTTTTTAAATGAGATAGACATATTTTGTAAAAATAAAAAATAAAATAACATCTTTGAAGAGTCAAAAATCCTTTTTTAAAATAAAAACTCATCACATGCTAGTTTCTTAAAGAATCTCTAGCAAAATGTTGTCAAACCTAATATACGGCAAATCCCTATAACAGCATAGTACTAGAGATGTAAAGGCAGGGGACAGAACTATTTGAAATGAAACCCATTTTGTACAAGAAGACATTTTCAGTTTTTCCAGTAGAATCATTGTGGAATTGAGGCAAATACTCTGAATTTTTTCCCGTTTTAGAATGAGTGAAATGCTTTTTAAGACAAACTTTTATTAATTATATCAGAGAGTAAATAAAACAAAGCCAAAAAGACAAAAAAAAGTTGTGGCACCTTAACAACAAGATGTGGCAAGTGATTAGGGAGATGGGAATACCAGAACACCTTATATGTCTCATGAGAAATCTGTACATGAATCAAGAAGCGACAGTAAGGACAGAGTATGGAATGGTTTGGGATAGGAAAAGGAGTAAGACAAAGGCTGCATTTTGTCACCCTGCTTGTTCAACTTATACACAGAGCACATAATGCACAATGCACAGATGGAGGAATCACAATATGGGATCAAAATTGCGGGGAGAAACATCAACAATTTGAGATATGCAGATGATACTACCTTAATGGCAGAAACTGAGGAAGACCTAAAGAAGCTCCTGATTAGGTTGAAAGAGGAAAGTGCAAAAGTTGGTTTGAGATTCAATATCAAGAAAACCAAAATAATGGCAACAGGCCCTATCAGTCCGTGGAAAATAGATGGGGAGGAAGTAGAAGCAGTGACATATTTTATTTTCCTAGGAACAAAGATAACTGCAAATGGGGATTGCAGTCATGAAATAAAAAGGAGACTGATTCTTGGGAGACAAGCTATGAGAAACCTGATTAAAACCATAGTTAAAAGTAGAGATCTCTCACTGCAAACAAAAGTCCGCATAGTCAAACCAATGGTATTCCCAGTGGCAATGTACGGTTGTGAGAGCTGGACCATTAGAAAGGCTGAGCGCAGAAGAATAGACGCCTCTGAAATGTGGTGTTGGAGGAGAGTTTTGAGAGTCCCCTGGACAGCGAGGAGAACAAATAGGTCAATATTTGAAGATATTAGCCCTGACTGCTCCTTAGAAGGACAAATAACAAAGATGAAGATGAAGTATTTTGGAAATCAAATGAGAAGGGAGGATTCACTTGAGAAGGCCTTGATGCTGAGAAAGGTGGAGGGCAAAAGAAGAAGGGGACGGCCAAGCATGAGATGGCTAGATGGCGTCATGGACGCAGTAGGCACAGGGCTGGGTGGGATGAGGAGGATGGTAGAGGATAGAGTTGCCTGGAGGGCAATGGTCCATGGGGTCACCAAGAGTCGGAATCGACTGTGCGACTGAACAACAACAAAAAGACTAACTCCTGTATTTAAATGTGAGTTTTTATGGATCAATTTTGTTAGTTATTCACTTATATTCTACCCTTCCTCCAGTTGGCTAAAGATGATGTACATGATTCTCCTCCTTGCCTTTTCTTCACAACCATGTGAGGTAGGTCAAAGTGAGCGTTTCCCAAACTATGTTGGGACTTCAGTTCCCGGAAGCCTCAGTCACTACATTGGCTGATCATTGCTTTGTGGAATTGACTTAGGTTTCTGGGAATTGAAGTCAAAAAATCAAAGTTTGGGAAACACTGCTCAGACCAAGGTTGTGTGAGTAGCCCAAAATCACCCCGTGAGTTTCATGGCCAAGTATCTTTAAATAAAAGGTGTCTTGATAATACCGATAATACCAATACCAATACCCATACCAATACCGAGTCTAAGCACTACACCAAACTGATTCCCACTCAGAATGCCTTAAACTTGTAGAACAAAGATTTCTGTGTAAGAAAGTGAACTCATAGAGAACAATGGCTTCTAAGCATATTATATTGTAGACATAAGTTATAGTCACCTAATGGGTGTGTTAGTTTCATCAGAGGAGCATACGGGGGTAGAGTAGCTCCATTTTCAATGGACTGGCAGCTGTCTTGTGATTTCCTCTTGTTTTCATTAGATGGAGACAGTCATCGCATGAGCAAGATTGTTTCTGTCTATCTAAAATGCATTTACAGTATTTATTTATTCATCTGATTTGTACCCTACCTTTCTCCCAACTTAGGACCCAAAACTATTTACAGTATAATTGGTAAACAATTTTTTTAAAACTGCTGAAATCCAGTTGTGCAGTTATGCAAACTTTTAGAAGTGGATTGCTGTAAGTTAAGAAAACTCTATAGACTTTATCCATTACATGCCGAGTTATTTGACTCATATGAAGGAAATGGTGTCTGGAGATTTCTAAACTTACGACAGTTTGATTCCAAAAGTTACATTGTTTGCATATTTCAGCCAGTGGTGGGATTATTATTTTTTTACTACCTACTCTGTGTGCATGGTGTGGTGAGCGTGGCCAGGGGGGAAACCCTGCGTTGCACACAAATTAGGACTACTTTATTTCAAAACATGGATGGGCAGGGCCAGTCAGAATTTCTGCTACCGGTTCTGGTGAACTGGTGCGAACCTGCTGAATCCCACCACTGATTTCACCATAATATTATAAATATTAAAACAGTTAAAGCACCTGGTTTATTGCAGATATATGTTATCTCTGTTTCTTCACTGCTTCACAAATGCCAAAAATGAAATTGTGCAAGTTTAATTATGCAACAGTATGGTTGGTCATAAGACACTAGAGCTTGTGACTTTTTTTCGTATTGAGAACATTCAGAATTCGAATGCCAAAGTGAATTAGAAAATCCAGGTGTTTATATTTTTAAATTTTCATCAGTATACCAATTAGTTATCTTTTAAATGCCATTTTTGTTGCTAAAGCATAAGTACAAATTTGATATGAAGATAAATATAAGTAAGCATGTTGTATATATTTTATTTCCCCCCGAAAGTTCATTTTCCCCCTAGAAAAAGATTTTCACGTAACTTCTATATTTTACAGATATACTACTATGTCTATGCAGTGCTTTTTAATGAACCGCGGGTCACATTAAATATAAAGTATGGGATTGCATGTGCATTTACGAATATTTTAAGCAGTAGCTTTCAAATAGGTTTTGAAGAAATCAGGATCAAGACTGTGGTGATGGTGGATATATTTTTTAAAAACTTCCCACCAAGCCTGCAGTCTCAGCAAAAATATCTCAACCATCATTAGGTTTGTCAGAGGAGGGCCTCAACAGACCACTTTAAAAACATCTTTTTTTTCTATAAACAAAATTATAATCATACTTTTGGCTTTCTAAGACAGGATGTGCCTGTTCTTGTAAACAAATTGGGTGAGGTAAAAATATTTCTTAGACATGGTGCATAACGACGCGTTAAGCGAAAATGATGCTATTGAACGCGTTGTTATGTGAGGGTTGACACTAACAACTTTGTAAGGTAATGTCAGCTTTGTGTTCTGTGGGCATGGAAGGAGAAGAGTCAGTTTCAGTGATGATGACTTTATGACAGAGATGAAACTTGAACTCAGGGCTTCTTGATATATAGCTGAGTCTCTTAGTCACTGAGCTGTTTAAGCTTTTTGAGATGCTAGTAAACCCAAGAGCTGGTAATATCTCTAAAACATAACCTTTCCATATTTAAAATATTGCTAAAATGTATGCTACTTATCAGAAGCCGGGGTTCGAGACACGTGGCCTTTCAAAAATTGTTGAACCATAGCTCTCATTAGCTTTTCCCTGCATAGTTCATGATAAAGAGCATTTACAATCTGAAAACATCTCAGGGCCACATACTCCTCACTCCTAATATGAAGGTACGTGCCCATTCTTCTTCCGTGTCTAGGCCAGACATGAAACTGCCAAAATAAAGGCATCTTTCGGTGAATTCATTTTGCAGTTCTGTTTGCCTGGCCTAGTGTGAGAAAGATTAGCTGGCAACACAAGGTTGTCATTACAAGGGTATTCCCGATTGTGGTTCAAAAATACCACAGTCTTTGAGGAGGCTTTTTCTGTGTACCCCACGTGCCCATTATTAGCCAAAGTACATTCAACCACATTCTTTGAGGAGGCTCTTTTTGTGTACCCCACATGCCCATTATAGCCAAAGTACATTCAACCTCACTCAAGTTACATTTAATGTGTGAAGAGCGCTGAAACCCTAGTCTAGTTTAAACTGTTGGTTCCATACTAGGCATTATAGAAATCTTTTGAGAAGTACTTCTGTCATTACCCCAGTATTGATGGGACTGAGACTTGTGATACATTTATTAATATTTTCTTGCCTGCCATAGTACCTATACTGCTACCCAAGATATTTTAAGCTGAAAGGGGGGAAAGGATGGTAGTGGCAATAATATGAGCTCAAAAGGCTTTGAGGTATGCTGTGTTTAACATAAGGTCTCCATTAGCTTTCATCTAGGAATATACCAAGATCAGAATAAAAAAGTGTGCTGTAATCTTTTTAGTTAAATATTTAACTTTTTGGTATGTTACAATAAGAACTGTCTTGTCAGAGGAATTCAAAGAAATCCATTTAAGACTATCGCCACTTCAGATATCTGACATTCTAGCTCAAAAGTTCGATTAAGCTTTTTTACTATTATTAAAGTGAAACACTGTGACATCACCTAGCAAAGGAAAAGGATCGAAAAGGAGAGCCTTCTGGAGGATTTGAGCCAAAATTTTGCAAACACCTATGTGAATGTTAGTTGATGCATAGAATCATGCATTACATCATATAAAGGTTTCCCTTGCTCGAAAGCCAGTCGTATTTGACTCTAGGGTGCAGTGCTCATCTCTGTTTCAAAGCCAAAGAGCCAGCGCTGTCTGCTGCTGCAGACGTTTCCGTGGTAATGTGGCAGGCATGACGACACCGAAGCGCACGGAACACTGTTACCTTCCCACCGAAGTGGTCCCTATTTATCTACTTGCAATTTCTTGCTTTCGAACTGCTATGTTGGCAGGAGCTGGGACAAAGATGGGAGCTCATTCCGTCCTGCAGTACTCGGGAATCAAACCGCTGACCTTCCGCTTCCCAGTCAGCGTTATAGGCACTTGAGCCACTGCAGTCCCTTACATCATATAATTAACTGCAAATATCTAACAAAGAGCTGGAGATCCTGCTGATTTGCAGTATGCATGGAGACAGACAGTCCACTATGGCACAGCTTCAGTTTCAGCATCAGAGGATTTCCTGCTGACCTGGAAGTTCGAAAGCAAAAAATTGCAAGTACAGTGATACCTCACACAACGTCCAAACTTGGTTCCACAAGTTTGAACTTTATACGGATTTGGACTTTGTATGAGGCATGCAAAATCCTAGCCGCAATGCCTCATACAACATCCAAATCCTTGCCGCGATGCCTCGTACAATGTTGTTTCCATAGAGATACATTGTACTGTAACAGCACAGACTTCAGGGCAAAGACAAGGAAACAGACAGGAAACTGACAGAACTTTAAGAAATCATTGTCTAAAGGCTAAATCTATACCTATAAAATGGTGCGTTAACCGTTGAAATGTGACAAAGGATGTTGCACCAGGCCCCACTAGCCCCGTCTGAGCCTCCGTTCACTCGCCCGAACGTGGTTCGCAGGTAACTGTCGGGCAGGAGCCCCCCAGTCGCAAACAAAAAAAGGGAACTTCAATTCCCAACGTTCCTTTCGCCGCGCCAGAGCCAATCAGGCTGAGCGGCATGGCAAAAGGAACGTTCGGAAACGCGCCAAGGACAATAAAAAAAGCCGCAGGAAAAAAACCGCCACAGTAAGCAAACATGCGCAGGCAAAACTACAAGCCCCAGCGTCCTGTGTGCCATTAGCGCGCCGAACACTGGGGTGGCCTGCGTGCGAAAAATAAAAGTTAAAAAAAATGCCCGCCGCCGCTGCCCTTCTTCCCCACGGGCCAGCCAGCATGGCCCATGGGGGGAAAAAGGGAACCCCCCACCGCTGCTGCCCTTCTTCCCCATGGGCCAGCCAGCATGGCCCATGGAGAAGAAAGCAAAGAAAGCACCGCCGCCGCCATTGCCCTTCCTTCCCACGGGCCAGCCAGGATGGCCCATGGGAAAGAAAGCCACCACCACCCCGCCAATGCCCTTCCTTCCCACGGGCCAGCCAGCATGGCCCACGGGAAAGAAAGCAACCCCCCCTGAAAAAGTAAACACAAAACAAAAACACTCAAAAATCCAAAAATGAAACACAAAAACAGCCAAAAACAAACAAGAAAAAACACACAGCCCCCCAAAAAAAATCCCAAACACCCCCCCCCCCCCCGGAAAGAAAAACCAAGAGAGCTTACCAAAACACGTCTTCTATCCATGAGGACCGGAACTCAAATGCGAAAATTTTAAAAAAAAACTTACCGGAAGCAACACCCAGAGGACAGAAGAGAACAATTGTAGAGAGGTAGAAAAGCTTACCACCCCCACCCAGAGGCCAAAAGAGAAAAAACATTCAAAAATATTGAAACTAATAATATTAATTCAAAAATTAATCAAATAAGTTATAAAAACATTCAAAAATAATCACACTAATCTCAAAAAATACCAAAAAAACAGAAAGCACTTTTCACTCAAAAAAACCAAAACAAAAAATAAAAATGCGTAAAAATAAAGATTTAAAAAACCAAAATTAAATTTTAAACTAAATAATATTAAATTAAATAAATTAAATTAAAATAAAATTTGCATAAACAGAAAACAAAAACCTTCAAAAACCAATTTAAAGAGCCCGGCACTGAGGAAGCCGGCACGCAAAAAAAAAAAAGCTGAAAAATAACCACTGGGAGCACAAGTCCGCCACAGGCGGACACAGCGCCTCGAAGCCAAAAAAATCACAAAACCTTACAACACCATTTAAAACAGCCCAGCACTATTGGTTCAAGAAAAAAAATGAAACCCTTTCCTATCCAACACAATTTTAAAAAGCCCGGCACCACCAGGCAAAATATGCTAGTACATTACAAAAACATGTCAAGCAACCCTGATTGTCCAAGAACTTGAAGAATGCTGCAAAAATCCCAGGAATGCTTCTAACAATTCTGATGAAAAATTTTAAAAAATCCAAAAGCACGCTCAAAACCACTCCTGAACACTCTTTGCCTTGTGCAAAACCCACAAGAGCAATGCACGCATGTGCCCTGTCTTTTATACTGCCCAGGCACAATGCAACCTGGGAAAAACTGAATGCCTCATACAAAGTCGAGCGACTTTGTATGAGGTAACTTTTTTCAAGAAATTAGGCGATGTTGTATGAATTCGATGTTGTATGAAGTGGACTTTGTATGAGGTATTACTGTAGATAAATAGATACCATGTTGGTGGGAAGGTAAACAGCATTCCGTGCACTCCATTGTTTAGTCATGTTTGCCACATGTCCACGGAAATGTCTGCAGAGCATTGGCTCTTTGGTTAAAAACAGAGATGGACACTGAACCCTACAGTCAGCTACAACTGGCTTTCGAGCAAGGGCAAACTTTACCTAAAAGTGTTTTCTTGCTCTGTAATTTGTAGATAGCTAGATTTCCACTGTGACTTCAAGATTCACTCAATGGTTCATTTAATGAACATTAAAGTGGAATGTGTGTGTTGCAAACATTGGAAACGTAACAGATTCCTCAAACACTTAAATTTGGAATAGAAGCACTTAAATTTGGAATAGAAGCTTTATATTGATACAATTGTAATAGGTAGTCTGATGAAAGAATCTTTGGGGTTTGTTTGTCTGACAATAGAACTGTAATGTTTCTTGCTTCGTGAGAGTCACAAGGTGAGAAAAAGAATCTGTACAGAAAAAAATATTAGTTAACATTATTATTATTTTTCAAAGTCCAGACAAATAGATTTTTCATTCTAGTTGGAAGACAATGTTCATGCTGGCTTAGAAGTAAATCTGTCTATGTTTAGTGGGACTAATTGCCTAATAAGTTTATATAGTACACTATTATACTCTTATTTTCCTCAGTTAGTAAAATCACTGTCCTTTTGGCAGTAGTTATGTGAGCCAGAAGTATAAAAATCTTCAGCTAACATGTAGAGCTATTAGCTGGTTTTAAAAAGAAAAGGTTAACACTCTATTTTACATGATATCCAGATGCATTTGAAAAGAAAATACACACTATATTTTACTGTTCTCTTTCATAGTGTGTTTTAAAGTACCATTCTTCAAAAGACTTTTGCAATCATGTAACACAAAAATCCTAGTTAAATGCAGTCTGCAGGTGGTTAAATGACTTTTGGCACCTGTATTAAGCATTCCGGACGTCTCTAAATTTGCCATAATGTGTCTTTAATAAAAGATAGTTGTCATATGTTTAAGAAGTTACGGTTTTGAAAAATTACCAGTGAACCATCAGAGAGATACAGAGGTATAATATGTTGTACATAGAGCCTTTGATCAGAAGCAGACTGTCTGCAGATGTTTACTGGCTTGATAGAAAATATGATCTGACTCGGATGGGTAGGTTTTATTTGTCCTTATTAATCCTTTGTCTACTAGATGTTCAGACGGCTTTGTTTCATCTTCCATGAAACGTATTATTGTGGTGTTGCATTGCAAAAAGGAATCGAAGTATCATTTATGTAGAAAAGATTTCCCAAGAATGAGTGAGTGAATGTTGGTGTGTGCGCGCACGCTAGCGCACATAAACTAACAAGGAAGTAAACTGAGGGCACATGTTTTCCAAGAACAGGAGATTTGTATGATTCCAGTTCAGAAGCAGCCACTGATCTGACTTCAAGAGCAGTATTGTACCATAGAATCCTAAAATAATCTTCACTTTTGGATAACTATGTTAACGATGAATTTGGATATTGAGTCGATGAAAAATGAGCTACTATTTCAAGTGAAAAGCATTATAGGTGGGTTTTTAAAAATATATCAAATAGCTATTCATATTTTATTGGTTTTGAAAAAACTCACTATGTTTATCAATAAACAGTGAAAAGTGTTTTAATTTAAAAAGGGATTTTATGCATTTTCAGTACTGAAATACATTTTCAATACATTTTTGGAATTAATTGGAACTGTTTTCATTCTTACTAATGGAAACATGGAGTTTCCCAGAGTCAATTCTAGAATTCAGTGTTGAATCTATTAATGCGGAGAACGTTAAGTTACCTGCATGAGCGGCAGGAGAATAATAAACCTATTCTTTAATGCTGTTCACTAACAGAGTATGACCAAACACACATTTGGTCCCATAATTGTGTTGAGCTTTTCCTTTTAATCCTTTTCCAAAAATTCATTTCCAAAACAACATTTATAGTAGTGAGGTCATTGTGCAAGGAAATCCATTTGTCATGTCCTGTTTACGCAAAATCCAGTACTGCTTCGGTTAATTAGTTTGATTTTTTTTTAATAGTAAATATTAAACTGGAACTGGAGTTGAGTTGCAAAATAATTTTAAAACTAAAGCAGAAAGGACTTTTGTATCATTGGATGAAATCCAATTGGCACAACTAGATTGCCTAAATGATGACGCCATCACCTGGCAATATTGATCTTTAATTCAAAAATTCCTGTCTACCCCCTTTCATGTTCCAAGGCTCCCTAGGAATTCCTTCCCATTTTCTGATGTTGTCCAATAGTGGTCCCAGCAACAGATCAGGAATAGCTGTGACTTGGATATTAAGGACTCCCTCCATTATGCGGCTCTATATCTAGGTGGAAATTGCTAATGATTTTGCAAGTACAAATGGATTCCTTAAGGAAACCTGGAACCTGAAGAGGGGTGGTGTTAGGGAATTTTAAATTAAATTAAAGATTAATGTCACTGGGTAATAACATTATCACCATTTATGCCCTGTGTAGTTGTGTAACAGGATTTCAGCAAATAATTCCATTATTCAGCTCCTATTCAGCCAATGTTTCCTTGTGTTGTCAGCCATTCAGAATAGAATATGAATACCAGGAACTGAATTTAGAGGTATTACAAAATAATAATTATAATTATATTTCAACTTATATGCCACACCACACCCAATGCGACTCTGGGCGGCTTACAAAAGAAAGTCTGTCACAAATTACAGTTACAAAGTATCAAATAACAATTACAAAGTGTCACATTAATACAGTTTTTTTAAAAAAAATCAAAGCAATACACATTTCAAGAGCAGTACACATTTCCAAAGCAATACACAATTCAATACACAGGGAATGAGATTCCTTAGATAAACCCTGGGCTCCTGGAAAGACAAAGAAGTGAGTCATAGAGTAAATGAAGCTGGAACTATCTCTGGAGGCTAAAATGACCAGATTGAGCCTGTTCTACTTTAGCCACATTATGAGAAGGCAAGATTATCTGGAAAAGACAGTAATGCTAGGGAAGGGGGAAGGCAGAAGGAAAAGAGGAAAATAAAATGTGAGATGGATTGATTCATTATGTGAAACTGCAGACTATAGTTTATGGGCGCTGATCAGGACTGTTAAGAATCCAAGGGAAATTAGTAGACTGCATTCAGCAGTGTTACAAAATCAAATAGGTAAAGGTTTCCCTTGCTCGAAAGCCAGTCGTATCCAACTCTAGGGTGCAGTGCTCATCTCTGTTTCAAAGCCGAAGAGCCAGCGCTGTCTGCTGCTGCAGACGTTTCCGTGGTCATGTGGCAGGCATGACTAGACACCGAAGCGCACGGAACGCTGTTTACCTTCCCACCAAAGTGGTCCCTATTTATCTCCTTGCAATTTCTTGCTTTCGAACTGCTAGGTTGGCAGGAGTTAGGACAAAGACGGGAGCTCATTCCGTCCTGCAGTACTCGGATACGAGGCTTAATATCTACAGTGGATGTCAAATTGCAATGGAATACAATTCAGATTCAGGAACGCTACTGTAGAAGATACACTTTTATTGTCTCACTAAGAAATTACAAATAGGATAAGCTTTTGAATTCTACCGAACTCTTTATCAGGCAAAGATGGCACTGTATTAGAGATAGGGTTCATCAGGAAGTCAAAAATAAAAATGGGCCATACGTAATGGTCATGGCTCATGCAGGTTGCCAGGAAAACAAAATGAAGTTTTAGATTCTATGTGGGATAATGTAACAAATGTATAAGACCTTATATACATATGTAGCCTATGAGAATGCCTGAAAATGTCTTCTGTCTCATCTAGAATAGGAAACTCCATTTTGCCTTTCCTGGCTGTGTGCGTGCCAGTCAACATGGCAATTCAGCACTTAAATACAGCCTGGCTTTCAGCACTTAAATAATTTCTCTTCTGATTATGCACACTTTACAATGTGTTTTCTTTGTAATGGTGATAAGATCTTTGAACTCAGATCCTAAACCTCACCACCCCGCCTTTCAGTCTGGCATACTGTCCTGAATATTATTGCTCTACTGCTGAATTTACTCTGCACATCAAATTAATTTTGACTGTTTACAAAGAAAGTCGGAACGGACTTGAAAGAGAATGTTTTAATGACTTTCTGCACAATTATTTTCATCTGTTAAAACGATGTTGTGTTGAAATCAAGAGCATAATCCTGGCAGCCTGCTCTGTCAGCACTTTTCCCATTTATTCATGGCTTTGCATTTTATTAAATCAATATAATCCTTTTGGCCTTGCTATAAAGGAGGAAGCTGTGGTAGGCTGGACTGAACAGTCTAACACAGATTTAGTGATTTCCACAATCTTAAGCTGTAAAATAGTTTACAGGGTCAGTCTATGCAGTATCATGTATATTTTGAAAGAAAGAAAAATAATGATGAAATTAATTAGTAATTTCCTGTCAGAAACTCTTTGGGGGAAAAGAATACATTGAGAGAACAATGCTAATAATATGAACGTCTTGCTATCTGAAAATAATTGCAGCTGAACAAGCACAAGGAAACCCAGAGATTCATTTCCAAATATTCTATATATCTGACGGTGGCTCTAGAGAGTAATTCCTATTCTCCAAAGATCTTGACTCTCCTGCTTGAAAAAAGGTGTGTGTTGTGTTTGTTTTTTGGAGGGAAAATACAATTCCTGATAAATGTCACTACTATTCTAATGAGAAGATTATATACTGCTTAAAAAAAATAAAGGGCAGACAAAAAGAAGGCATTCCACGATCTGAATGACTGACATACTGTATTCCTATTGTTGTTCATATACAGTAGTCAATGTGCTTACAACAAAATCACACAAAACCTAACAATGGGAATCAAATTCATCAACCCATGGACGTCTGGATTTGGAGTTACACTCAGAGTGACAGTGGAAGAAAACACTAAAGGCTGATCCAACTGTGATGTAATGTCCTTAAATCAAGTCAAAATGAGGCTTAGTATTGTGTGTAGCCTCCACGTGCCTGTATGACCTCCCTACAACGCCTGGGCATGCTCCTGATGAGGTGGCGGATGGTCTCCTGAGGGATCTCCCACACCTGGACTAAAGCAACCCCCAACTCCTGGACAGTGTGGTGCAACGTGGCATCGGTGGATGGAGCGAGACATGATGTCCCAGATGTGCTCAATCGGATTCAGGTCTGGGGAACGGGCGGGCCATCATCTTTGCTTGCATCAATGCTTTCGTCTTGCAGGAACCGCTGACACACTCCAGCCACATGAGGTCTAGCATTGTCGTGCATTAGGAGGAACCCAGGGCCAGCCGCACCAGTATATTATCTCACAAGGGGTCTGAGGATCTCATCTCGGTACCCAATGGCAGTCAGGCTACCTCCGGCAAGCACATGGAGGGCTGTGCGGCCCTCCAGGGAAATGCCACCCCACACCATTACTGACCCACCGCCAAACCGGTCATGCTGGAGGATGTTGCAGGCAGCATAACATTTTCCACGGCGTCTCCAGAACCTGACACGTCTGTCACATGTGCTCAGTGTGAACCTGCTTTCATCTGGTGACAGCACAGGGCACCAGTGGTGAACCTGCCAATCTTGGTGTTCTCTGGCAAATGCCAAACGTCTTGCACGGTGTTGGGCTGTGAGCACAACCCCCACCTGTGGTCGTCAGGTCCTCATACCACCCTCATGGAGTCTGTTCCTGACCGTTTGAACACACACATGCACATTGGTGGCCTGCTGGAGGTCATTTTGCAGGTCTCTGGCAGTGCTCCACCTGTTCCTCCTTGCACAAAGGCAGAGGTAGCGGTCCTGCTGCTGGGTTGTTGCCCTCCTACAGCATCCTCCACGTCTCCTGATATACTGGCCTGTCTCCTGGTAGCGCCTCCATGCTCTGGACACAACGCTGGCAGACACAGTAAACCTTTGTGCCATCCTGGATGAGCTGCACTACCTGAGCCACTTGTGTGGGTTGTAGGCTCCGTCTCATGCTACCACTAGAGTGAAAGCACCGCCAGTGTTCAACAGTGACCAGACCATCAACCAGAAAGCAAAGGAACTGAGAAGTGGTCTGTGGTCACCTCCTGCTGAACCACACCTTTATTGGGGATGCCTTGCTAATTGCCTCTGATGTCCACCTGTTGTCTCTTCCATTTGCACAACAGCATATGGGATTGATTGTCAATCGGTGTTGCTACCAGGGTGGATAGTTTGATTTCACAGAAGTGTGATTGACTTCGGGTTACATTGTGTTGTTTAGGTATTCCCTTCATTTTTTGGAGCAGCATATTCCCACCATTGTTGGTTTTATACAGTCCATGATCACTATTCAAAGGATTGTGAATTGAAGAGAAATTATTTCTTTCACTATCCCTTTTTCTGTAAGAATTTATTTATTTGTCTACAGAATCGGTGCACATAATGGCCGTCTCTGATCTACACTGAGTTAACATATCAGAGAATAAACTAAACAAAAACGTTGTAGCACTTTAAAGACTAACTGCTGTGTTTTATATTAACTTTCGTGGATCAAGTCCACTTCATCAGACTATCAGATTTGATCCAACCAAAGTTCCAGTCCCTGCATCTTATGAAGGTGGGCTGCAGCCCATGAAGGGTTCTGGCAAATAGAACCTCTTAGGGTGCCCATTGATTAGCAAAAAGTACCACAAATTGTGCCAGTTTTCCCCAACTTGAAATTGATTCAAGGACTGAGAAATACATGACACTCAACTGAGGTGTGCATTATCTGAGGAAGGTTATTTTGAACCACCCATCAGGGTGGGTTTATTTTGAACCACTTACTAAACTGCTGTAGTCTTCTTTGTGCGTGCATGTGTCGGTGCATATAGCTTGCCCCGTAAAGTTTGCAGGATTCCCTACCAGGATTCATGCCTGCCATACCACAGACACATCTGCAGATGCAGACAGAGCTGGCTCTTTGTCTGTAAACAAAGTTGAGCATCATACCCTGGAGTTGAATACGTCTGGCTTTCAAGTAAGGGGGACATTTACCTTTATCTTGACAATGGCAGCTACAGTGTTAAAATCTGCTCAGGCACACATTGGCACAAGCCCCAGGTGACCTTAACCCATCTTCTTCTTTGCTTCCTCTTTTACCCTATCAGGTGTTGAGGGAGATACAAGGTTCTTGTTCTGGCACTTCTAGTGGCCTCCATCGGTGTTATTTGTGTTCGTGTAATATTTCTTTTATGTTATTTCTCCATCTTGTTACTGCAAGATGTTACTGATATTCCTTGACTTGTTCTAACTACACTTCTGAAGTC
This sequence comes from Bradypodion ventrale, assembly GCA_035047345.1. Classification (NCBI taxonomy): domain Eukaryota; kingdom Metazoa; phylum Chordata; class Lepidosauria; order Squamata; family Chamaeleonidae; genus Bradypodion; species Bradypodion ventrale. The sequence goes on along the minus strand of JAWDJE010000005.1, from coordinate 28,369,769 downwards.
ACTATATCAGTTTTTACATAATCTGATAAAATGTCCACTTACTCCATATTGGGCCAATGCTTGCCAAAGAAGTTTCCTGTAAACAATGCCTTCTCTAGGTCTTCAAATGCAACACAGAGATTCGTGTTGTATTCTATCTTTTCTCTATTTTTAAAGCGTAAAAATTGCATCTGTACAGCTTCTGTTTTTTCTAAAGCCTCTCTTTTCTTCTGCTAGTTGCGGTTCTATAATTGGTCTCAGTCTTGTTTGTATTACAGTGGTACCTCGGTTTATGAATGCCTCGGATTATGAATGAAAATCCATTGAAAATAATGTCTCAGTTTAGGAATTTTGTTCGCAATTTGAAGCAAGTTTCCCCAGGATGCATTTTACCTGGAAGGTTTGTACCGCCAACCCCATGCATGCTGGTGTCTGTGGGTAGCACGTTTCAGTTTACAAATTTTTCGCAATACGAAATGTCCCGGAGAACGCACTAAATTTGTAAAACAAGGTACCACTGTATTTTGGCATACATTTTTTCCTGCATGGCTTAAGAGTGAGATGCCTCGGTATTGTGTGCATTCTCATTTGCTTCCTTTGTTTTTCCACAATGGTATTATTATTGCTTCTAATTTTTTTTAAAAAAAATCAATTGGAAACCCAATCCTTTGGACAATCAAGATATACCCTCAGTCAGAAAAGTTGCCAACATAGTTGTTGTAATTCAAGTGTAAAAACTGATAAAATTGAATGGAAAAGTGGGGAGATCATTTTCTATCACTGATATAACACCCAAATTTCAAATGCAAAGAGTTCTGTCTTAAAAGTTTAGCTAGTGTGAGTCGCTGCAATTGGAAAAATAAATAGATCTCGTGGTGACTTGCAACCTTGCAAATTAAACAAAACACTGCAATCGGGCACTATTTTATTCCTCTCCCCATGTGTATTAACCACAGTCCCCTTGATAAATAATTCTGTTTATGGTGGCTAATAAAAACATTGAGAAGAACTCAGCTGTGTTTGCTTGTGGCATATAATCTGATCAGGATGTGGACTATACAGCTAGTCTAACTTTAAAGAATGTGGATATAATAGAAATACACATGTTTTATTATCAGAATGCTCTTCAGTGGCAGAAACTCTTGAGTCCTTCAAGTCAGACAAAGTATGTCTCTTGACTTGTGAAACTGATGTGTTGTCATAATGTTTTCAAGGGTGCAGCTTGAAGAAATGATGAGTGTGTGCTAGAGATGTTATGGTCAATTTACCCGTATAACTTTTTAGTGCACACTAAGATCAAAACATGGTTGAAAAATGTTTGTTTTCTATTGTGCTAAGTATTGGGGGAAAGCTCATTGTCAGTTTACAGTTGGTCTGAATGTTAACATTGCAAACATGGGGACAGTGATAATAAAGCTAATTATCTTGTGAATTGCCCAGAGAGTGCACTGTGAGAGAGGTAGCATCTTGTTTAAATACCAAAGGGCCTGAATGAGTGTTACCCTCACTCACTTTTTTTCTGATGGCCATGAGTATTGCATCACACAGGGAAAGAAGAAAGTGGTTGGGTAACTGCTGTGGCACATGGGAGGCAAGAGTGAAGAAAAACAGATGTATTAGCTGTTTAAGTGTTGACAAAGATAATAGATGCATCACTAGAAGAGAGGACCTTATTTTACATTGAATGTGCTTACTCTTATGTCTAGATTTAGGTTCTAGCATGATTGCTGCAGTTTAGATAAAAATCCAGTATATCCCATTGTAGCAGGTAGTATTATGACTTCTAAATCTCCTATCCATATGCTAACAGTTGATGAACCACTGGATGGCCCCTTTTGTTTCTTTTTATTTTTATTCCTATTTGAACAAAACTGACTGAATAGCCCTTCAAGGAGATTTGAATAGGAAAAGATCCCCTATGACAATGATGGTGAACCTTTTAGAGACTGGGTGCCCAAAGTGCAACCCAAAACCCACTCTGTGCTAGGGGAGGGAAGAAGTGCTCCCATTGGGCTGCTGGACAGAGGGGTAGGGCAAACTCTGTGCTGGGGGAAGGAGGAAGCACTCTGATTGGGCTGCTGGGCAGAGGGGCAGGGTGAGCTCTGTGCTGGGGGGAGGAAGGAAGTGCTCCCATTGGGCTGCTGGACAGAGGGGCAGGGAAAACTCTGTGCTGGGGAGATGGCTTACGTGCCCACAAAAATGGCTCTCCATGCCCCCTCTGGCATGCCATAGGTTCGCCACCACTGTTCTATGAAGTATTTTACATGAGCATAATAATGGACATTGTAAAATACAGTCCATTGTTAAAATGTGCTCCCAAACTAAGGTGTGATGTTTTCTGTGGCATAGTATATGTGAAATGAACTTATTAGTATACCACTTAGAATAATACCGTAATCCTTCTCTGTGGTAGTGTAAGCACCTTTTCTTGAGATAGGATTATGGCAAGATGTAAATGTTAATGCTTTGGTGCTTCTGCAAAGGTTACCTAGCATACAGGAAACCTAAAAAATTCTATTTTTGTATGCTGAACATGTAAAATATTTGAAAGTTCTGGCTAATATCCAAAGAGAAGCGTGTATGTTGCCAGAATTCTGCATTCACTTTTCTTCTGTTTTTAACCTGCTTGTTGGCTTGGCTATGGAAATGGCTAGAGACTAATAGAGTTTACTCCCTGATGAGTTAATATATTCTGCAATATAGAATGAGCTTCTTGATTCCAGCTTTGTGTCTAACCTGAATCCAAGCCTGAGTAGAACTTTAAACCTGAAATACTGTACGCAGGGTCAAACCTCATAAGTCGGGAGTGAGCTTTCTACCAAGTAGTGAGGCCAGCAATATGTCTGTTCTCTGGCACCTTTCTGTGGACTGCATCCGTGGAGGATAATAGCTTTCATTTAAAAAGAATTACACTAACAATTGCTCCATATTTTTATGGAGAAATTTAAGAACTTAGTAAGAAGCAAAGAGACAATTTAATGGCAAATGCATACACATTCACTCTTTCTTAATCTGGGTCTCTCCATCTGGGTTTTTGAAGTACATTTAAACACCAGAAATGTAGTACAGTATTTGTATACAAGCTGTTTTGCACAAAGGTTGGACAGTATGCCTCTGAAGTTCACAAATGAGCTCACAATTGGACTGCCAACATAAAGAAATGAAAGGAAGACCAGCAGCCTCTCTCATTGCAATTATTTGGGAGCACCATTAAGAAATTAGTCTTACTTCTAAGTAGACATGTTTCAGAAATTAAGAATCTTTTCTTTGAATCCACTTTCGTTAAGCACTGGAATGGAGCTTGCTCCGTTATAAATAATAATGAGAGGAATTAATCAGCTTGCTTTAAAAGGTGGCTGCTATTCAATTTGTAGCTTTTATATTAAAGTAGAGAGTAATTGTATGTCTGGCCAGGTTATCCTGCTGTGGTAATAGAGTAGACCATGCTGCCAGCAACTCAGTGTCGAGTGTCATGCGGTGGTTAACTAACCTGACAGCCCTGAGGACTAATGGCCTTGTGTGCCAAAGTCCACAGGGAAGGGTGATGGTCCCCAAGTGGATTAAATCCCACTTGAATTCATCTTGATGAAGGGCAGCAGCTTCATCAATACTGGCCTGGGGCTGAGGAGGACTTTGCATGCCAAAAGGGCTCAGGACCAGAAAGTGACTCATGGAACTGGATCAGTGGTACGGGTGACATACTGCGATGCGTAAGGCAGATGAAAGTCCACTGCATTATATTCTCAGGACAGTCTTCATAGCTGAGCACCATGAGGATCATCAATATTCGGATTCAGATAAGAAGGAGAAGAATTGCTCCTATAATGTAGGCAGGGGGGTAGTCTCTGCTGCACTTTGTTTTCACTGAGAGGAGGCACATAGAAAGGTATTATGGAACAATAGATTGAGGACCAGAGAAACTTGGCTTGAAATCCCTGCTTGCCCAAGGTAGCTTACAAAAGACTGGTCATGGTAAGCAACTCCTTGAGTATTATATATACTTTGAAAACCTTGTTATTGATTATCGTAACTCAGAAGCAGCTTGATGGCCCATAACAACAGCAAAAAATTCGGTTACACAACATGTGCATAGGTTCTTTCTCACAAAATCCCCTGGCTTCTCCTGTTAAATGGCTTGGCTATAGTTGTTGTTGTTGTTCAGTCGCACAGTCGGTTCCGACCCTTTGCGACCCTATGGACCATTGTTCTCCAGGCACCTCTGTCCTCCACCATCCCCCTCAGCCCTCCCAGCTCCATGCCCATTGTGTCTACAATGCCATCTAGCCATCTCATCCTTGGCCTTCCCCTTCTTCTTTTGCCCTCCACCTTTCCCAACATCAATGCCTTCTCAAGTGAATCCTCCCTTCTCATTTGATGTCCAAAGTACTTTAGCTTCATCTTTACTATTTGACCTTCCAATGAGCATTCAGGGTTAATTTCTTCTAAGATTGACCTATTTGTTCTCCTCGCTGTCCAGGGGACTCTCAAAACCCTCCTCCAACACCACATTTCAAAGGCATCTATTCTTCTGCGTTCAGCCTTCCCAATTGTCCAGCTCTCACATCCATACATTACTACTGGGAAAGCCATTGCTTTGACTATTCTAGTTTTTGTTTGCAATGTGATGTCTCTGCTTTTCACTATGTTCCCTAGGCTATAGGGTGATAGGAAAACCCAACAAAATTGTGCAGTGACACTGCCAGTCATCCAGAACTATGGACTTTAAAGATGTGTTTCGTTAGTACACTGTTTCCCAAATTTTGGGGGCCTCTTAAGATAGGTAAAATAAATTATTTTTCCTGCTGCTTCATCATGTAAATTTCAAGATTTTATAAAAAGTCCTTCTGTTTCTATTCTTGTTCAGTCTGCTGACCACTATTTGGACTCGTTTTATGCCTAGCATCTCCTTACACGCACAATACATAGCAATATTTTCTTTGGGAAGGTGCAGAAGTGTTTCCTCTGTGTTGTGTACATAGTAATAATATCTATGTGCCATCAAGCCAATTCTGACTTGCTCTTCTGGGGTGCATAGTGGGGAAATTGAACTTCCAACCTCTGGCACTACAGCCAGATACCTAACTCACTAAGCTATCCAGCCAACAAACATGTACATATAGTGGTTGTAATGAACACTGAGGATGTTAAGGCCCTAAGAAGTCTACTTGTCTAAGTACGTCTATAAAGTATTCATTAATGTATATGGGGCAGCTTTTTTCTCAAGCAGTTTAATTCTTAAGCTTGCTTACAAACTGCAGACATCTCTGTGTTCAATTAAAGTTGTTTCATGTTTTTGGAGTCTTCTGCAAAGAAAACATTTAGGCAGATTTTTAAAAAAGGAAACTTCAGAGTCGTCTTGTCTGCTTATGTCATCCCATATTTTCCTCCTAATAATTATTGATAACTAGCAGAGGTGCCCGTCTTCAACGTGTTTTTTTTGGGGGGAGGGCTCAACACGTGGCACATCGTGTGCCCTGGTAGTCGCAGGGGTTTAACTGGCCTGTTGCAGGGGTTTAACTGGGACCACTTTAGTGGTTAGTCCATGCCTGCCACATGACCATAGATACGTATGCAGAAGCATTTAGCATTGGTTCTTGGGCTTTGAAACCGGGGGTTCCCTTCTGGGGGAGAATGGGGCATGTGTCCCTGGGCCGCAGCGCCTGTCGTGTGTATGAGGCGGGAGTGAGGGGATTTTCCCCCTCCACTCTGGCCCCATAGACAACACCGTGGCCCATCAGTGAAGGGGAACGCAGCCTCGTTTTCTTTCACTGACGGGCAGCACCTGTGGTGTCTATGAGGCAGGAGTGAGGGTGGGATTTCCCCTTTTACTCCGGCCCCATAGACAACACCGTGGCCCATCAGTGAAGGGGAACGCAGCCTTGTTTCCTTTCACTGATGGGCAGCACCTGTGCTGTGCCGGTGGGCAGACTTCCCCTGGGGCTGTGCAGGCAGGGTAAAGCGCTCGGGCCCGGGGCTGCGGGATGTTGCGCTGCGTCCCCCAGCCAGGGGAAAGTATGGCTTGGCAGCAGCAGCAGTTGGCATGGAGCACAATGGCAGTGGGGGGGGGCGCTCGGGTCCTCATGCTGGATTGGCTGAGGAGTGCCGCGGAGGACGCTGGAACTCGTAGTCTATGCTTTTTTCATGTTCATGGGGCGTAGGCCCCACTCTCAGCCCCAGGACCCTCGCGGCACTGATCTTGGGGACAAAAGGTAGGTATGTGCAGAGCATTACGGGATAGGCTCCAGGGGTGTGGGTACGCATTCCGCACACATTCCATCCTTATAGGTATAGATGTTCTGAACTTGTTTATGTGCATGAGAATCACAGTAAGAACATACTGATTTCTTTGCCGCAGCCTATAAAAATACAGGTAAAAGATGATGATTTTTAAAAGGTAGGTCCATCTACCCACAGAGGTTGCAACATAAGAAAATCCCCCCTTAATGGAACACTTATGTATTTTACTTGTATAACTAACATCATGGTTGTCATTCTAACTGTGGATCGTATACATTGGTTCACATACTGTTTAGCAGTTTCTTCACTCCTTGGCTTTAGCTCTTTTGTCTTTCACTTCAATTAAATGTGTAGAGGGTTCCCTCTAGCGTCTCACTGAAATACAACTTATTTGATAATTGTTATTTGAGTTGGGTTTTCATTTTAGTTAAGCAGCCAGAATGAAATATCCATAGGTGTTGCAATGCTTTCCATTATCTACCCGTTAATTTAATAATACATTAAATGTCTATACCTTCTTCAGCCAAAAGGCCAGTGAACATAAAAACAAAATACTCATGCAAGCATGCACAAACACAAGCAAGCAACCAATATAAATATACAAACATAAATGCTGTCTGCTTTGTTGTTTTTATACAAATGGGTCATAAGGACCACCAGAAAGGTACCAGATTAAACTAATAAATAAAATCTTACCAACAAAATATGAATCAGTTTGCAAATTTAGGAACACTGTTGGAAAAGATACCTACTGTTGATGAAGAAAAGCCCATTAGCATGCCTAACAGCTGGCAATCTTGTGTCTGGTTACGAACCTATGGTGAAGAAGAAATCTTTCTCACCCAAGATATTCTGTTCCACTGTCAAAGAACATGATCTTCCAGGGCATTCTTTTACCTCTCAGTCACGGTTAATCAACTAAAGATTATGATCAAATCAGTGTGATGTAGCAGGCAGAGTACTAGACTCCCTGCTCAATTGGCTGCTTGGTTGATAAAATTAATTATTGGCTGATCTTGGGCAACAGCACAGTCTCTCAACAGGACAATGTTGAGAAGAAACCAGGAAGAGGAAGAATATGTGTTCTTGAACCCACTTGAAGAAATGTGGGTTATAAATGTAACTACTGTAGTACATAATAGTAATACATTTGTGTCAATTATTCTGAGTTGAAAGGATTTTTGCTGGAGAAACTCTGTTCAGGGGATGCCCAAATGAGGCTCCTTTCATGTCCCCAAGATCTTTTCCCACTGAAGTGTCCCTATTTATCTACTTGCAATTCCTTGCTTTCGAACTGCTAGGTTGGCAGGAGCTGGGACAGAGGACGGGCACTCATTCCATTATGCAGTATCTGGGTCTCGAACTGCCGACTTGCCAGCCTTCCAGCTGGCGTCTCCAGACTGAGCTGCTGTCCTTCAGGAAAGAGCTGAAGACCTGGCTGGCAGGGCAGGTGTGGGAAAGTGGAGAGGGAGTAACTACCACCACCACCACCACCACCACCACCCCACTGGCTCATTTAGAGCAGGAATCACTCATGCTTTTTAAAGTTTTAACTAGATTTTTTAATTGGTACGGGTGGGGATGGGTTGAAGTTTTATAATGGTGGTTGGGATATTCACTGTAATGTTTCTGAAACGCTTATGACTTGATATTTTGTACTGTAATTGTGATATTGTGTTTTTCGTTGTTAGCCGCCCAGAGTTGCTCTGCGAATGGGGCGGCATACAACATAGCTGTCAAGTATCCCTTATTGGCCAGGAAAACCCCTTTTACCCTCTTTCCTGCCTTGCCGCCATTGGAGAGCAGCACAGGATAAGCATATTTGTCAAGTATCCCATATTTGCTAGGAAATTTCCCTTATTTCCAAATCCAAAACTTGACAGGTATGGCATACAAATTGAAAAATTAAATTACCGTATTTATTCGTGTATAACGCGCAAAATTTTATACCAAAAAAAGAAATCAAAGTTTGGGTGCGCGTTATAAACGAAGACTGGTGTCCCACCCCCGTCGCGAGCCTCTTTTACTTCCTTTTTAGAATTGGGTCGGCTGTCTATTGAAGGGGAGGCGGGGGTGTGGCTTTGAAGAAATTGACGGGATCTGATTGGGTGGCGCGGGAGATGAGGCGTGGCCCGGAGGTAGCTCGCAGTTCGAGCGAGGCTCCTGGGGGTCGGAAGTGCTCGTTTCGGATTGCATTTTCTTTACCCTGCAACAGGTGGGTCTGATTATCCCCCCCTCCCTCAATGTTTTAAGGCGTGCTCTTATGAAGGGGGATGAGTGGAGCTCTCTCTCAGTGGTCGTAGGTGATGTGCTGCGGCCAATCCTAACAGCACTCAGGATATAGTCAGTGGAAAAGAGTTTGAAGCATTTTAAATAAATAGTGTTACCAGTAATTTTATTTCGGCATTGTGCTTACACCAGTTTACGTTGTCAATAAATGTTTTTTTTCATGGCCGCACGTGTTCAACAACGTTTTTTTGTCAATTACAATGCGTGGTGTGAAACAAAATTTTATACCGAGGTTTCATGGAAAATTAGGGGTGCGCGTTATACACGAGTGCGCGTTATACACGAATAAATACGGTAAACTCTTAACCACTGAGCCGCTGAAGTCCCCTAACTACTAGATATCTAAATAGGATTGTATGTGCTATTACTATTGGGTTGTCATTACTACTGTTCTTAGTGGGAATGTTCTGGTGTTTTTGGGTTTTTTTATAGCAAATGTGCCTAAAGTTATGATAGTGCCACTCAGACTAACATTTTAGATCCAGGGCACTGTGTGGTCCTGGTTTTCCTCATTTCTGAGGGGCCGGACCCAGTCGGTGTGGTTGGAGAGCGAGAAGTCCAGTCCTAGGTCCCCAAAATATGGGGTGCCTCAGGGCTCGGTACTCTCTCCTCTCCTATTTAACATCTACATGAAGCCGCTGGGTGAGATAATCCGTTCCCATGGGGTGCAGTACCATCAGTACGCGGATGATACACAGTTGTACATCTCGACCCGTGGGGATCCCAGTGATGCAGTCAAAGTCCTTTCCAGTTGTCTGGAGGCGGTTGGGGTCTGGATGGGGGCAAATGGGTTACAGCTGAATCCTAGTAAGACTGAGTGGCTGTGGATGGAGGGTCCTGTGTTATCCCGGGAGCTACCATCTTTGGTTTTGGATGGGGCTATTTTGCCCCAGACCAACCCGGTGCACAACTTGGGGGTCCTCCTGGATTCGCGGCTGCTGATAAAAGAACAGGTGGCGGCTGTGGCCAGGAGGGCCTTCGCCCAACTTCGGGTGATTCGCCAGTTGCGCACACTCCTGGACCGGGACTCTTTGCTCATAGTCACTCATGCTCTGGTGACCTCCACACTAGATTATTGTAATGCGCTCTACATGGGGCTGCCCTTGATGACCATTCGGAGGCTGCAGCTGGTCCAGAATGCGGCGGCCCAGGTGGTGATGGGGTGTGGACGTTATGCCCATGCCTCACCACTGCTGCGGGAGCTGCACTGGCTACCCGTTTGCCTCCGGGTGCAATTCAAGGTGCTGGTTTTGACCTTTAAAGCCCTATATGGTAGTGGGCCAGGTTACCTTAGAGACCGCATTGCCCTAAGGACATCTGTCCGTCCAACCAGAGCGGACTGGAGGGGCTCTCTAATAGTGCCATCGGCCAGGGGGGCTCGCCTCTCTGGCACAAGGAGGAGAGCCTTCTCTGTGTCTGCACCTGCCCTTTGGAACCTCCTGCCTGTGAAACTGCGTCTCCAGACGGAGTTGTTGCCCTTTAGAAAAGAACTAAAAACCTGGCTGGCGGGCCAAGTTTGGGGTGCAGGTGGAGGGGTGGCTTCCGTTGGGTGGTTAATATAGGGGAGGATGCCTGCCCCATGGTTTCTTCAGTTCCTGCACCCCTCTCTTTTTAGGGTTGGGTTCTTATTGCTGGTTTTTATCTGTTTTATTTGTTTTTATCTGTTTTTACCCACTGTTGTAAACTGCCCGGAGTCGGCTTTGGCTGAGTGGGCAGTATAAAAATTTAACAATAAATAAAAATTAAAAAAATTTTTTTTAATTAGTTCAAATGAAACAATGGTACCAGATTTTTAAAATAAATGTACTGTATGTGTTTTTATAGTATAGTACTTCATTAGTTGACATCCTGTTGCTTAGCACAGGAAATCACAACTAAAGTAGGTGCATTGAATAAGTGGAACTGATTTACTCATCAAAATCAGATTCAGTGGGCCTATTCTAGTGTGACTTACCACCCTAAACAATAGGATTTCAGTGACTAATCTAAAAAGAAAAGAAATCTGTCTAAATTACATTTTAATGTTCCATTAAAGTATGGTTGCTTTTTAATCGTATCCAACTCTAGGGTTCAGTGCCCATCTCTGTTACAAAGCTGAAGAGCCAGCGCTGTCTGCTACTGCAAACATTTCCATGGTCATGTGGCAGGCATGACTAGACACCGGAGCACACGGAACGCTGTTACCTTCCCACCAAAGTGGTCCCTATTTATCTACTTGCAATTTCTTGCTTTCGAACTGCTAGGTTGGCAGTTCACTTTTTAAGATAATATAATTTGATTGTATCGTAATTCTTACATACAACTTTTATTGTAATTGTTTGCTCCTTGGGAAGACATTAATTAGAAAGGTGGCCTATAAATACTTAAAGCTAATCAATGAAAAGGTACCCAATGTGGTGTATTGGTCTGGGACTCTGGAGATCTGGGTTCGCTTCCTCTGCCCTGCCATAGAAACTCATGGGAATAGGGGTGGGTGGAACTGGTAAAACTACTCCTTAAATACCTCACTTACCTTGAAAATGCTATTAAAGTTGCTATAAATCACTTCTGACTTGACAGCACATAATAAATAAAATACCTTCCAGTGCAAGGCAGATTCAAAATTGCTAGTAATAAACAGTTTCACTCCTGACAGTGATGAGACAGCCAGACTTTCTGTAAGGTATCTATTTATGACGTACCTATTATTACAGATCTGCTTGAAGGATCAAAACTTTTCTTACATTTTTTTAAAAATATCAATAGTCTTTGTTTTATTTTATTTTATTTTATTTATTTATTTCAGTTTCTATACCGCCCACTTGGCCAAGGCCAACTCAGGGCGGTTCACAGCATAATAAAAACACAATGAAAAACATAGTTAAAATAGCTTTAAAAACTACCCACCCATTCACTAAAGAAGGGTGCAGGGGCCCAGTCCTCATTGGGCTTTGCATTTATCTATCTGGATCACAAATCAAGTATTATGTGACATATGCCAAATGAATATCATATGGATTTGTATTTTCTAAAAGATTTGCAGTACATTTTGTCGGATTCAAAGTGCTGCACTATGATTAGGAGAGAAGGGAGAAAAAGGTGATCAGGTCTTGCATCAATAAAACAAATAGACACACTTTAAGCTGGTTTAGTACTACAGTAGATGGGAGAGTAAAACTTAAATTTAATTATATAGAAGTTACTTTCTACAACTGTTTTGTTTTGCTTTTTTCAGTATCTGATGGGGCTAATATCAGTTAAAAGTATTGTTTCACTTTGAAGTTATCAACACAGGTTTTTTTAATGTGTCATTTTAGTTCCTTCAGGATTTTATGTATTGCTTATGAAGTGCTGCAGGGTTTGCAGTATATGAACAAGCATGGAATAGTCCATCGTGCTCTCTCACCTCACAACATCCTCATGGATCAGGAGGTAAGGCTGTAGACCATGGTTCCCAAGGTGGGGTACACCTCCCACCCGGGGTGGGGGGGATTTGATTGGGGGGGTTGAGAATGAGTTATTAACAGTGAATGGCCTTTTAGGCTTCCTCCAAATGAATAGGAGTTTACTTTTTGAATAATAAGAATTATATGTGGGGTAGATCATGGTTTTAGAGATGCTTAGGTGGGGCAGCCTGTGTAGTCACGGACAACCTGCACAGTCACAGGGCACCTTCAGAAGAAATAAGTGGTAAACCACTTCTGAGTGCAGTATTCTCCATCTAGAAAACAATGAAAAGGCTCACTGCAAGTCTGAATTGACATGATGACACATGATTATTATTTATTAGAATACATAATATCAAGTGGTATCCTACTTCCAGAAAGTGGTTTCCACCAGATTTTGTCATCATAATAATGGTCTAAGAAGTTGACAGTTTTCCCAAATACAATTTGCATGATATAAAACTTCATTTTTAACCTGTCTTGTGTGTTTGCTCTTCTTCCCCCCCCCCCCCCCGCCCCCCGGGACTTTAACATGATTTTTATTGAACTGGCCGAGACAATTTTTCCGACCTTGAATCTGGGACAATCCTGGTTTTTCAGGATGTGTGTCAACCCTATACAGTACTTGCAATTTCTTGCTTTCAAACTGATAGGATGGCAGGAGCTGGGACAGAGACTGGCGCTCAATCCGTCATGCAGTACCCAGGTCCCAAACGGCCGGCTTGCCAGCCTTCCAGCTAACAAGGTGAGTCTCTTAACCACTGAACCACCACCGCAGCCACAGTTGTGTGTAAGGTGTTTAAATATGTGGTCTACAGCCCAGTAGCTTCTTTCCCCCTCCTTTCTGCTTATAGCACTTACAACTGCTTATAGCACTTACAAGGGTCATTGGTTAAGAAGCTCACCTTGTAAGCTGGAAGGCCGGCAAGTCAGCAGGTTTTTTTTAAGTAAAAATTTTTTTTAACTTAAATGAAACAAGAAACATACATATGTAACAACGAACTATAGAAGAATACAATATGCCGTTACAGAAATAATAACAACTAGCATATTTTGCCCGGCGGTGCCGAGCTTTTTAAAATTGTGTTGGATAGTAAAGGGTTTCGTTTTTCTTTTTTCTTGAACCAATGGTGCTGGGCTGTTTTAAATGGTGTTGTAAGGTTTTGTGATTTTGTGGCTTCGAGGCGCTGCGTCCGACTTGCGCTCCCAGTGTCTGTTTTATTTTTTTTGCGTGCCAGCTTCCTCAGTGCCGGGCTCTTTAAATTGGTTTTTGAAGGTTTTTGTTTTATGTTTATGCAAATTTTATTTTAATTTTATTTATTTAACGTAAATTAAAAAAATTAGTTTAAAATTTAATTTTGGTTTTTTAAATCTTTATTTTTACGCATTTTGTTTGAGTGAAAAGTGATTTCTGGTATTTTTGGTATTTTTTGAGATTAGTGTGATTATTTTTGAATGTTTTTATAACTTATTTGATTAATTTGTGAATTAATCTTATTAGTTTCAATATTTTTGAATGTTTTTTCTCTTGTGGCCTCTGGGTGGGGGGTGGTGAGCTTTTCTTCCTCTCTACAATTTTTCTCTTCTGTCCTCTGGGTGTCGCTTCTGGTAAGTATTTTCTTTATTTTCTCATTTGAGTTCCGGTCCTCATGGAGAGAAGATGTCTTATGGTAAGCTCTCTGGGGGTTTTTTTGGGGGGTTGGGTTTTTTTTGGGGGGGTCTGTGTGTTTTTTCTTGGCTGTTTTTGGCTGTTTTTGTGTTTCCTTTTTGGATTTTGGATTTTTGTTTTTGAGTGTTTTTGATTGTTTTTGGTTGTGTTTTTGTGTTTGCATTTTTAGGGGGGCTTTCTTTTCTGCAGGCCATGCTGGCTGGCCCATGGGAAGGAAGGGCAATGGCGGGGGGGCCTTTCTTTCCTGCGGGCCATGCTGGCTGGCCCGTGGGAAGAAAGGGCAATGGCGGGGGGGGCTTTCTTTTCCACGGGCCATGCTGGCTGGCCCATGGGAAGGAAGGGCAGCGGCGGCAGGGGGGCCTTTCTTTCCCGTGGGCCATGCTGGCTGGCCCATGGGAAGGAAGGGCAATGGCAGGGGGCTTTCTTTTCCACGGGCCATGCTGGCTGGCCCGTGGGAAGGAAGGGCAGCGGCGGCAGGGGGCCTTTCTTTCCCATGGGCCATGCTGGCTGGCCCATGGGAAGGAAGGGCAATGGCAGGGGGGCTTTCTTTTCCACGGGCCATGCTGGCTGGCCCGTGGGAAGGAAGGGCAGCGGCGGCGGGGGGTGTTTACTTTTATTTTTTGCACGCCAGCTGTCTCAGCGTTCTGCGCGCTAATGGCGTGCAGGACGCTGGGGCTTGTAGTTTTGTCTGCGCGTGTTTGGTTACTGCAACATTTTTTTCCCTGCAGCTTTTTTTGGATTGGCCGCGGCGCGTTTCCGAACGTTCCTCAGCCTGATTGGCTCTGGCGTGGCACGGCGCAAGGAACGTTGGGAATTGAAGTTTCCTTTTTTTTTGTTTGCGTCCGGGGGGCTCCTGCCCCCCGGGCGAAAATTTCAACCCGACAGTTACCTGCGAACCCCGTTTGGGCGAGTGCACGGAGGCTCAAACGGGGCTAGTGGGGCCTGGTGCAACATCCTTTGTCACATTCCAACGGTTAACGCACCATTTTATAGGTATAGATGTGCAACAGACGGGTGCAAGACATATTGCAAAACATAACACTCTATTTATTAAATGGCTAATGTCATCTATCAGAGACAAATTATGCGTTCCCTGAAAGGGTGTACACTAACTCTGATTCCAAAAAGATATCTGTTCCATTGGAGGCTTGTTCCCTTTTCCTTTGATTATAGAATGATCAAGAAAAGGCTTTCAAATCTCATAAAATTTGTTTTTTCTCATGATGCCTTTTTATATTTATCTCACATGTAAGCATATCATTAAGTGCAGTTATCCAATTTTGACTGTACCAGTCTTCAATTTTTAGTTGTCCTCTTCCCTTCCACTTATGCAAATTCTTACAGTTGCTATTAAGATGGATAATAAGTCTACTTCGCAGTGATTTAAGTTCATATTACTAAATTCAAATACTAGCACACTGGGTGCATCCAATTTGATTTTGCTCCTCTTTTTAATAGGGACACATTAAGTTGTCTAAGTTTGGCCTTTACCACATGACAGCTTACGGTGCTGATGTTGATTTTCCTATAGGGTAAGTTCTACTACACAAGATACATTGAATAAGAAAGAATGCTAAAATAAATGTTCACAGTAAAAAAAAAAGACTTTTGTCCTTGCTGTATGTGAGCAGTGTGGCTTTTTGAGCTAATATAACTGAAATCCTGTTGTAGAACTACATTTGTGGAACTAGATGTTAGGAAGGCAGTAGTGCATTTCTGCAGATACATTGCACACTAGATACAAAATGGAAGATACAATCCTGCACATTTATGGAGATATTGTGTTGTATCTAGAGTCAGACAAACATGATTTTGATGAGTGTGTGTGCGTGCGTGTAAATAATGTTCTGTCTCAGAAATATCATAGGTGTTTTTGT
Organism: Bradypodion ventrale; assembly: GCA_035047345.1. NCBI lineage: Eukaryota > Metazoa > Chordata > Lepidosauria > Squamata > Chamaeleonidae > Bradypodion > Bradypodion ventrale. The sequence continues at coordinate 28,354,293 of JAWDJE010000005.1, read as the reverse complement.
AGCTATAAAAGTACATTATTCTAATGAAAATGCATTTCATTAAGGAAGAAAAATATTTGTTTTCAGGAGTTAGTCCTACAGGCCTACTATTGATTTAATTATTGTTGTGTTACCATAGGTACCCATCATATCTGGCACCAGAAGTAATAGCACAGGGAATAATCAAACCTAGTGATCATATCCAAAGTGAAAGGCTTCTGCCTTCAGGTCCAAAATCTGATGTGTGGTCCCTTGGTATTATCTTATTAGAGCTTTGTGTGGTATGTAACTTGTTTTTATGTATATGGGTTATAAAGTTGCTTCCTAGCAAAACATCTTTATATGAATGTGTAGCCTGGAACGGTGGTGGTGCCATGGCAGGCGCTGTGGTGGCCTTGCCGCTTTAGTTTCCCATGCCTGTGGTGGCCTCGGCTCGGGCACCAGTGCGTATTGCCACCCGGAGCGCCCCATTTGGAGCGCTCCTTTCGGGGGCTGTCCATATTACCGCCTCACCGGGTGGGAGGCTCCCCTGGCTGGCCGCCATTGAAGTCAGAGGGTGGAGGGCTACCATTCTCCGGAAGGCAGGCGCCGCCAAGAGTGCTCCAGTCAGCCCAGGGCTGCCGGAGAAGGCAAGGCCCTTCTTTGGCAGGCATTGGCCGAATGGGGCGCTCCGGTTGGCCCATGCATTCCGGAGAAGGGTAGCCCTCTGTCCTCCAGCTGCAATGGCAACCAGCCAGTGGTGCCTTCCAAGTGGGGAGGCGGTAATACGCCTACGCCAGAACCCGTGCAAGCGCAGAAGCCTGCCTGGAGATCAAGGGGGTGCTGTCGCCTGGAACTCTGGGCAGGCCTTTGCACCTGCGCGGATCCGTGTGCATGCTTATTACGGCCTCCCCAACCATTTCATGCTGCCGGTGGGTTGCCCCCTTTGTGGCTGGTTTTCGGGGTGAAGGATCCCGAGGGGCGATGCTGCTTCCCCGTGCCAGCCTGGCCAGGCACACCAGGTAGGCAGGGCATGGGTTTCTGGGGCAGTGTGGGCCAAGGTGGTGTGGCGTTTCACTAACAAACGCCACAACACCTTGGTTTTAGTTATATATAGAATTTTTTCTTCCATTGTGTTATATGCAGGAATGTTATAATGTTGTAATGGGAGTTTGCTTGGTCCTAATAAAGATATCTCCGAACTATAGGTGTAAAGGTAAAGGTCATCTTGAAGTAAGCAAGTGTTAATAGCTATTTTTCATAATGACTTCAAAGCTGGAACTGCAGTTTCCCATATCTGTCAAGTTTTGGACATTAAAATAAGGGAAATTTTAGACCCCACCCCTCTCTGCCAGGCCACAGCCCCTCCAAAATCCAGGGACACCCAAGAGCCTAGAAGAAAGAGCTGCAAGGGAGTGTTGGGCTATCCTGGTGGAGGAAGAACCACCCCCAAAGGCAGGACTGCTTCCCCTCAGGGAAAAAAGCAGTCAGTAAGCCAGGTTTATTGTAATAAGTCTATTTCAAGTTTCTCCCTCTTAATTTGACTGTGTTTCAAATTATGGAACTGTTTTTTTACATTTTAATCAATTAAATGTCTACTGTCTTAGCCTTTTATGCCTCAATTTCATTTTTTAAAACTGTGTTTAAGAGAAAACCACGGAAGTATGCTGTTTATGCTGTATGCACATATACTTGAAGCCCTCTCTCTCCTGGGAAAGAGGGTGTTAAAGGGAAGTCAATGAGCCAATCGGCTTCAAGTATATTTGCATACAGCATAAACAGGATACTTCCGTGGTTTTCTCTTGAACATAGAGTTTTTAAAAATGAAATTGAGCCAGAAAAGGCTAAGACAGTAGACATTTAACTGATTAAAGTGTTTAAAAAAAAACAGTTCCATGAAATGCAGTCGAATAGGGAGAGAATAGGTAAGTAAGCCTATTTATTTATTTATTTCTGCGCATTTATATCCCGCCCTCCTGGAGGGTACACCACTCAGGGCAGCTACCTTACTAACTGCTTTTCCCCCCATGAGTGGAAAGCAGTCGTGCTAAGGAGTGGTTCTTCCAACACCAGGGGGAGCCCAACACTCCTCTGCTCTGGTATGAGGCACACACCTCATGAATAAAGATATAGAACAATAATATATGGGAGATTTATATGTCACTGGTTTTTTTTTAAATACGGGAGATTATAAAAAAATATGTGATGGGGGAAGAGGGGCACTAAATTACAGGGTTTTCCTGGGCAAAACGGGATACTTGACAGGTATGCAGTTTCCAGTGGATATGCCTCTGTTACCCAAATCAGTGGGAATAACTATGCAAGACAAACTATTTATCAAAGAAATCTCTGTTAGTGGAAGAATTAGGAACTTGCAATGGTCATGCATTTACTTCATAATGATGCTTCATTAATCATGTATCTTACTTTTGCCTTCAGGGCAGAAAGCTGTTCCAGAGTTTTGATTTAGCTGAAAGACTCAAACTAATACTTAATCTTGGTGAGTAATGCAAAAATAACTGTAGGGAATGAAGTCTTTATAAAATCCCAAGTGAAACCCAGGTCATATTACTGTTTTGAACATGTGTTCAGTGCATTTAAATTTACATTAAACTGCACTGCTATTAAAAAGCAAAGGACCACAATGAGTAATGCTGTTAAATGAGAATCGTTAAGATAAAAAAATTGACAAACTGACACAATTAAAAGCTACTCTTAATCTTTTATCAATGTCCATAATACAGCAAATTATAGATGTTGTCGTTGCCAAGTCTCCCAGATGGCTTGTAGTTGCCAAGTCTCGCAGATGGTATAGTAAGGCAGCCACTTCTAGCAGCAAAGCTGGGGAGAGCATCAACACCCCTGGATGTTCCCATTTGTTGGAGGGCAAAGTTGAATATGCTGTATGTCAAACTCTGCCTATGCCTTATACCAGTGGTAGCGACCCTATGGCATGCATGCCAGAAGGGGCACACAGACCCCTCTGTGTCAGCATGCATGCCTTTGGCCCAGCACAGAGTTCGCCCCACCCCCTCTACCCAGGGGCCCAATGGGAGCACTTCCTACGTCCCCCAGCATAGAGTTCACCCCGCCTCTCTGGCCAGCAGCCCAATAGGAGAGCCTCCTCCCTCCTCCAGCAAAGTTCATCCCGCCCCACTGTTTGGGCACTCAGTCTCTAAAAAGATTTGCCATCACTGCTCTATACTATCCTGCTGCTCCAAACTATCCTGTTGGGGTGAAAGACAATATCCCAGTGTGAAAGTTAATATAAGATTTAGTTGAAAGTGCAGTTAGCTTCTATACATGGGACTCAGATCTGAACAGGGCTCTGCCTCAGGCAGTTAAAATTGTTGGAATATCCCTGCATGTTGATAAGTTTTTCCTCCTACCATTCTTACTTACAGGATGTGTGGATGATATCCTAACAGTACTATCTGAAGAAAATGGTTGTCTGGATATTATTAAGGTCTGAACAATACCAATAATTATTGAACTTATTTGTTGAAATAATTATGGCACTGAGATTTTGTGGGTGGGATCCATATTTTGGTATAAAAATCAGGAGAAATGCACTTTCCATTCCTCCCTTCCCATGAAAAGATTCATGTGATCTTACTGGATGGGATTAGCAGTCATGTAAGGGCAGAGGAAAAAGAATTGTCTTGGGCAGAGGGCAAAGGCAGCTCCCACAGGCATATTTGTAGCATGTTGAACTGAAGCTAGAGGCAGTTGTAATTCTTTCTGTTATGCAAGCCCCACTGCATGCATTAGTTAGAATCTAATCATTATCAATTTGTATTTCTTTTTTACAATGGAAAATGTTTTGCATTTAGTTTGGATGAATTAAAGTGTTCATAAAAATGTATACGGTGGTCTGTCTGGTAAATGAAATTTATGTTGCTCTCTAAGAGTTGGCATGCATACTGCTGTTATCCAACACAAAAGGTCCATTTTTTGTAAACTGCTTTAGTCTCCTAGTTTTGGTATTCAAAAAGAGGTATTGTTCTCTTTGCCCATTTTGAAAGATGCTTGGCAAATATTACTCAAGCCCTTATAATTTGCAAACTTTGACTATGTGCTTCTGTACTAGGAAGTACCTGAAAATACTTTAGCTCTGATGAGGAAGTGTCTTACATTCCATCCTTCCAAGCGGTGAGTGTGCAGTTAAAATGTTTAGTGTCTTGGGAGAGAAGCTTTGCAGAGAGAGATGAATGTTGACACTGCTTGTGCTCTTCTAGACAGGAGGTGATGGGGAATGTGCTTTGCCAAAGCAACACTTTGTATGTATGTGTTTGTGTTGGTTGCTTTTTTTTTTTGAAGTGAAAGGATTTGTAAAATTTAGTTTACCTCTAGTGGAGAGGTAAAACTACAGATTGAGCCTGAAGAACTATGGGCTGATTTGTTTTCCTGTTGCATAGCAGGAGGAGTTCTCAACCTTTTTAAGCTGGGGGCCAGGTCACGCTCCCTCAGACAGCTTTGGGGGCCAGATGGCCATTTTGCCCTTCCTCCACCACATGGCACTTCTTGGTGTGGTGGAGGCGGTGGGGGTCCCACATGAAATTGCACTGTGGGCACATCTGGCCCATGGGCCACAGGTTGAGAATCCCTGCATTACAGGGTCATGGGGGAAAGTGCAATTTAGCCTGCACTGGACACATAGTATTTTCTAATTTATTTATTCTTTTATATACAGTGGTACCTCGCATAACGGAGCTCTTCGTCATGCAGTTTTTTCGTTATGCGGATCAAATGGGCGATACCCTGCATAGCAAAAAAAATTTATTATACGAGGTTTACGTTAAGCAGGGTATACCCCGGTTAATGAAAACCCCATGTAACGGGAGGAAATTAAGTTATGCGAGGTATTGCAATTGCCGCATGAATGCTTCGTTGTATGGATTTTTCATTATACGAAGTGTTCATTTTGTGGGGTACCACTGTATTAGACTCTGAGTATATTCTTCTACCAAGGCTTAGATGAAGATTGACCCAAGATTGACCTAAGATTATTCTAAATTAAAATCATCCATATTTAACAACTGACTCAAATGCTTCATATGCTTGAGCTGTGATAAAAGAAAACACACTTAGCAAATAGGGGTGCTGAGAAATTTCTGTTCACTGAAGTTTTTTTTTTGTTGAATGCAATCTACCTACACACACTCATATGAGCAAGTACATGCATGTAACATGTTTGTAATTTGAAGACTGAATGTAAGCAAAAAATGTAACATAGTTGGGCTAGTACTGAGTAATATTTTCATTATCTTTAATAGCTATCAGTTTTACAGGGAAATAGATACTACCAACTGATAGATAGAAGATGAACTGCAATCTTAAATTAGGGCAATAGAATAAGCACTATTGAGGGTTATGGGACTTGCTCCCATATAAATTTGCATCATCATTAACTGTAAGAGTGAATTTACATCGGAAAATTATATTATCTAAAAACTACTTTGCTTTGCCAAATAGTATATTGGAGGCTGCACCTGGTTTTCCCAACCGTTTATTTTCAAAGAGAGGTGACATTTTTCTCTCCACCTTTTTTCAACTCAAGGCTGACTCCTGACAAGTTACTGAAGGACCCAGTGTTCAATGAGATATCTTCTTTATATCCTCCCTTCCATAAACCTCCCAGCCTTTTCTCATCTGCTCTGAGATGTGCCAACTTAACTCTTCCTGAAGATATTAGTCAGCTGTTTAAAGGTAAAACCGAAAGACAAAGCAAAAGATCTAAGATTAACATTCCAAACAGAGCTTGAAAGAGAATAGTTGCAAACAACTAATTGATTGACATACATTCCTTGATCTAGTAATAAAAGTAAATGTCATTGAAGTTGTAATTATTTTGTTTATTTGACATATTTTATGTCATTACATTGGTTGATCGGTGCTTTGGAGAATTGACTTAGGCTTCTGGGAATTGAAGTCGAAAAACCAAAGGTTGGGAAACACTGCTCTAGACCGTGGGACCCAAGGCAATTCACAAAATATTAAAAATAATAAAATTAAAAATAGTACCCAAAACAGCAACTAAAATTATTAAACAATTTTTATTAAAGTCATTATATTAATTTAAACAATATAAAAAATTTAAAATTGATTAAAATACCAGTAATATAATAGCAGTCAATGCAGGGCAAGTAGCTCATTGATTAAACAACCAAAAATTGTTGGAATAAACAATTAACTTCCTGCAAAAAAAGGGGATAATTTCAGCTTTTTTGGAATTTGAGAAAAAAGTTTAAAGTTATTTTTATAGCTGCGGGAGGGGTGTGTTATCATTTAATGGTGAAAAAACAATATCTTGCCCTCTGTCCTACTTCCCCAAGGCAGAAAATAGGAGGATTCTTCATTAGCATTCTCCAGCTAGTGAGCAAGTCCCAAGAGAAATATTTTTTCAGGTTCAATGTAATTGGTGTCTTTTGGCCACATTGACCCTAGAAATCAGTGTGGATCACAATGGTCATTTTGTATTCATTGTCCTGAAACTGATTTTCCCTTTTGAATCCTTGCAAGAGTAGTTTGCAGTCTTCATTTCCCCCACTTGTATGATGGCTATAAGCAAGTGTTGTAGATTTGGCGTTTTCAACTGTATTACAGTGGTGGTTAGAAGTCGCCCTTGCTCGAAAGCCAGTCATATCTGACTGTAGGGTTCAGTGCTCAAATTTGTTGAGAGCCAGTGCTATCTGCGTTTGCAGAAATTTCCATGGACATGTGGCAGGCACGCCTTAGACACCAGAGTGCACGGAACACTGTTTACCTTCCCACCGAAGTGGTGCCTATTTATCTATCTGCAATCTCTTGCTTTTGAACTGCTAGGTTGGCAGAAGCTAAGTCAGAGATGGAAGCTCATGTCGTCATTCAGCACTTGGGTCTTGAACTGCTGAATGACGACCTCCCAGTCATCAAGTTCAGTGTCTTAACCACTAAACCACCACAGTCCCTCTGGTGGTTAAAAGTTGGAACTAAATAAAAATTGGGTGCTGGTAAGTCAATTCTGACTTACAACAACCTTTTCCAGGATTTTCTCATCTGGTATTTTATGTAAAAGATTTCTGGTAGCAGACCAGAGAACACTCTTAATCTAGCCTTTATCCCAACCCAGAAACCTTCTGGATACATTGAACTACAGTTCCCATAATTCCATAGTCAACTTAGTTGAAAATTAGGAGAGTTGTACACAAGATGGGGTAGAGGCTGCATTAGTAAGTTGCTACCATTCATCATAGCATTGGAAAGATAAAGTGATAATCAGACTCAAAAAATTGAAATTCTCCATATGTATAGTAAAATCAAAACACTGGATCTCAACCCTGTGGTGAGTTCTGTTGCTGGTGGTCTCCAAAAAATAAATGGGCATTGACCACATCTCCTAATGTTATAGATTACAGCTCCCATCATAGTTGAGCATTAACCATGGTGGATAGGGATGATAGGAGATACTTGTCTGCATGACAATGTGCTGGTGGATGGTTGTATTGAGCTGTATTTTAGGAATGATTAAAGATTGGACAAATATAAAACATCTTGGAAGGACTCGGTGCACATCATGCAATCCAACGTTTATTGCTGCCATATCCCATTAAAATGAGAATGAGAAGCAACTTTTAAATAATTAATACAGCATTTGTCAAATGTTTTCCTGGCGCTTTTGCTCTGGTTTCTCTTATGCTCCCAAATCAAGATGCAGAATTCTGTCACTGCTTTACCTCATTTGCAATAGAGCAACCCCATAGTTTGTCCAGCTGCTTTTGTCCTCTTAGTGATTTTCCTTCTAGTGCCTCCAAAGGGAAGATCATTTTATCTCTAATAGCAAAGTTGGAGGAGTCACCTCTGTAACTCTGTTTCCAGCAATAAATGTGTTTTCAATGCTGGGAAAATATCTTCAAGGATTACTTGAAAGTTCATAATACTGTCTTTGTTGACTTCTTTTAATAGAGGAAACCTCTGATTACCTTGCCAAAAGGTCAATTGAAGAGGTTTATTATCTGTGGTGCTTGGCCGGAGGAGACTTGGAGAAAGAGCTTGTCAACAAGGAAATCATTCATTCCAAGCCGCCGATCTGCACTCTTCCTATGTAAGGAATGGAGACCTACTTTGGGGGATGGAAGTGAGAAAGAAGTATGATAAAGTAAAGTGAAAATGGTTTTAAGGGGGGGGGATGGAAATCTACAGCCTATAAAACACCAGGCAGCACTGTGCAGTCAATATTGTGCTAATTTTCATTATAATTTTAAAATTCATAATTTCAGTTTTCTGCACTTAGGTTCAGTAGTTACTTCCAACTAAAGTAAACACACTGAATCAGTGGATCTTGCATAACTTGATTTACAAAGTTTTCATTGATTCAATGGGTCTACTTTGGCTGGGACTAACCATTTGATTTAGGCCCTAAAGTGCACATTCTGTCGCTTATGGAATATTTCACTATATTTTTAATCTAATTTTGTTTTAATATTAGAAATTGTTTTATGTTTCACGTTTTTAAGTTCAGTCCTATTGTGAACTGCCTTTGGACGAATTTGTGAGAGAGAGAAAGAGAAGGAAATGAAGAGTATTAATGACTTCTGGATAGGACACAGATTAGTCAGAGTAGCTCCCTTGAAATTTGTAGGATTTTTATTAATCATGACTGACAGAAATCTTAGTGTTTTAGTGGGTGTATAATAACTACGAATAGATCTAGTTCCAGTTCTCTGCAGGTAAATGTATTCCATCATCTTATTATTTCCTTATAAGGAAGGGAGTAAAAGGAATTGACATGGTAGACTTGATTGTAAGCAAGAAGACAACAGATGAGAAAGAGTGATGAGGGATGCTTATGTTTACTTATTAGGATGGGGTTGACAAGTCCATACTTTTATGCATTTAATTGTTGGGCGTAGGAAAAGTTTATTTAATTTTTTTTAATTCGCTATTATCATATTCTGCCTTTCCTCCAAAAAGTTCAAGATGGTGAATGTGTTCCACCACTCCCATTTTTAGCCTTATAAAAGCAAACAGATTCAGATTCAAATAAGTCTTTAAAAAAGCATTTTTAAATGCCTTTGGCTGGTGGTGAAATGCATTCTACAGCAGGGGTACCATAGGGGGGAAATGCCACCTTAACATCTCTGTTCTATTTATTTCTCAAAAATAAAAAAATAAAAAGCTCAGGAAAAGGGTTCAGTGATGCCATCAATGTGCAGTCAGTTTTAGTTAAAATATGGACTGAAAATCTGAATGTGTCATTAAAGCTCCTACAAAAATTTAATATGCTTGAAAATCAATGCTGACTTTAGAAGTTACAGAATCTGAAGGAAGGAAAGTTGAAATGGCAGTTCATACCTTTCTCTTTAAGAGCTTGCATTTTCAAAACCGATTACCATCTGAAATTCTCTGTTAAGTCTTAAATGTTAAGAGAACCTTTAAATGCAATTAAAAGATTCATTTAAATGAAGATGTGTTCTTAAGGGACCAGGCTCTGCCATTTAATGACTCACATTATATTTAGCTTGTTAAATTATTAGGATTTCCATTTTGCCATTTGCTTTTCATACTCAGCTCAAATAAACATTATCCCAGTCCCTGCCATATCACTACTAATGAGATATGTAGAATTGGGAACAGATAAGAGCATTTTCTTAAATTTTATAGGACAGCAAAATCTCACCAAAATCCCCTGGAAATAAAACAACCATCCATATTCAGAATCTGATAAGTATTGGGGAGCCACATTTTCTTTTCCCCCAAAACAGCATGAGTTTATGTAAACCAGTCTGCTCCAAATTCTTACTGCCAGATGTGGTGCCAGGAGTGATCAGTTCATCACAGCTGAACAGCTCCATATTTGAGAATGGTGAAATCAGTTATAGCAAATGTTTATTTTTATTTTTATTTTAAATTCAAATTTCTATGCCGCCCAATCAGGTAAACCCGACTCTGGGCAGCTCACAACAAGTTAAAACATACATAAAAAACGAATTGAACCATTAAAAACCCAACATACCCACCCACCTACCCCATTCATCTTTAAAAGCTACCCACATTAAAACTGCCTGCATTGGCAATTAAAAGAAATGGGGCTTATTTTATAAGCCAACAGGCGGGGACCATCCTTCCATCTAGGCCCCACACCTGTCCTGCCAACCAGGTTTTTAGGTCTTTTCTGAAAGGTAGAAGCTCTGTCTGCTCCCGTAACTCTACTGATAGGAGGTTCCATAAGGCTGGTGAGGACACGGAAAAGGCTCTCCTTCGTGTACCAGAGAGACGAGCCCCTCTGGTAGATGGGACAATTAGGGAACCCCTCCGGTCCATTCTGGTTGGATGGGCGGACACTCTTGGGACGATGCAGTCTAAGGTATCCTGGCCCACTACCATGAAGGGCTTTAAAGGTCAAAACCAGCACCTTGAACTGCACCCGGAGGCAAACCGGTAACCAGTGCAGCTCCCGAAGTAATGGTGAGGCATGGGCATAATGCCCACGCCCCATCACCACCTGGGCTGCTGCATTGTGGACCAACTGCAACCTCCGAATGGTTGTCAAGGGCAGTCCCATGTAGAGCACATTGCAATATTCTAGCCTGGAGGTGACCAGAGCATGTGTGACCCTGAGCAGGGAGTCCCGGTCCAGGAGCGAACGCAACTGACGGATGACGCAAAGCTGTGAGAAAGCCCTCCTGGCCACGGCTGCCACCTGATCTGCAAGTAGCAGCCCCGAATCCAGGAGGACCCCTAAGTTGCGTACCGGGTCTGTCTGGGGCAAAACAGCCCCATCTAAGACCAAAGTTGGTAGCTCTCTGGATAACACGGGACCCCCTATCCAAAGCCACAGTCTTGGAGGGATTCAATTGTAGCCTGTTGTCCCCCCATCCAGACCCCAACCCCTTCCAGACATCTGGATAGGACATTGACTGCATCACTGGGGTCCCCATGAGCCGAGATATATAACTGGGTATCATCAACGGATAACCTCACCCAACGGCTTCATGTATATGTTAAATAGGAGAGGAGAGAGCACCGAGCCCTGAGGCACCCCATACTGTAGGGGCCTAGCGCTGGACCTCGCACTCTCCAACCACACCGACTGGGTATGGCCCTCCGGAAATGAGGAAAACCAGGACAGCACAGTGCCCTGGATCCCCAAACCTTTGAGCCGTTGCCATCGTTCACATTCAGTCCATCGATTCAGTCCATCTATTAGAGATTAAAGATTGAACTGAGATTTGAGACATCCTTGTTTGATCTCTCAAATCTCTACTAGACCAAAAAACTCATTTGATTGGGAGCAAGTTACATATTCTCTTCAACCTGAAGAGAGCTGTGTGCATCTACTTAAACTTACTGGAAGAGAAGGCAGGATATAAAAATGTAGCTAACCATCTGCCCTGTAAGAAGTACAGACCACCTTTTGACATCATTTGTGTCTCTGATTTTTCAGTTTTGTGTTTGAGGATGGCGAGAGTTTTGGGCATGCCCGGGATAGAAGCTTCCTTCTGGATGATACAACTGTGACACTCTCATTATGCCAGCTGAGAAATGTAAGACCAAATAAGTTTCCTTGTATTGGAGTATTTATACATTTACATGTTTTCTGATAGAGAATCTTGACATTTGTTATCAAACCTATACTATCTTTCAACATGTAATGATACTTTGTTTTCTTTTTCTACCCATTTCTTTGATTAGAATTTTATATACAGTATATACATTTATGAAAACCTTGTCTTAGTTCTTAGAGATAATTATGCTTTCAGACTTAAAACTTTCATTTATTTGGTCTTTACTTATCTATTAGATACGTATACACTATTGCTGGGATTTGGGGATAGGGTACTGCTTAAATTATAATGCAAGTTTGACACTTGTTCCTAATAAATATAAGCACAAAAATGAATTCAAAAACTTTCAAAGATGTTTTAAATGTAAAATCATGAAGTGTTTTTGTTTTGTTTAGCATTGTTTTGTTTTTGCTTGACTTTCTTTACATCCTCTTAGGTATAATAATAATTCCGTGTCAGAGATCACTCTGGGTTGAAAGGATTTTTAGGAGATGCCCAGAATGAGGCAGCTTTCGTTTCCCCAAGTGCAGCTCTCGGGTAACGAAACCCGACCTTCCAGTCTCCAGCTCAGCGCCTTAACTACTAAGCCACCAGGGGAGCTGTTAAGTCTCCTAGAAAGCAGTGGAATGCACAACTTCCAAACTCAGTGTTTCTCGATGTTTGGTCTTCCAGATGTTTGAATTCCAGTCAGCAGCTGGAATTCTGAGAGCTGAAATCTGAACATCTAAAGAACAAGAAATTGGGAACTGCTGAAAATAAACATTCTCAGTATCATGGATTTATTAGACTTGATTTGCTTTAAACATATGGAAAAAGAGAACATTAGTATCAGAGACTGCTTACTAATGTTCTCCTTTTTTTTACTCTTTGAACTATGAATCACTCAGCATTGCAGATAGAAAATTAGAGCATTGCAGATAGAAAATTAGAGGTAAATCAAATTAGAGTAAATCCATTGCATCAATGAGACCTGCTAAGTCAACACTGCTTTTTTTCCCATTGATTCATTGGATCAACTTAGAGATAATAATTAGAGTCGTAGAAGTCTGTTTTTGAAAAGTTATTCTTTAGCAATTTTAAAGTACAGTGGAATCTCATACAACAATCGCCCCATATAGCAACGAAATTGCATAACAATTAGGTTTTGGTGGCAAATGGCATCTATGGAAAATTGTACAACAATTTTTCAATGGGAAAACCACTTAGCGAAAAAAATCGTTGTACGATGCATCCCATAGAGAAAATCACTATACGATGCATGCATCGCATAGCAATTATTTCGTACAACAATGAGCCCCGTGGAACAGATTGAAATTGTTGTATGAGGTGCCACTGTACTTTGAGGTGTAAATAGTTTAATAAAATTAGAACTGGGTCTTTAGGTCGCTCTTGCTTGAAAGCCAGTCGTATCCAACTCTAGGGTACGGTGCTCATCTCCATTTACAGCCAAAGAGCACTGTCTGTGTCTCCAGATGTTTCTGTGGACATATGGCAGGCATGCCTAGACACTGGAGTGGACGGAATGCTGTTTACCTTCCCACTGAAGTGGTACCTTTTTATCTACTTGCAATTTCTTGATTTCAAACTGCTAGGTTGGCAGGAGCTTGGACAGAGAAGTACTTTCATGAAGTACTCAGATCTTGAACTGCTGACCTGCCGGCCTTCCAGTTGTCAGGGTCAACGTCTTAACCACTAAGCCACCGCTGTGTCTTACAACTACCCAGATTTAATTTTTATAAATTAAAGAGAAAATAATTGGAGGGAAAAAAGATTGGTCAAAATTTAGAAGCATCATGTTTAGTCCCTGAATAAACCTGAAAGCCATGTTGGTGTTTTTTATTAGTGCATAAATATCTGAATAAATGCTAATACCCAAGAGTTGTCAAACAGTCAGATTGGGATGCCAAATCTTTCTTAATAGAAATAGATGAACAAGTTAACTACGGATATCTTTCTCTTCTGAGAAAATCTTATCTAAATCTCACTAATCTCCTTGCCAAACTTTGTAGTATTAGCAGAAAGATTTTCTTTCAATCAGAATCTTCCAAGTACAACTTCTGGAACAGACTGTAATGAAAAGAGGATCAATACACCGTAAAGCAAAAGAATTTTAAATGTCATTGCAAATCACCTAAAACTATAGTATTAAAGCATTGCAGAAAATGGTGGTACAGTAAAACCCCGTCTTACAAATGCCCCGAGTTACATAAAATTCAACTTACAAAATGATTTTGTGCTAAAACCATGTCCCAATTTACACAATTTCCTATGTGTTTGCTTCGAGTTACATAAAGATTCTTTTTCCTATGGGTTTTCCTATGCTTCGATTTACATAAAGATTTCATTTTTCCTATGGGTTTGCTTTGAGTTACATAAAAAAATAATTTTTCCTATGGGTTTGCTTCGAGTTACATAAAAATTTGATTTAAGCAAAAGCCTATGGAACAGACTTTTTTTTGTAAGTAGGGGTCTTACTGTATTAAGTTTAATTATGCTGCACTCATTTCTCCAGTAAATTTAATATCTTATCTTTGGAGCTGTAGCCAGCTCAACACTTTCAACTCAATAGGTCCACCTTCACATGAGTTATTAAATATCTCTAGTTTATAAAAACATATTTGCATTTACATGTTTTCTATTAATGTTGGAAAGGGATTTGAATACTAAGCACTTTTTAAGTTTACTTTTTTTAAAAACTGAAGCAATCTGTGCCCCATCAAATTTGATTTATGCACTGAATGCAAACTGATCTATTCACTTTACATCATTTCACTCCAGAACTGAATCTAGCTATTCCGCTTAACAATTTTTAATTATATGCCACAATAAGAGCCCAGTATCTATCGATATTTTTAGACAAAACAAAATACTGGGACTATTAAAAGATTAACTTCTTTCTTTCAGGGCACAATTAAATATGTAACTATTAGAAGTGTCAAGTTTATAGTTGAGGCCATTCAAAAGTGAAGATGATTTATGAACCATATAGGGATTGCATGTAAAGTTGATGACTTTTATTGACAATTTTATTGAGTAAAATTTATTGATATTGTATCATTTTATATTTAACCTGTTTTTATTCTGTTCTATCTAACCATATTTTATCGAATGTACTTTATTACATTTTTACCTGGTATGCTCAGGTGACTAATCAGCTAATAAAGGATACACACTTCTATCCTGCTCACATACAAACCAGTCCTTATCAGACTGATTTAATTAATAATTGAAAATTTGTCCAAATCCAGTTCACAACCTTAATAAAGGTTATTTCATCATGTACTTTGTTTCCTTCCTAGTTATTTTAAATGCAGAATGTTCTTCTAAATCTTGATATTTTTTCTGTAATTTCTCACAGAGGCTGAAAGATGTTGCTGGTGAAGCATTTTATCCTTTACTAGAAGATGAGTAAGTATGTAAAATAAGCTGTTTTCTTCTTGGAGTTACTGGAAATCTTTGGTACTTCTCCCTGTTTCCCAGTAAACTGCATGGCTGGACTAAGATTAGTAAAAAATAATAATTAAGAACATGAAACAGATCTCTGTCCAGCTGTTACAGTCCAGGTAGTTTCATCATAGAGCACTCTAACTCAGATCCATATTTTTTGTTGCCTACAAATTTTACAAGTTTTCCTCTAGGGATAACCCTGGGCAGAAATGGGAAATGTACCTTCTGATGGATTACAGTATAATGGCATTCTACTGCATAGCATGATAGAAGCCATGTTGACTGCGGTATTCTGGGTGTTGTAGTCCAAAAAAGTAATGCTCCCTATCTCTGACCCTAGGTATTTACAGAAAGTAGCTGAATAGACAAACAAGATATTCAAGACTAGCAGACTAATACAGGTGAAACTCGGAAAATTAGAATATCGTGCAAATGTTCATTCAGTTCAGTAATGCAACTTAAAAGGTGAAACAAATATATGAGATAGACTCATTACATGCAAAGTGAGATAGTTCAAGCCTTACTTTGTTATAATATTGATGCTTATGGCTTACAGTTTATGAACCCCCCCAATCTCATGTACCCCATAATCATCACATAATCTCATGTACGCTGTACGCCATGATTGTCGCAATTATAACGAATTAAGGCATGACATCTCTCGCTTTGCATGTAGTGAGTCTATCTCATACTGTATACTTGTTTCTCCTTTTAAGTGAAATGAATGAACATTTGCATGATATTCTAATTTTCCGAGTTTCACTTGTATAAAAACATATAGAAATTCAAAAGTAGTAACAAAAGCCACATCATACATATTTTGAAAGATTCCTATCACTTTATCTATTGATCCTTGTGTTTCAATGTTTTGGAGACTAGGTTGAACTGAGCCTATTGCAGAAATTTAAAAAAAAATAACTTGGCTTTATGCTTATGATAATAGTCTTAATTGTTTTGGAATTGCCTAGTTTTATTTCATAACTGACTCCATTCACTGAAATATATATGATCATTCAACTGTTTTGTTTCTTTTGTTTCAGCCAATCAAACATACCCCATTCAAACAGTAGTAATGAGTTATCTGCTGCTGCTAATCTTCCTCTTATCATTCGAGAACGGGACACAGAATACCAGCTAAATAGGATTGTTCTATTTGACAGGCTGCTAAAGGTATGTCGTACTAATAAAGCTGGACTCATGCAGTTTCCTTAAGATCCAACTTCTTTGGTTTTATATATTCGTTTTGCTCTGATATGGTGTGATAAAATAAGCCTTTTCCACTTTTCTGCAGACATCACTGCGAGGGTTCTTTTCTTTTAAAAAAAACTTAACTAAGAGAAATGTGCTTGTGTACATAGTACTGTATTATGAAAACAAAAATCAAGCAGTATACTAGCTATTGTTAATAGCATTTCTAATATTGTAAAATGGCATGTCTCTAGGCATATCCATATAAAAAAAACCAAATTTGGAGAGAAGCCAGAGTTGACATTCCGCCATTGATGAGAGGTTTAACGTGGTCAGCCTTACTTGGAATAGAGGTAAGAGAGTAAAGGTAAAGGTTTCCCTTGATTGAAAGTCACTCGTATCTGACTCTAGGGTTCAGTGCTCATCTCTGTTTATAGCCAAAAAGCCAATGCTGTTTGTGTTAGCAGACATTTCTGTGGACCTCTGGTAGGCATGACTAACACTACGGTGAACGGAATGCTGTTTACCTTCCCACTGAAGTGGTCCCTATTTATCTACTTGCAATTTCTTCTTTTTGAACTACTAGGTTGGCAGGAGCTGGTACAGAGACAGGAGCTCACTCCATCATGTAGCACTCAGGTCTTGAACTGCTGGCCTGCTGACCTTCCAATCATCAAGTTCAGTATCTTAACCTCTAAGCCACTGCAATCCCCTGTGCAAGCATATCAGACAGTAAAAAAAAGTGGGGGAGGAAAAGATTCTTTAAAAGTTGTGGTATTTTTAAGACTAACTGCTATATTTTAATGTGAGCTTTCATAGATCAAGTCCATTTCTTCAAACATATGACTTCACTGCAATAGTTTATACATGCCCTTATGACCATGCAGGACACAAAGGTTGATTAGTATCAGATACAATTGCAAATCACTGTGGCTTTTTACACTAGGTAATGATAAAAGATCCCTGATTGGTATTCAGATTTATTTCTGTGAAGCTTTGTTCTTAAAGTAATACATGGTTAATTGACAGGTGCAAAATAATCCTTGTGGCATTACACAATTGGTAATGAGATTACCTTTCAGACCTTGCATTTAGCATGTGTTGTGTGAAAATGTAAGGTTAGGATTAAATTTGGTTCATGATGTCTAGTTTTTCTAAAGTGGATTATAAATTTGATGTCTTGTGAATTTTAGGGTGACATTCAAGCAAAATATGATGCTATTGACAAGGATACTCCAATTCCTACAGATAGACAAGTAAGAGTTTTTAAAAGCGGCATACAATTATTGCTTACTTATTGGGCTGATATGGACAGACAAAAACATACAATTTCTAGTGCACCAGAGTTTCATAAATATTTGTATTTTTGAACCATAAATAATCTTTCATGAATAAGCCATTATTAGCATCATCTCAATAATGTAGAGCTGAAATTGAGAGTAATAGTGGAAGTTTTATGCCTGAACTAGGATGTAATCTCATGCTTATCTGTTGAATCACACCGCCTTCAACCTTTTTTCTGTACTTGATTGTACTGTAGATTGAGGTTGATATTCCCCGCTGCCACCAGTATGATGAGTTGCTGTCATCTCCAGAAGGTCATGCCAAATTTAGAAGGGTATTGAAAGCATGGGTAGTTTCTCATCCTGATCTTGTATATTGGCAAGGTTAGTTGACACAGCTTTTGTGGCTATTTTTCTTTTTTACATCTGAAGTGTATGGTTCATCAGCATTTTGGTTATATTTTAATATAGTAAAAGAAGTTGAAGAAATAACCATTACAGTACTGTACTTGTAAATGTGATAATGCAGTCAGGTTCATTCTTTCTTTATGTAGTTTACCATCCATATGGATGTTTTCATTCTATTACCTGATTAACTAAATTATGTTATAATGATATATCAAATGCTAAAAATAAGAATGTTTAATAGCAAAATTTTTGCCTGGGTACTCAGAATCCAGTGAAATTAGTGGGCCTAATGTCTAAGAATTGCACATTGGATTACCATAAGTAGTTATTTTGAAAATGGAGTATACCTAGGCATTTTCTAAAGCAGGTGGACATTACAAAAGAAAAATTAAGTATCGCTAAGATTTTGCCAGAGAACTGCATCAGATATGGAACTTTTTAAACACCTGAGTGCTTGTGTGCATATTTAAGTTGAGAAAACTAATGCATAAATTAATCTGCCGTTTTATCTTTTGGATATTGTTCACTCCAAGTACCTAGTTGATACTTCAATGCCTTGGTGCATTCATCCATTCATTTTCTCCTATAGGTCTTGATTCACTTTGTGCACCCTTCTTATATTTAAATTTCAACAATGAAGGTAATTGCTTTCTCTTTTCTGATGAATGTTTTCAAGGGACACATTGACTTCATTAAGCCTCACTCAAGCATTGTGAATTGTGTGTGTGGAGAGAAAGAACTGGGAATACGTGTTCCAGCCCACCTTCTCCACAGCTAAAGTAAAGGAGTTCTGCTCATGTTGAGTTGAACACATAGAATTCCACAAGATCAGAAATACTGAATGAAGCAAATCTTCTGATCATGTGGGGATTTGTAACTACATTCAGCTGAACATAAGTTGATCTCCTTTACAGACGTCCCCCAGCAACATGGAAAGAATGGATGGAGGGGACAAAAGCATGGCTTTCCATACCCCTCTCCACATTTATTCTTTCATAATGACTGTATAGGGCAGTGGTGGTGAACCTATGGCACGTGTGCCAGAGGGAGCACTCACAGCCATCTCTGTGGGCACATGCGCCATCGCCCCAGTACAGAGTTCACCCTGTCCCTCTGCCCAGCAGCCCAATGGGAACAATTCCTCCCTTCCCCAGCACAGAGTTCTTCCTGCCCCTCTGTCCAGCAGCCCAATGGGAGTGCTTCCTACCTCCAGCACAGAGTTAGCCCCACCTCTCTGTTTTGGCACTTAGTTTCTAAAAGGTTTGCATTCTCTGTCATAGGGTTTCACAAAGCAATCACACTTATATACCACCCCATAGCACTTAGTGCAATCTCTGGGCAATTCTCAAGTTAATTAGCATTTCCTCCCTCCCCCCAGCACAAAGCTGCATTCAACCATTATGTCCAAAACTGTGAAGAGCTTTAATCTTGGGGCACAGCACATAGTAAGACTTATCCTCTACCTTCCAGACATAAAGCAGCTTTCTTGTGTTCAATGCAAAGCTCTCTGGAAGCACTTGTAAGTCTTGTCTTAGAACAGAATACACATAAGCACTTCTACAGATCTTTGTGCCAAACATGTGCAAGTCTCCCTTCTGTGTAGAGTAGGAAGGTAGGGAGAAGCTGGTGTGTATCTCCACCATCGGTGTAATCCTTTACACTGTGGGATATAATTCCTGAATAGGGCTGCCATCTGCCTTAATCAGAGGTTTGATCAGAGATGACCATTCAGGGCCTGCCAGATATTATGTGACTACAATGCCTTTCATCTCTTACCATTAGCCATAGTGCCAAACACTGGTGGGAATTTCAGGTCAACATATCTAGAATAGAGATCCATAGTTGTCCAGCCCTACCTTACAGCCAATAACTACACTGGATTTATGATCAATCACAGTTCTTGCATATACATGCTACGTAGAGAATTTAGAAATGAGTCATTTTTTATTTTCCTTCTGTATTTATTTGATATGAAGTTGTGACACAGCACATGGAGTGCCTTGGGTGTTTGTTGGAAGAAGACTATTGTAAGTGTTGACTTACAGATAGGTGTGTTGAGATTTGTTCCTTTTGGTGGCAGTTTGCAAATTTACTTTTAGTGTAACTTACAAAATAAAGTATACATGTTATAACTATAAAATTTTGGTGTTTGTAGAACTCAGTTTCTTTTTTCTAATTCTCTTTTAGCCCTGGCCTATGCCTGCATGTCTGCCTTTATTCCTAAATACCTCTATAACTTCTTTTTAAAAGACAATTCACATGTGATTCAAGGTTGGTTCTGTTTAAAACCTATTCTAATATGATTTAAAAATCCTGATTACAAGTGCTTGCCTTTGTATTTATAAAAATTTTAAGTTGGAGTTGTTGGAGTTGTTGGGATAAAATGGCCACCCCCATTGTGCAGGCAGGACAAAATGGCCACCTGACCCTTGAAGCTGACTGAGAAAACATGACCTGGATTGAAAAGGTTGGGAACCCCTGGAGTAGACCATACTGCCAATGACTCAACGGCACCCATCAGCCAGCGGATAACTAACCTGACAACCCTGAGGACTCACAGCCTTAGTGAAATCCACAGGGAATGGTGATGGTCCCCAAGTGATGATCCCCACTTGAATCCATCTTGATGGAGAGCAGCAGCTTCATCAATATTGGCCTGGGGCTGAGGAGGACTTTGTATGCCAAAAGGGCTCAGGACCAGAAAGTAACTCATGGAGCATTTACACTATTGAATGGCTTCCTATTAATAACTATATTAACACTTTTTTGGAATAGTTGTCGTGTTAGTCTGTGTTTCAGGCATATCAGAGAATAAACAAAACAAAAATGCTGTAGCACTTTAAAGACTAACTGTTATATTTCAATGTGAGCTTTCATGGATCAAGTCTACTCCATCAGACATATTTGCACTCTTATTGAGTGGCCCTGTTAATTGCATTTGGAGAATAGCATGCCTTTCATTATTTCTGAGGGCACAGTGTGCAGAAATACATACATATTTTAATAAGTCATAGAGATGTATTGGTTGCTGTCCCCTAACTGCTAGGAATCTAAGAAATTGCCTTATTCCAAGTCTGGCCATTAATTTTATAATGCATATACAGTAAAATGATTTACTATTGCACCCTACTCTGGATAAACACAGATTGTTAGTTCAAAATGTATCAGACCCCTTGAATCAATAAAACTTACAGAAGAATTGACTTGCCAGAGTTTCATTGATTCAGTCAGCCTACTCTTGTTGAAACTAACAAGTGGATTCAGCCATGGTTTCTTCCATTTTCATGACAAATTCTACATGGAAACACGTGTACTCAATAAAGTGTCTTCGTATCCTCCTACCTAGAAGCCTTAGTTATTCTCCACTCTTCTAAAGGATGCACGGAAGATGCTAACTTTACAACATGGACTAAATCCAGCAGCTAAGGTTCTCTTGTTTAGTGTAGTAAGTTGTCCATTGAGTCAGTGGAATTTACAAAGGCTTTGACTTGCTAAATCCCCACTGATTCAATGGTCATAGTCTAGTTGGGACTTAATACCCTAAGCAACAGGATTTTAGCCGGTAATTCTAGTTTCAGAACTTCATCCTGCACTATAAGGTTTTTTTTAAAAAAAATCCTTTTGTGTAGAAAAATGCAATTCCAGCTACATGTTTTATAGCTATAAAATATACAGTTAACTGAAGGCACAATTTTTGTCATCTTTGCCAGTGCAGTTTGGCTGAACTCATCATAGAAGGTTATGTGTGCTATTAATAGACTCTAAATTAACCATGCAATCCCGCATGTCAGCTGTATTTTATGAGTTGGCTATTCAAATAAAAATGATATTTTAACAAGGTATAGTATATCCAAGTAGAACAACTCTAAGCACGAATCCCTTGTTTAGAAAGAGATGTGCTTTCTAGCAGCTAATTATAAATGTGTTTTCATCAGCCCAGTTGAGTTTATGTGATTAGTAGGTTTAAATATTTTACCTGTGGTTGCTGAATTTATTAGGAATGTAAATATATTAACAGTGTCTGCTTTAAGAAAGGCTTAATAAAGTTTGGAGGGTTTTACTTAGATAGGGATCAGGTATTACTGAAGACTCATATGGCTTACAAAACTTTGTTGTTGTTCAGTCGCACAGTCGATTCCGACCCTTTGCGACCCCATGGACCATCGCTCTCCAGGCACCTCTGTCCTCCACCATCCCCCTCAGTCCTCCCAGTTCTGTGCCCACTGTGTCTACAACACCATCTATCCATCTCATCCTTGGCCTCCCCCTTCTTCTTTTGCCCTCCACCTTTCCCAACATCACGGCCTTCTCAAGTGAATCCTCCCTTCTCATTTGATGCCCAAAGTACTTTAGCCTCATCTTTACTATTTGACCTTCCAATGAGCAGTCAGTGTTGATTTCCTCCAAGATTGACCTATTTGTTCTCCTCGCTGTCCAGGGTACCCTCAAAACTCTTCTCCAGCACCACATTTCAAAGGCGTCTATTCTTCTGCGTTCAGCTTTCCTAATTGTCCAGCTCTCACATCCATACATTACTACTGGGAAAACCATTGCTTTGACTATTCTAATTTTTGTTTGCAATGTGATGTCTCTGCTTTTCACTATGTTCACCAGGTTTCTCATGGCTTGTCTCCCAAGAATCAGTCGCCTTTTTATTTCATGGCTGCAATCCCCATCTGCAGTGATCTTAGATCCTAAGAACGTAAAATCTGTCACTGCTTCTACTTCTTCCCCGTCTATTTTCCAGGAACTGATCGGGCCTGTTGCCATTATCTTGGTTTTCTTGATATTGAGTCTCAAGCCCGCTTTTGCACTCTCTTCCTTCAAACCGATCAAGAGATTCTTTAGGTCTTCCTCACTTTCTGCCATTAGGGTGGTGTCGTCTGCATATCTCAGATTGTTGATGTTTCTCCCAGCAATTTTGATCCCATATTGTGATTCCTCCATCCCTGCGTTGCGCATGATGTGCTCTGTGTATAAGTTGAATAAGCAGGGTGACAAAATGCAGCCTTGTCTTACTCCTTTTCCTATTCCAAACCACTCTGTCATTCCGTGTTCTGTCCTAACTGTTGCTTCTTGGTTCCTGTACAGATTTCTCAGGAGGCATATGAGATGCTCTGGTATTCCCATCTCTTTAATCACTTGCCACATCTTGTTGTGATCCACACAATCAAATGCCTTAGTGTAGTCAATAAAGCAAAAGTATACTTGTTTCTGGTATTCCTTTGTTTTCTCCATGATCCAACGTATGTTGGCAATGTGGTCTCTAGTCCCCCTGCCTCTTCTGAAACCAGCCTGCACCTCTGGTAATTCTCTTTCCACATGCTGCTGAAGTCTATCCTGTATTATCTTGAGCATCACCTTGCTGGCGTGTGGGATGAGCGCAATTGTTCGATAATTTGAGCATTCTTTGGCATTGCCCTTTTTTGGGATTGGAACATATACTGATCTTTTCCAGTCCTGTGGCCACTGTTTTGTTTTCCAAATCTGCTGGCATATTGAATGCAGTAATTTGATGCCATCATCTTTTAGAGCTTTGAAAAATTCAACTGGGATACCATCATCTCCACTAGCTTTGTTGTTTGCAGTGCTCTTTAGGGATTATAATCTACTGTTCCCTTTACCTGACCCATCTAAGTAGTCAGTTCTTATGGTTGTGCAACTTTAATAATGGCTCAATGATCATTTCTTTTGGGAAATGAAAAAATAGCTCAGGAGAATTATGACCAAGCTACATATTAAATTAAAGGTGAGCTGTGAAGTTGTGTTTCTACTTGCATAGTATTGAGCCTGTAGTCTGGATAAGGAACACTGCGGGGAAACTGGTAAGGTTTCATATTCACCTCTAAGATGGTAACAGTTTCTTCCATTGGTAGGGAATTATCTAATATCAGGAAGGGAGCTAAAGATTTAATAAACTCACACCTTCATGCAGAAGCAACCACTAGTAGTTTTTGAAAGCAAGTTTATGAAAAGTGGGCTTTATTTTATATAAATTAAAATTGGTAAATCTTTGTGATACCACAATACTCTAGTGTTCTTATTGTTTACATATAAGATTTGCTGTAGCTCAAACAGATGGCCATGAGCTGTGATTAATACACCTGAGTAAAAAAATGTAAGCCCATAACTGGCAATTTCAGTGTACAAGTGAATAACTCTTAAGTAAAGCAAATAAATTGACTTTTGAATACCATGTGGAAGCCTTGCTCTCTGCTGAATTACATTTGTTTGGTGTGTTGTTTGTTTTAAGGGAAGCTCTAATGCGGATTCCACAAAGCAAATTTTGCTTCTGGCCCTGAAGGCCAAATTCCTAGTGAACGATTTTATCTTCCGTTTTCTCTCTTCCAGAATACCTGACGGTCTTCTCCCAGATGATTGCATTCCATGACCCTGAGCTGAGTAACCATCTCAATGAAATTGGCTTCATTCCAGATGTAAGTGGAAATGCTTCTAATAAATGTTTCAGGAAGGCAGCTGGAGAGGGAGGAGAGGTCATGCGTAAAGGTTTGTTTCAACATTTTGCAATTGAAAGCAAATCTGATGCATGAAGGTTTTATAACCCAACTATAGCAGCCATTACTATTCGTTTTGAAACACTGGTGCCACTTAACATACTGTAAATTCTGAACAAGTGTGGCAATTAATTTCTTGGTCTTTTCCATATAATTTCTAGCTACTGGTACTGTCAGTTGTCTTATGGCACAGTCTTCTGAAAATCTAGTTAGAAGTCCCATTGAATTCAGTGAGGCCCCACCAAGGAAGTGACCATATCGTTGTTGTCTTAGTGGAAATTGGTTTGGACTGGAACTTTCTTTTCCACACAGTCCCCCTGAGATGTTGGCACTCCAGATGTTCTTGGACTTCAATTCCCAGAAGCCCAAGTCCTCTGTGAATCCACACAAATGGATTCATTCATGTGGATTCACAGAGACTTGGGCTTCAGAGAATTGAAGTCCAAGAACACCTGGAGTGCCAAGGTTCACCATCATGGTTCTAAGCTCTTTGGTGCATGTGTTTAGAGTTAGCTGTGGACTACAGGAGGAGTAAGGGTTTCACTGCTTCTGAAGAATTTTAAAAAGCTAGCCAATCTACAACTTTAACTCTTGGCCAATACCTTTGCTGTATTTTTCTGGCTTTGTTAGTCCTTCTCCAAAGAATCCTGAAGATTGCTTTGGATGACTCTGTTCAAATTCTGTTCACAGCTTCTTTTCTGACAGAAAAATTCCACACTGACATACACATATGAAAACTGAATACTGTATAAAAGGATTTGCATTACATGATTATTGTGTAGATCCGCCAAATAAGATAGCAAAACATTGAATGGCAAAGGTTCTGTGCATGCTTGATTATTGCCAAGCATTGGCATGTACTTAACATTTGGGTGTGTAACTTGTTCTCCATTTCAAAAGCAAAAACAAGCATTCCACTCACTGAACAAGCTGAAAATAGGCCAGTAAAAATCAGAATAGAACATTTGGTAATTTTTGAGAGAGATTGGTAGGGGGCAGTATGTACTAAGCATATATTTCAATGCATAGGAACAATGGCTTCTTGTTGCATTTTGTGTTAAATGCAAAATTGAGAAACAGCTATTGAATCAGATTATTAAATATCCTTTTCTTTTGAGTTAAAAGTATAGAATAAAAAGTACTCATGATTGTAGTTCTCTTTGTGAAAAGGTCAGATTTTTGGTTTGTTGGTGCCTTTCTTTAATGGTCTTTCCTGCTCATTTGAATTTATAGATAGAATAGCTGGAACAATCTATTGCACCCCTGAATGTGAAATCAGCTGCTTCTGACAATTTTCCCACTGGAATGATTAGTTTGTCCATAACATCTGAAGTATCTTAGTGGTCAGCTCTGTAAAGGGATCTTGCGACCCTTGTATGAAATGCTGTGAGACACCTCTATAGTGATTTTTTTCATCTATTAAATTTTATGTTCATCTATTTGAAAATAGGGACTGCAGTGGCTTAGTGTTTAAGACGCTGAACTTGATGACTGGAAGGTCAGCAGGTGAGCAGTTCTAGACCCGAGTGCTGCACAATAGATTGAGCAGCTGATTTAATGACAGGAGTAGTAATCTGTCAGCAAAGTTATTACTTGGTTTTTAAAAAAAGTTTTATTAATTCCTTAAAATGAAAATGCATTAGGTCTAAACAAAATTATAATACAATGGAACCTCATACAACAATTGCCCCATATAGTAACGAAATCTCATAACAATTAGGTTTGGGGGGAAATGGCGTCCCGCATAACAATTTTCCCTATGGAAAAAATCATACAAAAAATTTTCAACGGAAAAAAATCATTTAGCAAAAAAAAAACGTTGTACGATGCATCCCATAGGGAAAATCGCTATACAATGCATGTTTCGTATAGCAATTGTTTCGTACAACAATGAGTTCCATGGAACGGATTAAAATCGTTGTATGAGGTACCACTGTATTGCAAAAAAAAAAAGGCAGGGAATGCAAAAGAAAGAAACAGAGAAAATGATACAACAAACAAGAGAACCTATACAGAGTATTTTTTTTACCTATGAGGGTAGCTAGAATGTTAGGCTTGTACATACACAATTGAGATTGTCATTTCAACTTAGGCATCAAGCTTACTTGGGACATCAGGTTCTCTCAGTCTCACAGGCTTGTTTAGAGAATAAAATTTGGGGTGGGGGAGGGACTTTCCATTCTTAGTTAATAGATGAGATATCAGAGTAACTAGTAAATTAGTCCAAAGAACAACAGGTTCTATTCTACAGTAAAATAACACTTCATAAATGACTGGCTGAATTGTAGCAGTTGGAATGGATTAATCTATTTATCCCTCAACCCTGAGAAAGCATCCCCCCCTCATCACTTTACAATGCTTCTAGATTCAGAGTAAAAGATAATCTCTCCCTTCCATAATCTTTCCTATGAATAGAAGTGTTTATTGGCGAAGCCAGAGCCTTGAAATGGGAGACAGCAGGTGCAGATTCCATTTTGAGTCTGTAAGAGAATATTTGTCCATTAAATGATGGAAATTCCTTTACAGACACAAAATGAAATCTTCTGTCCCTACTCTCCCCCATTTCAAGGCTCAGTATTTACCTATAAATACTCCTATATCAGGGTTGGCTAGATAGGTCAGTGAGTTGCATATCTAACTGGAATTGGAGGTTAGAGTTTCTGTTTCCCCCATTGTGCATTCCAGAAGAAGCCGCCTGTGTGGCCTTCAATGAGGTGCACAGTGTCTGAGCACTCTCTCCTCCTTCAAGTGCCGTATCCGATTCCGAACATTGACTATCATCATGGCAGTTAGCCATGAAAACTGTCCTGTGAATTTTGTAGTGGCCTTCCATTTGCCTTCCACATTGCAGCATAATACCTCTGATATACTTCCGTGAGTCACTTTCTGGTCCTGAGCCCTTTTGGCACATAAAGTCCTCCTCAGCCCCAGACCAGTATGGATGAAGCTGCTGCCCTCCATCAAGAGGGATTCAAGTGGGATTTAATCCACTTGGGGACCATCACTCTTCCTTGTAGACTTCGGCACCCAACGCTGTTAGTCTTCAGGGGTGTCAGGTTAGTTAACCACCACCTAACGATTGGCATTAAGTCACTTGCATTATGGTCTACTCTATTACCATAGCAGGGTAAATTACCGTATTTATTCGTGTATAACGCGCAAAATTTTATACCAAAAAAAGAAATCAAAGTTTGGGTGCGTGTTATAAACGAGGACTGGTGTCCCACCCCCGTCGCGAGCCTCTTTTACTTCCTTTTTAGAATTGGGTCGGCTGTCTATTGAATGGGAGGCGGGGGTGTGGCTTTGAAGAAATTGACGGGATCTGATTGGGTGGCGCGGGAGACGAGGCGTGGCCCGGAGGTAGCTCGCAGTTCGAGCGAGGCTCCTGGGGGTCGGAAGTGCTCGTTTCAGATTGCATTTTCTTTACCCTGCAACAGGTGGGTCTGATTATCCCCCCCTCCCTCAATGTTTTAAGGCGTGCTCTTATGAACGTTTTTTTGTCAATTACAATGCGTGGTGTGAAACAAAATTTTATACCGAGGTTTCATGGAAAATTAGGGGTGCGCATTATACACGAGTGCGCGTTATACACGAATAAATACGGTATATTTTTTATACAGTGGGAGGAAATATAGTCAGTTTCAGATGTTGGAGGTTTACATTGCAGAGTTGTTGAAAGTTCTCCAGAATTGAGATTTTTATCTGCAATCCAACTTTCTCATATGTCTTACAATCACGAACTACAACATTGTAACATTAGTGGGATAGAAAACTTATAAGGATCTGTTTTTAAATGGGATCTTCTCTCTCTCCTCCCCCCCCCCCCCTACTGTTCCCTTGTATAGCTGTATGCCATCCCTTGGTTTTTAACAATGTTTACACGTGAGTATATTTTCTCATATTTTTGAACTGTGTAACGTCATTTAAATTGTTTCATATTGTATACACATTTGCATTTCACCTACACAGGATGTCTAGAATTTTGAGAGAGTAAAAAAAACCTAATTCCTAGAATCTCCCAACCAGCAATGCATTGCCTGAGAGATGCTGGTAATTGTAGGTTTAAAATATATATTTTCCAAATTTTAAGCATTTCAAACAGTGTGGAAAACTGAAAAGCCTGTAATTTTAAATATCTAGATTTGGGGGGTTGTGGTTTTTTTCCCCTCCAAACCTAGTGCCTTCCGTATATGTTAGATTAAATTTCCATCATCCTCTGCCAGTATCCCTGTTGGTATCAGGGATGGGGCAATGTTGTGTAACATATCTGGAGGATACCAGTTTGGGAAGACTTGCCCTATACTCTTGATGTTGAACCTTGGCACTCCAGATGCTCTTGGACTTCAATTCCCAGAAGCCCAAGCCCCGTGAATCCACACGAAGGGGTTTACTGTGATTCATCCGGCCTGCGCTGCCCTCGTTGCTCCCGCAAGCGGAAGTAAAACACCGGGTTACGACGGAGGTCCGTTCCAACAACTTCCGTCGTAACCCGAAGAAATTGTAAACCGAAACATCCATAGGGATGCATTGAAAAATAAAAAAAGTCTTGAACTGATTATTGTAAACCGAAAAAATATATAAAACATTTGTAAATTGGGATGGCATTTCCATAGGATTTGCTGTTGTAAACTGCAGCAAACTTAAACCAAGGCGGATGTAACCTGGAGTTTTACTGTAATTTTATTAAACTGGCAAAAAAATCAATTTCTAGCTGCCTGGTCTAAAAGGTAGCTGTTTTGTAAGACCTAATTTAGCCATATGTACTTATTTCTTTAGTGTTTTCATCTTGAGATTTCCCAACTGCTGCTTTAGCTATCCATTATGTCCTTCTGTGACTTTTACCAGTTCTGCCTGTTACACATGTTGAAAACTTGATGTTTGCTTATTCAACATTAGCTGTGTGCTAATGTAGTTCTTTTAACCATACATGGATACTTTTTTTTCATCCATAAAACAGACCTCAGTCCCATTTTTTTACAAAGAAATTGTATCTCTGGTGCATTGAAAAGTTAAAAAACAATTTTGGGCATATTTTGCATAAAGATGTGTACATAATTTCAAAAACATTACCCCCTAAGTATCCACAGGTGTGTAGAGTAATCCATATACTTATCAGGGAGATTTTAATCCATTTACTTATCAAGGAGCCCTGGTGGCGCAGTGGTTAAACTGCTGTACTGCAACCAAAAGGTTGTGAGTTCGATCCTGACCAGGGCTCAAGGTTGACTCAGCCTTCCATCCTTCCGAGATCAGTAAAATGAGGATCCAGCAAGTTGAGGGCAAAATGCTAATTAACTTGTGAACCGCCCAGAGAATGCACTAAGTGCTAAGAGGCAGTATATAAGTGTGATTGCTTTGCTTTATAATCCTTTACTAATTAATATTCACCTTCTTTCAGATGTTTTTCCTTTGCACAAAATCTTTCATCTCTGGGATACATTGCTACTTGGCAATTCTTCCTTCCCATTCTGTATTGGAGTGGCTATACTGCAGCAACTGAGAGATCGACTTCTCTCTAATGGCTTCAATGAATGCATTTTGCTCTTTTCTGACTTGCCAGGTATATTAAGTCTATCTTTATTCGTCTTGTGTCCATGTTGGATTGCTTCTGTTATGCTTGTTTTTGAGAACTTCAGTAATGTACTCTGTATCAGAGAGAATCCAATTCAGTAACTCCCTTGTCAAAAATTTCAGCTGTAAATTGCTGTAAGTTAAGAAGATGACGGACGGCAGGACGGAATGAGCTCCCGTCTTTGTCCCAGCTCCTGCCAACCTAGCAGTTCGAAAGCAAGAAATTGCAAGCAGATAAATAGGGACCACTTTGGTGGGAAGGTAACAGCGTTCCGTGCACTCTGGTGTCTAGTCATGCCTGCCACATGACCACGGAAACGTCTGCAGCAGCAAACAGCGCTGGCTCTTCGGCTTTGAAACAGAGATGAGCACTACTCCCTAGAGTCGGATATGACTGGCTTTCAAGCAAGGGAAACCTTTACCTTTACTAAGAAGTGAATGTGAGGGGACTGCGATGGCTTAGTGGTTAAGATGCTGAACTTGATGACTGGAAGGTCAGCGGTTTGAGACCCGAGTACTCCACGATGGAGTGAGCTCCTGTCTCTGCCCCAGCTCCTGCCAAACTAGCAGTTTGAAAGCAAGAAATTGCATGTAGATAAATAGGTACCACTTCGGTGGGAAAGTAAACAGTGTTCCGTGCTTAGTCATGCCTGCCACATGTCCACCGAAATGTCTGCAGACACAGACAGCTCTTTGGTTATGAACAGAGATGAGTACTGAACCCTAGAGTCGAATACGACTGGCCTTTGAGCAAGGGCGCCCTTTACCTTTACCTAAGGAGTTAATGTAGCCATTTGTTGTCAAGCACAAGTTCACACAACAGTTTACTGTATATCTTTTCAATAAATTGTATACCACTGAGATAACTCTGTTGGATGGTCTGGAAGTACAATAAATAAATAGCTTTTGAGAATACAATCTGAACTGTAATATATAAGCAGAGATAAGTAGAAAGACAAGGACTATAGAAGAGACCTGGTAGCACAATGGTTAAACTGCTGTACTGCAGCCAAAATGTTGTGAGTTTGATCCTAATGGGAGCCAAGGTTGTCAGCCTTCCATTCTTCCACGGTTGGCAAAATGTGTGCCCACCATGCTGGGGGCAAAACACTAATTAGCTTGTGAATCACCCAGAGGGTGTACTAAGCGCTATGGAATGGTATATATGTGTTATTGCTATTGATAAGATCACAACAACCAAAAAGGATTTCTGTAAGCAATATCTGTGATCTTCTTGAGATCAGCCGTCAGCTGGGGCTGCTTAGACTGTGGTCCCAAAAGCAGCACCAACACCGGCACCCGCCTCGCCTCCCTGGCTGGAGGCAGAAGCAAGAACACCTGGGCCCCTGGCGCAGCAAGGACTCAAAAGTCAGACACTGCCTC
Organism: Bradypodion ventrale; assembly: GCA_035047345.1. NCBI lineage: Eukaryota > Metazoa > Chordata > Lepidosauria > Squamata > Chamaeleonidae > Bradypodion > Bradypodion ventrale. The sequence continues at coordinate 28,322,994 of JAWDJE010000005.1, read as the reverse complement.
CGCCTTGCCTGAGCCCTCTCCTCTGGTCCGGCATTGACCGTGGGGGAGCAAGAACACCTGGGCTCTCAGTGCGGCAAAGACTCAGAAGTTGGACGCCGCACCACCTCGCCTGAGCCCTTTCCCCCAGTCCGGCATGGGCTGCAGGGTTTTTCTTTCTTTCAACTCAGGCTTGCAGCACTGCCTTGCTACCTCGCCCTGTCGATGCTGCTGAGGACATGGACCTGGGCTCCGACGTGGTCGTTGAGCCTGGCCCTAGTTAAAGTTAAGGATGAGCCTGGACCTAGTTAAGATTCATTTAAGGTCGTTGAGCCTTGGGCTCCGACCCCCCCCCCCTTTTTTTGGATTATTGTATTTTTTTCTCTCTGATTTGTAAACTGTTATTGTAATCATTGCATTTGTGATATTGTATCCTGATATTGTTTTTTCCTATTGTATTTTGTATTGGTTATACTTTATTTGTATTTAATTATGTTGTAATGCCGCCCTGAGTCAGCCTGCGCTGCGTAGTGCGGGGTATAAATCCAATAAACATAACCATAAACATGTTCTAGTTTCCCTTCTGATTGAAGCGTTAAATGGGTGGTTTGTGTACCTGTGGTTAGTTGTGTACAATAGAATATAGTATGCTTTGGAGAGGGATGTCAGGCCAACATTGCTAATAATCGTTCTTCCTAAGAGTGACAAGCAATTTATCTTCTCTGAATTTCTTATTGGTGTGCAGGTTTGTCTGAACAGTAGAATCAGGTTTCTGAAGCAGATTAAATGGTGCAGAAAATGCAAGCGTCTGCATTCATGCATTGCTTTCTTAACATATTCTTTTTACTGTGCTTTTCATGAAACAGTTTGTCAGTAATCGCTCATTTAGCACTTTTTAGTGCTATTTTTGGAGACATGTTTTCAAGTACTTTGATGTAAAATTCTTCCTTGTTGTCACCTACATGTCATCTTAATTTGGTGGTTAATACTGTATGCTCTCTGCCATTCCTTTAAAATATAGCCTGAAAGTTTAAAATGGTTCCTGCAAATTATAAAATCTTCCTGAAGTCAGTGTCATTTTGCTGTTTATCAGTTACCTTTAACAAGGCTTTTAAGTAGGTAATATGGAGCTATATGTTGTAGTCTAGTATTTCTAGTCCCTCCTTTGTAACAGTTTTATCAGATCAAGGAGATTAATGATTGGCTTTATGTCAAAAAAGACACTTGTAATTTTCGAGGTAACAGGTTTCTTTTTCCAGTTAATTAAATGTATCGGAATCAAGAGTGTTAACCAGAGCTGTTTAATTTGGGTGAACCACCTTTCAAGCTAGAGGACATGATTTGAGACACAGAAGACAATTTGATTGTGCCTTGATTTTTAACCCTTCTCCATTAATTGATATATTTACAAGAGTTTAACTCTACACTTTCCTCACAAAGATAATGGTTGCACACCTAATAAATCTATCTCACACATGCAACTTTCATTCAGACAAGCATATTGAAAAGGCAGAGTAGGTTGTAGAAAATGAAGTTTTACTTGACTAATCTAGTCAAGTAACATACTAAATGCTATAGGCAAAGAGAACAACAGGTCCATGGATTCAGACAACAATTTGTACCCAGATGTCATGTGTCATTGTCCCCTGTGGTAATAAAGTACAAACCATACAAACCTTCTGAAATCAGAGACGTTAAATGTGATATGTTTCTGTTAATAAAAGTAAAAAATTATGGCTCTTAACAGTTAAGAGAGCATGCTACATCTTCAAACAGTAGAGACTATATATTCTCTGAGGTAAGAGATAGGGTATGTATTTAGTTGAAAGAAATGGTTGGCTATTCTCTCTGAGTACAATTGCATGTCTGTCAGCTGTGTAAAATAGAAGGGATCACAGTTTGTATGCAATTAATTAGATACATGCATCTCCATTAGCTGTTTATAATTGGAGGGACTATCTGTTGCGTGCAATTAATAAGGAAATAAGCATTTAATCTAGAACAATGGTTCTCAATGTGGAGCACATGCCCCACAGGGGGACTTTAATTCCCAGAAGCCTAAATCAGTACATTGGCTGATCAGAGCTTTTGGGAATTTACTTAGGCATCTGGGAATTGAAGTCCAAAAACCAAAGGTTCGGAAAAGCTGATCTACAATGTTCACCGTGGATGTCCAAAATATTCGCTCTATTTCTAGAAGTGGAAGATTTTTAAAAACATCATTCCAAAATCAATTTTGATTTCTTTGGATGCCTGAATCTTCATACCAGATGGGGAAGGCTAACAAAAACCTGGGCACTAGATAGAACTAAATGTGTCTTTAAAAATATACCAAGTCTCTGAATTTGGGCACAGGTTGTAGGTAATAGTTGGATTTACTAGAACAAAGCATTTGGAACATAGTTGTACCTGAGATTACACACACATCTAATTTTAATAGGATTTGCATCATAATACAGTATTAAAGGCTTTCTTGTTTTTCAGTGACAATTATACAACTGCATCAAATTCAGGAGGCTAATAGTAGTTCAGATTTGTGAACTTGGTTTATTTGTCAGTTTACTTTAGCAGCTAACCATGTAACCATTTGAATACTGCCTACAGTAATGCTGTAATTACAACTTGTTGTTTAAACAATAATCTTCACTTAAATTTGTACTATAATTTAATATGACTTGCAATCACCATCTGGAATTCCTACTTAAATACAGAGAAGTTTAGGAAACATGCCTTGCTTTTCTTGCACCTAGTATAGGTAAATACAAATGTATAAAGTGTTGTTGTTGTTGTTGTTGTTGTTGTTGTTGTTCAGTCGCACAGTCGAGTCCGACCCTTTGCGACCCCATGGACCACTGCACACCAGGCTCATATTAAAAGTCAATTTGTCAGTGCATTATTTGTTCTTCATCTGCACTTTTGTTATATACTGTCTTTCCTTGTTTCATGCTTTCTTTCATTCACATATTGCTGTGCTCCCTGTAGAAATTGACATCGAACGTTGTGTCCGTGAATCCATCAGTCTTTTCTGCTGGACCCCTAAAAGTGCAACATACAGACAGTATGCTCAGCATCCCAAACAGGCCAGCGAGATGACCTGTACAAGAAGTTTCACGTCCTGTTTGTCTTCAGACTATCAAGATGCCCCCAGAGGTGACCTGGTAGGTTTTTATTTTAGCATGCTATTCATTGGCAACAGATGAGGGGAGGGCAAAATGGACTATCTTGCTAGCGACATACTTTTTTGCAGTGATGCCTAATTTGAATGATTATGGACCATGGAATCATTAAGTTTAGCTTCTTTTTTAAAAGTACAGTAAACCCCCGATTTATTCAAAAAGTCCATTCTGTAGCAATTTACGCAACTCGGTTTTTTACATAAATTGAGGCATTCCCATAGGAATGCATTGAAATAAAAAACGGAATGTAAACAGAGTGATCTCCCTAACTTTTGCATGCTTCTGCTGTTTATCTGCCTGTCGGGGGAGCGGGAATCACCACCAGTGCTGTCGCCACTGCCATTACCCCCGCTTCTTCTACGGCTCCTGTACAGCGTGGGGGGCACATCCACTCGGCTGCACTCCTCATCCAAGGCTTCTCTGGGGCTCAGTTTGGCTGGGGATGTGCTTTGGAGAGAAACCACTCCATTCCCCTTCGTCCAAGGCTTCTCCAGGGCACAGTTTCTCTCCGAAGCACATCCCCAGCCAAACTGAGCCCTGGAGAAGCCTTGGACGAAGAGGGGAATGGAGCGGTTTCCCTCTGAATCACGTCCCCAGCCAAACTGAGCCCTGGAGAAGCCTCGGACGAAAAGGGGAATGGAGCAGGTTCTCTCTGAAGCACGTCCCCAGCCAAGCAATGAACAGTGGAATCCTGGTAGAAGCAGCAGGGACTCTGGAAAATGCAGCACAATTGCCATCACATCCTCCACCGCCTCCACGGTAAGTGATGTCTTGTGACTTCTGGTGGTGGTTGTGGGTGGCGTGGGGTAGGGTGGAATTTTCGATTTCAAAATGGCACTGCCACCGTTTTAAACTCTAAAGATGCAAATTTTAGAGTACAAAATGTCGGTGCACGCCATTTTGAAATCTAAAGATGCCAGTAAACCCCTTACATGAATTGATTTTTTTGCATAAATCGGAATGTGATTTACACCCAAAAGAACTTATTATGTAAGTAGAGGCATACGTAAATCGGGGTTTTACTGTATTTTATGTTAGGTTTTTAAAAGTATATTTCATTACTTGTGCATTTGTTTACATGTATAGTTTCTCTCTGAGACGAGAATGAGTCACTTTTTAGTATTAAAACTAAAGTTACTTTTGTGTTATGTGTGAATACACAAACAAACAAGTATGTTTAGCTTTAATACCAAAGAGTGGCCCATTTTCATCTCAGAGAGAAATTGTGTATTGGCTGGTTAACAGAGACAGAGCTTTGCATACAATTAATTAGGACTGGGCATTTAATTTAACCTGCTCTTGAAGGGCATCCTCAAAATTAATGTCCCCACTTTTGTTGCCATAGAATGGAATTAACTTGACAGCACACAATTATTTTTAATGCGGGCAGTTTTAATGTGGTTAGTTTTTAATAGATGGGTGGGTATGTTGGGATTTTAATTGTTTTTAATATGTATGTTTTAATCCTGTTGTGAGCCACCCTGAGTCGGGTTCACCTGATTGGGCGGGCATAGAAATTTGAATTATAAATAAATATAAATAAAATAAATGATTATATAAATAACCATGCTCGGCTATCAAGTATAAAATAAAGAAAGATCTATCAATGCTAACAAATGCACATTATATGTACTATATAATGACTAAAATCTTGTTGTTTGGCATATTAAATTGTACTAGAATAGGCCCATTTGAATCAATTGAAATTAAGAGGTTGACTCACTAAATCACCCTTGATTCAGTGGCACTACTCTAGTGCAGTTAACTGTTCTAAAGCAGGAAGACTTTGACCACTGTTGCTTTTTAAGCAAAATCTTTTTATGCAACCTTAATTTACTTATTTACTTGTATTAAAAGACTTAAGAAACAAAACACCATATATAGCATTGATACATCTTTCTATGAAGAAAGATTGAAGGAGCTGGGCATGTTTAGTCTTGAGAAAAGGAGACTAAAAGGAGATATGATCGTACTTTTCAAATATTTGGAAGATAGTCATCAAAAGGAGGGGCAGGATCTATTCTTGATCATCCCAGAGTGCAGGAAACATAGTAATAGGCTCAAATTACAGGAAGCCAGACATAGGCTGAATCTTAACTGTGCCATCAAATCAATTCCAATTCATAGCAACTCTTTACAGGAAATATTTTATCGTTCCTTTCTCTTGGAGGCACTTTGGGACTGTGCAGCTTTCCCAGAACTGCATAGGCTGGCTCTTCTTCAAGGAAGTACAGTAAGGGATCAAACCCCTGACCTCTAGGCAGGTATCCAAATCACTAAGCCATCAGCCAATGGCAATATTAGTACAGTTTGTTTAATTTTTTGAGTTTCTTAAGTAATTGTGTCAGAATCTTGTTAGTATTGAAAGCTGAAGCTTATTTTTTTATTCTGGATAAGGAGCCTATTCTGGATAAGGAGCCTATTTTGGACACTATCTAGAAAATAATGCTTTTTTTACTCCCTAAGCATTTTGAACATTGAGCTGTTCCACGGCTTGATAGCGATGTGACCTTTATTTATGTTGCAGTGCCATTTTGATCCTGGAATTCTTGTGAAGAATGTTCCAATAAAAGTATTACATTTTGTGCCAAGTCTTTCCTTCCACTTCTGTGCCCCTACTGTTTCTGTGGAGCATGGCTTTTTATTTCTGTAACTGAGATTATTGAGACCTAGTCACAGCCTTTCTTCCAACGAATAACAACAGGAAATGAGAATTCATTTTCACCTCACATGGAATTTGTGAAATATTCTGTTTCAAGAGACTATACTTTATATTTACTTAGCCGATTATCTACAACACATTGGTTGTTAGTACTGTAATCAGATAGCTTCTGCATTGCTAGTATGAAAACAGCTGTGTTAGCTGCACTTACCTGCGAAAACATACTTTGAGGAAAGCTTTAGTACAGAAATTGTCCCTGAGGATGTGGTTAGAGAAATAAAATGAAACCAGATACAGTAGAACCTCAGATAACGTCCAAACTCCGTTCCACAAGTTTGGACTTTATCTGATTTTGGGCTTTATCCGAATCAAATGGGCAGTGCATCGGATAATGTCCAAAAAAAATGGACGTTATCCGAGGTTCCTATACCAAATACCTCAAATAACGTCCATTTTTTAGAAGTTTTGGACTTTATGTGATGTATCACGTGTGCATGAAAACCGCAACTTTATCTGAATTGGACTTTATCCAAGGTACCACTGTAATAATTTAGAACTTTCTCTATACTGACCTTGAAGGACATGTGTTTCTATTTCTTATTATAATTATTTTGCATCTTTTTGATAAGAGTTTGTGATTAAAAATATATTCTAGCTTTTATCTTTGAAACCAAATCATTTTAACTTTAATTTTAATTTTTGAACATCAGCAGGGAAGCCATATCAAAAGCACAATTACTCGGGATTGAATCCATTTGTTACTCCTAAAACCTACTGAAACAATGAGACTTGGCAACGACTCTGGGCGGCTAACAACAATTAAAAGCAACATCAAACTAATTAAAAGCCCTTAAAAACTCCATTAAAAATTCAAAATAATTTACCCACTCTTCCCATCCATTAAAAGAGAGAGAGAAATGTTAATTATATAAGCCAGCAGGCGCGGGTCACCCCTCCATCAGTGCCCCACACCTGCTCTGCCAGCCAGGTTTTCAATTCTTTTGTAAAGGGCAGCAATTCCGTCTGCAACCGTAAATCTGTTGTCAGGAGGTTCCATAGGGCCGGTGCGGACACAGAGAAGGCCCTCCTTCTTATGCTAGAGAGACAAGCCTCCCTAGCAGATGGCACAATGAGAGAGCCCCTCCAGTCTGCTCTGGTTGGACGGACAGATGTTCTTGGGGTGGCGCGGCGCGGTCTCTTAGATATACTGGCCCACTACCATGTAAGGCTTTAAAGGTCATTACCAGCACCTTGAATTGCACCTGGAGGCATACTAGTAACCAGTGCAGCTCCCAGAGCAGTGGCAAGTGGATGATTGCAGTTCCCAGAGCAGTGGTGATTTCATGATTGCCCTCATAACCCCAACAAACTCTGAAGTGTATCATCAATTTCTTATTTACTCATGGTAATTCTTTTCATTCCGTGAACAATATTTCCCTTCAGTGCAGCGATTATGTCCTTAAACAGTTTACTCAACCCCTCTTATCACAGAGCAAAGCAAATGCTGATGGTATGTTATACAAAGGAAACATAAATACTCTTTCCTCAATGGGACTCTTTTCTGTTTTGCTTTTTAGTGTCATTTTTTCTTTCATAGCACATACCTGACTTCAAGAGATGTACTTGAAGTGGCTTCGTTTCTTTTCAGGTTGAAAATAACTGACGCTTCTAAGGCCTAACTGCAGCTTCTGAGTTTACTGTTGTAAAGTTTACGTGCGCGGGAGAAACAAACTGACATGTTCCTGGTTTTGAACTGTAAAGCTCTTAAGTTCTTTGGATAACTGACCCTTTGAAGATTCCTATTTATAGTTATGGCCTGTGTTCACTTCTGCTTTCTATACTACATATGTGGAGTGGATGTGAGGCTGTTCCATAGCTTTGGCACAAACCAAAGAAAATATTATGGTCCTTGATTTTGATATTACAGTATTTTCCCTTGCAGTTTAATATTACCTATTCTAACTGTTTTCAACGAAGTCACTGTGTTGGTCTGTTCAGCAAAAACTGAAAACAAAAACAAAATATTTGCTACTTTTATGACAGATCATATCTATGTGAATTTATCTCCAGTGTTGTGAATCCCACTACCTTTTTTAAAAAATTGCCCTGTGAATTGGCTTTCAAATTGAGGACCATGGTATAGGGACCTTACTTATTTATCCTGTTCCCAACTGGCTGTCAGACCTTGGGAGCTGCATTTCAACTTTCTCACATTCTAGGAAGAATCACCATTAAGTACAGAGGATATAATGTACCTGTTATACTGTACCTGTTAAACTCTTTAATCTGTTAAAAATTCCATAGAGCCATTGTCAGACCAAAAGTTTAAAAAAAAGCCAAAGTATTGTGGCATCTTTAAGATAAGGTGTGTATCTGTCTCATAATTTATAAAATTAGGTAATAGGCTGGTTTGTTGGTTGGTTTGTTAAATACATTTGTATACCACAAATGTATTTTGTGTGGACTGAGGAGGATGGTGGAGGACAGGGGTGCCTGGAGAGCAATGGTCCATGGTGTCGCAAAGACTGTGCGACTGAACAACAACAAATACCACCCATCTGGGAGGTGTTCCCATTCTGGATGGTTTCCAATAACCCAGAAAACATAATGAATAACAAAATAAATTTAATGTACAATGTTGCCGGGATGAATACCTCATCTCAGTAGTAATATTTCAAGTTAGCAGCTGGTGTTACAAGAGAACCAATTTAAGGAGGGGGTTGTGCACAAAGGCACAGGATAAACCCCATTTCCTTGAATTGTGCTGCCCAGGTCACATTTTCACATCCATCATCCTCTTATAGCTAGATAAGAAAGGGGTGAGAGAAGAATCAGCTGGTAGTCCTTGGGGAGACACATTTCACCTTCAGCTGCTGAGGGTTCTGTTTTAATTCTTTACATACCTTATCTGGAAAAGTGCTTCTCAAACTTACTCAAGCTCTTAGGACCCACTTGTAACTTAAATTGCATCTTCTAAGGCTTTTGTACTAGAAGGCAGAAGACTAGCACATCAGCTGTTCACACCATGCAATTTTGTATTTTTAATTTTGTTTAATGTCAGCTATTGAGGTGTATATACAGAACATGATGTTTGAATAAAACATAAATGTAATGCAGAGGAGGGAGGGGACCTCTTTCTTCAGAGAGCCAAATAGCAGTAACATATGGTATCATTGTGGTGAAAGGGAAAATCAGATTCCATGGAAACCTTACTACTTACTCAACAATACAATGGGACTCAACTTTGAGTTGTGACCCACAGTTTGCAAGGAATGTGGTTGATACATAGAGTTTGAAACTCAAATCCAAAAACAGAACAAGAATGATCCTCCAGTCCCATATATACAAAATCCAACTAATCTGGTTTTTTCTGCACCTGCCTAGTCTAGCAAGAAAAATGGAAGGGTGCTGCCTTCTTGTACACAGCAATCTGTCACCTTAGTTGGCTGCCTCAATCTATGAAATGGTGTGACTGGCTGTGGGGATACACATCTACATTTTGGGCTAAATTATGTTGCTTAGTTGCACCTATTGAAGGCAAATGGCATAACTTGTAGTATTTAATTCAAAAATCCTCACTTTGATTTTTATACTTGTCCACACCCAAAATTCCAAGTGGGGATGCATTAATTGCCAGCAAGACAATACTGTAAAATGATGTTGTTTGCTTTGTACAATTATGAATGGCCAACTAGTTTTTGACCATTATGTGGTTCAGATGTTAGTCTAGATCAGGGATTCTCAACCTGCGGCCCGTGGGCCAGATGCGGTCGATTACACTATTTCATGTGACCCCCCCCTCCCCCAACTGCCTCCACCATACCATGACCCGGCTCCCAGCTTTACAAGGTTGAGAACTCGTGGTCTAGATCTCTGTGTATTCCCTGTCAGAGTAATGCTTAACTTAAGGATAACTTGTTAAATATATTCTAGTACTGTAATAGTAGCATAGTTTTATGCATAGGTTTTTTTAAATGGTTCATAGCTATTAGTTCAAAAAGATGTGTCTAGTAGAAATATGCATTGATAGTCAGTTATAATGTAGCAGAGTGCTGTGTCTAGAGTTTTACTGCTTCATTTCTTGCTGTACTAAAAAGCTATAGATTTTATCACAAACCTTATGAAAGAGTGAAAACAGCTGTAGAATGAGTATTAAATCTTCTATCTACTATAAAAATAATTTTCATCAATTGCTCTATTGGAGAGAGATATTACACCTCAGTGCCATCAACAAAATTCCTCAGCTAAAGCAATGGTATTCCCAGTAGTAATGTATGGCCATGAGTGCTAGACCATAAGAAAGGCTGAGCACAGAAGATAAGATGCCTTTGAACTGTGGTGCTGGAGGAGACTTTTGAGAGTCCCCTAGACTGCAAGGAGATCAAATCAATCAATCCTGAAGGAAATCAACCGTGACTGCTCTTTGGAAGGACAAATACTGAAGCCTAAGCTCAAGTACTTTGGCCACCAAATGAGAAGAGACACTGGAGAAGGTCCTGATGCTAGGAAAGATAGAAGGCAAAAGGAGGAGACGACGGCAGAAGATGAGATGGTTAGACAGCATCATTGACACAGTGGGCGTAGATCTGGGAAGACTCTGGAGGATAGTAGATCACAGAGGAGCCTGGTATGCTGTGGTCCATAGGGTTGCAAAAGATCGGACTTGACTGTGACTGAGTAATAAAAAACATCAGCCATATTGAACTAGTAAACCTATATAAGAAATGCTGTCTGTCTTCCTTCATTCCCTCCTGTTATATGGCTAAATCAGGAGTTCTCACCCTTTTTTGGGGAAATCAAGGGAACATTTAAAGCAAAAATGATCATGATAAGGGACAAAGATGGAAAAGAGTTAGCTGAAGCAGAAGAGATCAAAAAAAGATGGCAAGAGTACACAGAGGAACTCTACAAAAAGGACCTCAACAGTCCTGATAATAACAATAATGAGAAATTTGAACTTGAACCAGACATTCTGGAGAGTGAAGTCAGAAAGGCCCTAAAAAGCACTGCAAACAATAAAGCTAGTGGAAAGGATGGTATCCCAATTGACTTTTTCAAAGCCCTAAAAGATGATGGAATCAAACTACTGCATTCAATATGCCAGCAAATTTGGAAAACAAAACAGTGGCCACAGGATTGGAAAAGATCAGTGTACGTTCCAATCCCCAAAAAAGGCAATGCCAAAGAATGCTCAAATTACCAAACAATTACGCTCATCCCACATGCCAGCAAGGTGATGCTCAAGATAATACAGGATAGACTTCAACAACATGTGGAGATAGAACTACCAGAGGTGCAGGCCGGTTTCAGAAGAGGCAGGGGGACTAGAGACCACATTGCCAACATACGTTGGATCATGGAGAAAACAAAAGAATACCAGAAACAAGTCTACTTTTGTTTTATTGACTACACCAAGGCTTTTGACTGTGTGGACCACAACAAAATGTGGCAAGTAATTAAAGAGATGGGAATACCAGAACACCTCATATGTCTCCTGAGAAATCTGTACATGAACCAAGAAGCAACAGTTAGGACAGAACATGGAATGACAGAGTGGTTTGGAATAGGAAAAGGAGTAAGACAAGGCTGCATTTTATCACCCTGCTTATTCAATCTATACACAGAGCACATAATGCGCAATGCAGGGATGGAGAAATCACAATATGGGATCAAAATTGCTGGGAGAAACATCAACAATTTGAGATATGCAGACGATACCACCCTAATGGCAGAAAGTGAGGAAGATCTAAAGAACCTCTTGATTGGGCTGAAGGAGGAGAGTGCAAAAGCTGGTCTGAAACTCAATATCAAGAAAACCAAGATAATGGCAACAGGCCCTCTCAGTCCCTGGAAAATAGATGGGGATGAAGTAGAAGCAGTGACAGATTTTACTTTCTTGGGATAAAAGATCACTGCAGATGGCGACTGTAGCCATGAAATAAAAAGACGACTGATTATGGGGAGACAAGCAATGAGAAACCTGGGGAATATAGTGAAAAGCAGAGACATCACCTTGAAAACAAAAATTCGCATAGTCAAAGCAATGGTATTCCCAGTGGTAATGTATGGGTGTGAGAGCGGGACCATTAGGAAGGCTGAGTGCAGAAGAATAGATGCCTTTGAGATGTGGTGTTGGAGAAGAGTCCTGAGAGTCCCTTGGACAGCAAAGAGAGCAAATAGGTCAATACTGGAAGAAATCAATTCTGACTATTCATTGGAGGGACAAATAGTGAAGATGAAGCTAAAGTACTTTGGACATCAAATGAGAAGGGAGGACTCACTTGAGAAGGCCTTGATGCTGGGAAAGGTGGAGGGAAAGAGAAGAAGGGGGTGTCCAAAGATGAGATGGATAGATGGCATTGTGGACACAATGGGCACAGAGCTTGGTGGGCTGAGGAGAATGGTGGAGGATCGAGGTGCCTGGAGGAAAATGGTCCATGGGGTCGCAAAGGGTCGGAATCGACTGTGCGACTGAACAACAACAACCTTTTTAAGCCGGGAGCTACTTCAGAGAGCTTCGGGGCCGGATGGCCATTTTGCCCTTCCTCCACCACATGGCAGTTCCTGGTGTTGTGGAGGCGGTGGGGGCCCATGGGCCGCCACAGGTTAAGAAACCCTGGGCTAAATGCTCTCAAGAGAATGTGGCTACCTGCTGATCTAAGCTGTTTTTAGTGTGAGGCTATGTATTTTGTTCTGATCTCCTTGCTTAGGAGGAGATTAGAACAAGGGATGTGAACATTTCCCTTTCCACTCCTAGTTATTTTGGATGGATGTGCATAAGAGCAAGACTGTTTTGCGACTCTGATTTATTCTTTGTAGTAGTGGGAAGAGATTATCAGTTCAGGATTTGGCTGCTCAATTAGCATATGTGATTAAAAGATGTACTTCAATTTCAAAGTATGAGCATGATCTGTTTTTAAAATTGAGCTTGATAGGTCACAGTTTTAAGTTACAAATAAGAATACTTTCAATATGATGCAGAATTGTGATGTTGAATATGAAATAACTTGAAGTTTGTTGTGAAAAGAGGCTTTCATTACTAAATTTCCACAACTTAATCATCACAGAAACAGATGATAGTAAATATTACTTACTGTATTTATTTTATCTCTATTTATAAGTCTAGGGATTCCATCAAGTTGAGTGACCTGAAATCAGAAGTTTCACCACGGATCTCAGCTGAAGATTTGATTGACCTGTGTGATCTGACAGGACCGAGCTATTTCAAGACCCCAACAAAGAAAACAAAGTCCACCAAGCCAAAATTGCTTATCGTTGACATTCGTAACAGTGAGGAGTATCCTTCTAAATTGAAAAGTCTCTGCTTAACCTTATCCCCACTTTCTTTTCTGTTTAAACTGCAAATCGTCATCGTCATTGGCTGCAACTCATATCAAGTATACATTTTTCCTGGATAGCAGGAAAACTTTCACTGATGTGAATTTGTTTAAGCTTGCCATGAAGTGATCCACACTTGATGATCTCAGAGCCATCTCCTGCAGTTCGTATGAAATGCAGGGTTTAACACCGGGACTGCAATGGACTACCACAGCCTTGAGAATATTATCAAGGTGCGCTTTCACAGCCAGTCCATCTGGCATGGCCTCTTCTGCCTCCATGACCATTGAGAATCAGAATAATAAATTGGTCCGCTCATTTTGCTATTGGGCCCAATATGATGGTTTCCAGTGGCATTTTCCCCCACTGAGGGGACCATCACCCCACCTAAAGAGGCTCAATCACCCATAGCCATTGGCGTTGAGTCACTGGCTATACTGTCTACTCCATTACCATAAAGAGATGTCCAGCCAGACATACAAACTACAAATATTGCAGCAGTAAAGTTAACAAGAAGTGAAGTAAATTGAGCAGTATTAGATGATCCGATAGGCATATTTATTAAAGTATTTATACACTACTTTTTCTAAATACTGAAAGCTATTCACAATTCAAAATCAACCTTTTTGTCTTAGCATGATTCAATAGCAAAATGGTCTGGCTATAGAGAATTAATAGAGCTGCAGAGGCTTATTGCCGAACCCTAGAGTCGGGTACAACTGGCTTTTGAGCAAGGGAGAGACCTTTACCTATAGAGAATTAATACTTTTAGATGTTATTGGGGTGTGATGAGAAAATGTGATGGAAGGGGTATGCCTCGCATCCCCATGCCAAAAAAAACTCCCATATATAAAAGAAGTGTCTTTCCTCAATTCTTTATGTAAGAGGTTCTGCATAAGCCTGAGTTTCTTCTTGACACCATCCAAATCTGATACAAAAATAGGTGCTTCCAGTGAAGTCCACTCTGACTTGAATTAAAATTATGAGTTGGGTCATGTGGAGAATGGTGGCCTCTAAACTACAGGTTGGCCTGTAAGTCCCTACCTGTCCTCTCCATGGGCACACACCTCGCCCCTCTGCCTGGCAGGCCAATGGGAGCACTTCCTCCCACAGCAGAGCCCTACTCTCTTTGTTGCTGGGTATGGACTGCAGTGGCTCAAGTGGCTAAGATGCTGACTGGGAGGTGGAAGGTCAGCAGTTCGATTCCCGAGTACTGCAGGACAGAATGAGCTCCCATCTTTGTCCCAGCTGCTGCCAACCTAGCAGTTTGAAAGCAAGAAATTCCAAGTAGATAAACAGGAACCACTTCGGTGGGGAGGTAACAGCGTTCTGTGTACTCCGATGTCTAGTCATGCCTGCCACATGACCACGGAATGTCTGCAGAAGCAGACAGCGCTGGCTCTTTGGCTTTGAAACAGAGATGAGCACTGAACCCTAGAGTCGGATACGACTAGATTTCAAGCAAGGGAAACCTTTACCTATGGACTTACTGGCCACCCTGTATGTAGATCTGAAGCCAAGTCAAGCTTTAGAGGTTAGAACTATCACTTTCAGTTTAGCTTGGAATTAAGCTGGCATCAATTGTAGTTTTAAAATGTCTCATTTTTCTGATAGCTGTTTTTAGATAGCAAACAGCATTCTGTACCAGTTGAAGTTTCTAGTTTGCATTCAAGGGTGGTCCCAATTTGCAAGGTTGCAGGAATTTTGTTTGGGAGTTACACAGATGATCAGATCTAACATGAGAAAGTACATGAACATATACAGAAGTGCCTTTCTGTATATAGAGAGCCCTGGTGATGCAGTGGTTACACCGCTGTACTGCAGCCAAAATGTCGTGAGTTTGATCCTGATGGGATTCAAGGCTGGCTCATCCTTCCAACCTTCTGAGGACAATAAAATGAGTACCCAGCATGTTGGGGGCTAAATGCTAATTACCTTGTGAACTGCTCAGAGATAACACTAAGAGTTATTGGGCAATATATAAATGTAATTGCTGTTTCAGGATATAGGGCTACATTCAGGAATTATCCCAGGCATTATATTTTATGAGGTAATATCAGAAGAGACCCTGTCATTCATGGCAAAGTGAATTTGCTGTACACCATTTTAACTACAGTTTCTTGCCTGAGTGTATTTTAGATTCATTTTAGCCCAATTTATTTACACTCTTGATCAACACCTGTGAAAATGGATAGATATGGATAGATATGTGAATGTCTTGATATGGGTAATGTAGAGCTGACTCACTTTCAGCCTCAGAACTGCTCTGTTATTTCTTATTAAAATTAGAATTAGAATCATACTTGTACCTTAAAATATCCTAGAAGCCACACATTTTTAGCCCTGTCAAGCAGAAGGAAGCTATCTTAGATTATATTCTTAAAGTTATGCTACAGGTAATTTTGGCAAAAATTGTGTATCAATCTGACACTTTTTAGTTTTTCTAAAGTCTCCCAGTGTAGCTTAGAAAAATTAAGGAAGTTTTCTGAGCCACAACTTATAGAAGTGAACTGTCAAGACTTGAAAGTATGCCAAAATCCAACCCTCGGCATGTTCTGCTGTCTAAAACAAAAAAATGATCAAAAGAAGCATGAAAGAATAATTATTTTTCCTGTATGTTGATTAATTTAATGCACCAATTGAAGTTTCCAGTCAATCACAGGCTTCATTGTCTAAAACATTTGGCTCTTCACTGTTTAATCTCCGGAGACTTTTCCTCCTGAAAGGGTTTAATTCTATACATTGGAACCATTTATAGCGAAGACTTTTAAGTTTTCCGTCTCTCTTCCTTGGCATGTTAAGAAAAGAAGATAAACACTAGCAGAAATATAAGCAGGTTTATGGCATTCAGTAATGGTAGAATAGAGTCTTGTGGCACAGTGGTTAAGCTACAATATATTGGCCAAAACTGCTCACATTGTGAGTTCAGTCCTGATGGGGGTCAATAAAATGTGTACCCAATGTTTGGGGAGGGGGGCAAAAAAATGATAATCACATTGTGATTGATCAGTCTATTCATTTTCTACTTTTTCATGTCACTTTCCATATAAAAATGCACTTGGAAGCTAACTAGTTACTGATATACAATCTGTTGAGTAAGTCCTTGTGCTATTTATTTTTTGGAGACAGTTTAATAAGGTAAAACTTCCTGCTAAAGAGATAACACAGTCTGGCGATACTGATAAAAGAAAGCTAACATCTAAGCGATGTTTGTGTTTGCAACTGAAAAGAAATAGTTTTGTCTAAAATGCAGACCTCCAGGTATGTTTAAAAATACTGGTGGTATTCTCTTCCTTTTATGAAAATGTCAGTGAAATTCTTTATGGTCTTTTAACTCCCATACATAAAAATCTAGCTCTCAGTCACTGGAATGGCTAAGATAGTCAATTAAGATTAGACAAAATGCAAAAGATTTTTTTTTTTGAAGTAAGCATAATGGTATACTGAATTACAGTATACTGACGGAATTGCTTAAAGCAAGAATGAATGCATTTTTTCTTATTAAATGTTATTTGTATAGTTGTGGCATTTTTCCTTTTACATTCAGCATGGAACACTATAATACCAATAATGAAGCCAAAGATGTATTGGTCTGGGAGTTTTGCAAGAGATAATTGCCTCTTCAAATTAGGATAAATTAATGAGCTATTTTAATTAGTTGGGTGGGCCAGGTTTTTCTTATATTTTTTAAATAATAATATTTGGCTCTCATGTTTACCATGGTATAATTTAGATAGCTGCCCAAATGGAAATATTCACATAAATTATTTGTAAAGGAATTCACTCTATAATTAATTTTAATTTACCTGTAAAGCCTTCTGAGGCAATTTGTGCTAGAAAAGTGACTTCAGTAAAATGTCACTCACTTACCCTGATTCTTTGCACAGTGGCTGTCAAAGCAAGCTTTTGCATGCTTCAGATTTTAAAACAAAAAATAAAAGAGAAGGATAGAATCTTAAATGCAATTGTTTAATAAGATTTGCATGGGACAGAGGAAACTACCGTATATACTTAAGTATAAGCTGAATTTTTCAGCACCAAAAATATCCTGAAAAAAGCAGACTCGGCTTATATTCGAGTAATTTGCTTCTACAGTGGGTGAACACCCTGCTCCGCATTGCCTGAGGCTGCATTTCCCACCCTAGGCTTATACTCTAAATCAGTTTTCCTGGTTTCTCAGGTAAAATTAGGTACCTTGGCTTATATTTGGATCGGCTTATACTTGAGTATATATGATATTTTAATATTAGTTGCAAACAGAATAACAGAAAAGGAAAAGAGAGCTTTTTCCATAGGATTTCCAAGAAATCAAGGAGAAATTAGAAACAGGAATGGAGATGCTGAAAAATTAACAGAAGAATATCTTACGTGATCATTATAAAATAAAGAAAATGGAAACAACTGTACAGAAGGGACACAAAGATGGCAAATTACTTCAGATAAGATTACTAAGATAAATAACCTAAGTGATTTTTCCCATTGAAAAATTGTTGCACAATTTTTTTCTATAGGGAAAATTGTTATGTGGGACGCCATTTCCCCAAAAAACCTAATTGTTATGCGATTTCGTTGTTATACAGGACGATTATTGTATGAGGTTCCACTGTACTTGGAAAAAATAAATCACCAAGGGTAGATGTGACACAAATAAACTTATTTCCTGTTATGGAGATAAGACCTGAAATCTTGTGCTGCTACTTTATCTTTTGGAGAAGAATTGAGTTAACAATTCTCCATAGACAGGTGACTCAATATTCAATAGATAAGAAGATTTCTTAATTTGAGGCAATTTCCATTGCAGTGCAACAAGATTTCAACTATTATCTATCAAAATCTTAACAAGAATATCCCATCAAATATCGGAGAGGAGTACCATATACACTAGAAACTTTATGCATAAGACATAGATGATCATGACATACCAAAATGTGATACTCATGTCGCTGTGTGGAATACATCTTTCCTCATTAATTTCCTTAACAAGATCCTTTTCTCGTCCAGTTTTAATCGTGGGCATATATCGGGTAGTATCAATATTCCATTTGGATCAGCCTTCACTGCTGAAGGGGAGCTTGTTCAGTGTCCTGCTACTGCCACACTTCAGAATTTTAAAGGGAAAGTGGTGGTGGTGGTGGGACATGTAGCAAAGAATGCAGCCTTGGTAAGTATTCTTTTTATCATCTATGTCAGGACTGGTGGTTGGTAAGCAAAGCTCTAATTTTCTAGTTAAAATTTAACAGAAGTGACTGATAGGTTGTAGAGCTTAAACTCTTGGGCCATGACTTGGCTGTAAACCTCACTTCTTCTTCCGTGTCTAGGCCAGATGTGAAACTGCCAAAATAAAGCCACTTTTTGGGGTGTCCATTCTGCAGTTCATTTGGCCTGACCTAGTGTGAGAAAGATTAGCCGGCAACACAGGGTTACCATTACCAGGGTACACCCAATTGTAGTTCAGAAATTACAATCTTTGATGATGCTTTCTCTGTGTACCCATACCATGAAGACTATCCTGAGAATATAATGCAGTGGCTTTTCATCTGCCTTCCTCATCACAGCATGACCCCTGTACCACTGATCCCGTTCCGCGAGTCACTTTCTGGTCCTGAGCCCTTTTTGCACACAAAGTACTCCTCAGCCCCAGGCCAGTATTGTTGAAGCTGCTGCCCTTCATCAAGATGGATTCAAGTGGGATTTAATCCACTTTGGGACTATCACCCTTCCCTGTGGACTTCAGCACCCAAGGCCGTTAGTCCTCAGTGTGGTCAGGTTAGTTAATCACCGCCTGACACTCGGCGTTGAGTCCCTGGTAGTATGGTCCAGGATAAGATGGCCAGGCTGATGTAAACCTCGCTGGATGAACTCTTACCAGTCAGTGGCTGAAAACTTCTTCATGGATCTATGCTCCATTAGGCCGATTATATAATCAGCCACAGCACTTTTGTAGAAATATAAAATTTCCTATCCACCCAGTCAACCAGCCAGCCAAATCCTCCTGTGAGATCATTTATTTTATGGAAAAGCCATTTAGGGACACACAGGATAGGACCAAGTCTTTCAAAAGTTGATGCCACCAGTAAAATAATTCCAGCATAAGTTATGGAGCAGGATTTTAACCACCATCTCTCATCTTAACTGCCTTCACAAGATTGTTTCAGGATATAGTGGAAAGATGCCCCATTTCTCACTTAGAGGAAAGGCAAGATATAAATGTAATTTATAAATAAATACAGTTTAGATAAATAAGAAATAAAATAAATACAGTTTAGTACACACAATTTAGATAAAACGTATATACGTAAAGGGTTTTTGTGTGTTCTTCAAAAATTTTGATTGGCACTAGTGTCAATGGGTACATGACAAATTAGAAATTAAAGAAAAGGAATTTTTGAGAGTGGACTCAGGATATACCATATTTGCTGGCATATAAGATCCACTTCTCCCCCTTAAAATACACTGGAAAATGGAGTGCGTCTTTTGTGCAGGCAAATACGGTATTCACTGTATAAAGTGGCCTCTAGTGGGCTATTTTGGTAATTATGGGGTGCATCTTATACTCCGAGGTGTTTTATATGCCGGCATATACGGTAATTTTACATTTATCCAAAACACAATGTATGCCTCTTCTACAACAGATCTTTTGCTCAAATTCTGTACTTAGGCAAGTCAATGTATTATGTATTGTGTATTGTGATTACATAAAGCTTTTTAAAATGATCTGTATACAGGCAGAGTCTACTATTTAATGATATAGGCATGCCTGTTTCAAACCAGTGTGATATCAATATGCAAGGTAGAAAGTTACTTTTTGAAAAATAATTCATTCTTACGACTCGTTACAGTATTTTAAAGGTATCCCATTGCTATTACATTGGAAAGATACTATGAAATGTCACTTGTACTGCACATTACTTTTTTAGATTGATAAGAGAATAGCATAACAATTTCTGTCATAATCCCTTTAAAAATCAAACTAAATTTGGGGAATAACCAGAAAATATTGCTCATTGCCTTTAGGTGTAACTTTATACCCTTTTATGTTAGCCATAAAAGTAACTAGGTCTAGGGAAGAAAGTAACTTGCTACTTCATTTTGTGCACCGTAATGGAGATTCCCAAATAAATATGCAGTGGCGTATTGCACACAGTATTTCTAGACTGGTAGCCGAACTTTTGCTAAGTGGACTTTTTGCTAGTGGACTTTTGCTAAGTAATATGTTTGAAATGATGCAATAAAAATTCATTAGTCAAGATCCTATTTCTTAGCATAGTAAATCACACTAGAGTAGGCCCATTGAATCAATGGAGATTTATTTAGCCAACTCTTGCATAAGTTCAATTTGTTCAGATGGGCCTATTCTAACTGTGACATATGTTCATCTGATGACCTCTGAGTGTTGAGGTTGCATGTATGTAGTTGACATGAAGATTCTGTTTGAAAAAGACAAGATCTGTTGTTTTCCAATTATACTGCTGCCCTTTGATTATTGAAATGCTGAACTGTAACACTTACATTGAATTGGTTCCATTATACACATAGGTTGCGGTTTCAATTTTACTAACTAATAAAATTGAGAGATCATGGGATAAGCTGATGTTTAAAATTGTTATTATTTTACAAGCAGTCCTGCATAGAAGCATATGCTTCTGGTATAATCATTGGTGTTTGGGTTGGGATTTTTTCTCTCTTGCGGTTGTGTTTCAGTGCTGTCTTTTACTGTTGTTAACTGTTTTATTAATCATTCCTGTTTCTAATTGTTTAATGTCTGTTTTCTACAAGCTATTATAAATGGCCCTGGAAAATTTTGAATTGACAGTGGTGTTGAAAGTTTTATGTAAGCTTGCATTAAATAAATCAATAGCAATAACTCTGCAATATGACAATGACGAAACTCGTCAAGGTAGTTTTGAGGATTTAATTTATTTCTTAGGGGAATTTTAACACTGATGTTAAAATATGGTTCGTTCTTACTTGATTGATGTGTTGTGATGTCTTCATAATTGTGTAGAACTAAAGAAGGTCTAGATAGAATTTGTAAAATTAATTCTTATTGATAGCTATCTACAAAGTTGGCTTATTTATGTGAACAATATTTCTGTTTTTTCTTATATAGTCTGAGTCGCCAGGGTGAGTGGGCGGCAATATAAATCTAAATAAATAAATAGTGCAGGCTTCCTATTGGCATTTTCATCCTTAATGTGGAAATAGAACTGGATCATTATTAAAGCAATTCAAAGTAGATTCCATTTATGAATTTGTCCTTTTAGCCAATTAGGCATCTAGAGCATTAGAAAACTTCCTTTTGTGAATATCCAGTCCAGTTTTGAAAATGTGGAGGCTGCTGTTGCAGGCAGCATATTAACTAACTGGAACTTATCAAGTTGTAGAATACATCAGGGATGTGGTCTCTTTGGAGTATGAGATCTTGGTTAACTACTGAAGTCTGGTCCGTTAGAGCAAATGGGGCACTGCCTTGGTTTGGCCTAGGCTACTCCCAATCTGAACCTGGGTGGATTTGTGGAGTGAGTAAATGGAATAGATAGGAAGAAGAATCTAAGTGACTACCCATTTGCCTTTGATTGTACGTATATAAATGAGAGAGATTGAATATCTACTTGTCAGAGTTAAGGATTTCTGTCATGATACTCCTGTACCCTGATGAGGATGGTGCCCCCTATGTCTAGCCACAGCAAACACTTGCTCTTCACCTTTTGAAAACCTTGATTCTAGGTTCTTGCCAAAAATCCAAAATCCTCAAAATAATTTCTGTCCCAACATATGTGCATAAGCTAATCCATAGGTTCACCCTTGTACAATGGTTAGTGAGAGGCAATGAACATGACAAAGTTCCTCTTTTCCATTGGTTTAACTACATGTGCATTTAACTACTTATATAAGTGAATGTAAGCATCTATCAATTGAAGATAGTAAAATATTGATTGTAGATGGATAACAAAAACATCAGAAAATACTTGTGACTTATATCAGTACAGTAATTAATTGAGCATTAACTGGATGAAACAGCACTGTTTCATGATAAGGTCTTGTGAACCAAACCAGATTCTATGCTTGCACATTGAATCCTGTTTGGTTCGCAAGACTTTGTCATGAAACTACTTTTTCCTTTGGCTCCATCTGCCATCTCAGGCTCTGATCACCATTGGTTGCTGTGCCTTCTTCTCCACCAGCCAAAGTGATCACCAGCTGCTACTTCCAAGAGCAAATAGGAAATGATTTTCAACAAGATTTGGAAAGCCACCATTTCCCCAACCTTGCAATACACATTCAACTACTTCTAATGATAAATAATAACATACTGTCAAATCAGCTCTGACATGCAAGGGGCTGTGGTGTCTCAGTGGTTAAGAAGCTCGCCTCATTAGCTGGAAGGCTGCCAAGTCGGCACCTGAGTACTGCATGATGGATTGAGCGCCCATCTCCGTCCCAGCTCTTGGGAACATGAAAGGAGCCTCATTTGGGCATTCCCTGAGCGGAGTTTCTTCCGCAAAAAAATCCTTTCAACTCAGAATAATTTCTGACATGAAATAATTATTATTAATTCTGACATATGGCAGCTCTTGCCAGTGGTGAGACATAATCATAGTTGGCCTTTGTGGGGGCAGATACTGACTGTTTGGTGGGACAAAAGGCACAGTAGCTGATGGTGGCCAGAGCTAGACATGAGATAGAAAATGACGGTTTTCTAGTAAACAGGCAGAAAATGAACATGCTGTCCGTTTGGGTTGTGAAATTGTGCAATTGTCCCTTTGTAACCGAGAAACAATCCTCTTACTATGAAATATAAGATCTGGTAACTTTATTAATCTGTCAGCAGTAATAATTAGCCATTCCTTTCTTAGTTGCTCTGAGAACAGCATTTTCTTGGCCATAACTTTGGAAGCTGAGGCCAGAAAGGGTGATTATGGAGCTAAATGAACTTTTTACCTTTGGGTGTTTTTATCGTTGCCTCTAGTGATGGCGAGTGAACTTTTGATCATTACGCCAATTTTCTTTTGGCCTGTATAATTTATTGAACATTACCCTTCCGTTGTCTGAAGTATTATTTTCCCAACAGGTTGTGCTGTAGCATAATGCTATGGTAAATGCAGTTCATGCTAGCGAATACAAGTTGAAGCCAGAAGAGAAAGAGAGAGAGAGATGGCTAATCAACTCTGAACACCAAAAAAATCAGTTATGATTTTGCACGAGGTCTCATTGGCTTTGTACAAAACAATAAGGGAATGTGACACATTCTTGGCCTAAGCAAGTGTCTTTTTCCCTTACGAAATGATTTGTTTTCACATATGCCTTTCATGTGGGGCAGCCTGTGGGGCTGATGTCAAGAGAAAATCGCTTGGGTCACAGTGCAGAGAAACTAGGGCTGTAACACATTTTCAGAGTCATCTGAATTACTAATTTCTGGGCCAGTCTAGCAATTACATTTCCATCCAGTGATTTCAGCTACTGGAGGCT
Source organism: Bradypodion ventrale (assembly GCA_035047345.1). Lineage (NCBI taxonomy): Eukaryota > Metazoa > Chordata > Lepidosauria > Squamata > Chamaeleonidae > Bradypodion > Bradypodion ventrale. Next base: position 28,299,372 of record JAWDJE010000005.1, on the reverse strand, counting down.
GAGAACAAAAACAGAATAATAAGTTTGTCCCACTGGAATGCTGTTTTCTGCTTAATATGTTTACTCCTGAAGTTGATGGAAAAGAAAAGGCTAAGTCATTTCCTCCCACTTTTAATTGCACCTGGCTACAATGGCTTTACAGGGACTGCAGTGGCTCAGTGGTTAAAATGCTGAACTTGATGATAGGAGGGTCGGCAGGCCAGCAGTTCGAGACCTGAGTAGTGCATGACAGAGTGAGCTTCTGTCCCTGTCCCATTTCCTGGGACAGGGACGAAAGGAATAAATTGCAAGTAGATAAATAGGTACCACTTCGGTGGGAAAGTAAACAGTGTTCTGCGCACTCTGGTGTTTAATCATGCCTGCCACATGTCCACGGAAATGTCTGCAGACACAAACAGCACTGGCTCTTTGGCTGTAAATGGAGGTGAGCATTTAACCCTAGAATCGGATATTTATTTATTTATTTATTTTTCTGATTTATATTGCCGCCCAACTCCGAAGACTCTGGGCGGCTCACAGAAAATAAAACCAATCACATTTTAAAAACCAATAAAAACCCTATTAAAACTGCCACCAAAAATTACTGGATTTTGAGCAAGGGTGACCCTTTACCTTTACAACAGCTTTTCATTTTAAAGCACCATTCATTAGGCATTGAAAACACCTCTCATTACACCTCTCAAGTATCTGCTGCCCAAGGTCTAATTTGGATGCCATAAAGTAAATCTAACAACTCCATCCACTATAAGAAAACCATTGAATTCTACAGTTCCAAGAATCTTGTTACTTCAATTAGAAATGATTATAATATTTTTAGAGAGTAAACATACCGTATTTTCCGGCGTATAAGACGACTGGGCGTATAAGACGACCCCCAACTTTTCCAGTTAAAATATAGAGTTTGGAATATACTTGCCGTATAAGACGACCTATCTTCCAATGCACACCAAATAAAAATTAACCCACACTCAACCCGAAGACGCGCAGCTCTCCGAGTCGAATAGGCAGGTTCTGGTGGAGAGCCAATCCACGCTCATGTTCTCCTCGAGGTACAGGAAGATGTGTGCAGCTTGCTTTCCCTTGCTTCATACTCCCCGCACAGAGCAGGGACTCGGCCGCGGCACCCCCCACCATATGCGCCGGACATATGAAGCAAGGGGAAACAAGCTGCAGTTAAGTACCTGTCCTATAAGACGACCCCCGACTTTGGCACAGATTTTTCGGGGTTAAAAAGTAGTCTTATGCGCCAGAAAATACAGTAGGTAAAGGTAAAGATCACCCTTGCTCGAAAGCCAGTCATATCTGACTCTAGGGTTCAGTGCTCATCTCTGTTTACAGCCAGAGAGCCAGTGCTGCCTGCGTCTGCAGACGTTTCCATGGACATGTGGCAGGCATGCCTCAACACCAGAGAGCACAGAACATTGTTTACCTTCCCACCAAAGTGGTCCCTATTTATCTACTTGCAATGTCTAGCTTTTGAACTGCTGGGTTGGCAGGACCTGGGACAGAGACAGGGAAAAACAAAAGCGTTGTGGCACTTTAAAGACTAACCCTTGTATATTATAGAGTATATATATATATATAATCTGTATATAATCAAATAAACAAATCTTGTAGTCTGTGTCTAGGATGAGTCTGAAATCTTGGTAACATCAACTTTGCATGGAAGATTTTAACAAAATCACTTAAATACAGATTTTCAGTGTCTTCTTATTCAGTGTGATTTATTTTTTGTTTTTTATTGATATTGCTATTTTAGTGTTGGGCTGTGTTTGTTGATGTGTATCGATGTGTCTGTGAGCTGCCCAGAGCCGCACTTCGCGAGTGGGGCGGCATATAAGTCAATAAATAAATTAGTTTTCATGGTTCAGTGAACATATTTTTGTCACATTTCCCTGAATACTTCACAAATATGCTGCTTAAAAATACCAAATGATAAGAAGGAGGAAAATGTTAGACAAATATTATCTTTTCTTCTTGTAACTTGATGTGGTTTAGATAAAGCTCTGTAAACATTCCTACATCATTAGTTGAATATAGCATGAGGTACAGTATTGAATTTTAGAAACACCTCCATTTCTCCTAGAAAGATAACATGATAGGGATTTGCATGGCCGTGAGGGAATTTTTCTATTTTGAAATGGTGGAGAAACTTTAATAAATATTTCTGGATTTTTAAAGTAAACAAGTTGATCCACAATAAATGTGTTTAAATGAAAATACATTAGCCTAGAAATTTTCTCTCTTGACTCTGCTGGCCATGGTAGTCTTTCTCTTTTATCATATTTTCAATCTATGTAATCTTTAAACTCCTTGTGCATTGGACCCTTATACCTGTCATTTACACTTGAAATTATGGAGTGGAAGGTGTACATTCCTTGCCGGTTGAGTATGTAAGGAATTTTTCCTTGATCTTGAGTGAACAGAGAGTGCATTTTTGCATACTCTGTTCGTCACAACTTATCCCAGGGTTGTTCTGATTTCAGCTCTGAATCACCACTAAAAACATATTGTATACTTTCATGTGTACAGCATTAAGAAAAGGAGCTTTGCTAGACAACACTGTTGAAATAAACAGCCATCTTCCCCAGCCACTGACTATACCGGCTGGGGGTACTGGGAGATGGAACCGTGCACCATATAGAGAGCCACCACAGCTTCCTAAGCAGAACATCCTTAAAATTATCTAATTGTGTTAAGCATTTTCACATTTTATAAGATTTATGTCTGTGCCTCCTGATTGTCACTTATTTCACTGAACTCCACAGATGGGGTCATGTAGTGATAAGTCAATAGGAGATTGGGTTAACTTCAGCCTACATGTTTTACATCAAGATCTTATCTGACCACAATTGTGTAGATGTTATTACTGAAGTAATTTATTTTAAACTTTGTTATTAAGAGGCCCAAGGCCAAATACCTTACATTGGAAAGCACCATCACTTTTTCTGACAGGGTGTTTTTATCTGGGCCCCCTCCCACATGTTCAATTAGACATTGCCATATGCTGGTCTATGAGCCTGACAAGTTAAATACTGTATAAGGATTTGGCTGTCATCCATTTACTGTTGGGCAGGGTACCCCCCTCCACGTGGAATCTCTCTCTCTTATATATACATAGGGAACTTGTCATGTATAATGTACCTACATGCTTGCGAGATGTGGAATTCTACTGCTTTCAGCCATCTGGCATAAACAAATTTTGGCAAATCCTCTATCGAGGGACATGAGGCTGGTGTTTGAATTGTAAACATAGAATTTTAGCTTCTGATACTGGAGCATAATATAAATAAACTGAGCAGAAGTCTATATGCAGAACTTGATGAGTGTGAGAATGGGTTTTAGAGTACATTTGTATAACCATACCCTAATAAACATCTTATGTGCTTACTCAAAGTATTTTTTTGGTATATGAATCATATTACAGTTTTCACTTTATGGTTATTTAGATTTATTGGCTCTTAATAAGTGCAAGGTCACAGAAATAACTTATTTTAACTTTTGGTCCTGGTGTGTTTTTCTCCCAGTTTCAAAGTCATAGGGTGAATTGCGATAAAAAGTCACAACTAGAGTAGATGTGAGATGTGCCTCCCTAGCTGATGTGACCTCTAGGGAGCACCTATGGTCCGCTCTCGTAGGACGGGTTGAGAATCTTGGTGTGATGCGGTCTCTTAAGTATCCTGGCCCACTACCCTGAAGGGCTTTAAACTGCAGTGGCTCAAGTGTCTAAGATGCTGTCTGGGAGGCGGAAGATCAGCAGTTTGATTCCCGAGTACTGCAGGACAGAATGAGCTCCCGTCTTTGTCCCAGCTTCTGCCAACCTACCAGTTTGAAAGTAAGAAATTGCAAGTAGATAAATAGGGACCACTTTGGGCAGAAGGTAACAGCATTCCGTGCACTCTGGTGTCTAGTCATGCCTGCCACATGACCATGGAATATGTCTGCAGAAGCAGATAGTGCTGGCTCTTCGGCTTTGAAACAAAGATGAGCACTGAACCCTTTTGAGCAAGGCAAACCTTTACCTTAAAGTAAGCCCATCAGTCGGGATTTAGTGAGTCAGCTCCTCCGTAAGTTCCATTGATTCAATGGGTCTACATTAGTGCAACTTACTGCTGGATTTCAACCATAATATAGAATCAACCCCACCAGATTCTTCAAGTCTGGTCTTTATACTCACCCAAGATCAAGTGCTCCTAAATAGCCTTCCTCGTATACATGGGCTGCTATTGCTCTGGCTACAACACTCACCTGGGTTGTGTCCCTTGTAAATATTGCATTTACAGGGCAGAAAATGAAAGTGCATCCTCACTCATGCACTGGTCGCTCATGCTCTGGTCACCTCTAGATTGGACTACTGTAACGTGCTCTACATGGGGCTGCCCTTGATGACCATCCGGAAGCTGCAGCTGGTCCAGAATGCGGCAGCCCAGGTGGTGATAGGGTGCGGGTGATATGCCCGGGCATCACCACTGCTTCAGGAGCTGCACTGGCTTCCATTCTGCTTCCGGGTGCAATTCAAGGTGCTGGTTTTAACCTTTAAAGCCGTTTATGGCAGTGAGCCAGGATACCTAAGAGACCGCATCATCCCAAGGGTTTCGACCCTTCCTACGAGGGCCAACCGTAGGGGCTCTCTGGTGGTCCCATCAGTCAGGGATGCACATCTTGTTGGGACCAGGAGGAGAGCCTTCTTGGTGTCTGCCCCGGCCCTTTGAAACTTCCTACCACCAGAACTGCGCCTCCAGATGGATCTGTACCCCTTTAGAAGGGTGCTAAAGACCTGGCTTTGCCAGCAGGCATGGGGTATGTCGGGCAGCGCATCTTAGCCACGCTGGCTTGTTTAGCCCTGAGGTTTTAACTGAGGGGTGATGTGTTTGTACAGTTTTTATTAATTTTTTAGAATTTTAGCATTAAGAGATTTTTAATAGGCTGTTTTATTGTATGGAATGTTTTGTTTTTATGTAATGCCGCCTTGGGTCGCTGAGGCGAGGAAGGCGGCCTATAAATCAATCAAATAATAAATAAATAATCATTATGAGCAAGTACATTTCTTTTCAAACAAATGCAGAAAAGAGATTATACCTATTTCAGGTTACTTTAAAAATTCAAAACTTAGCAAAGCTTTGGTAGTTCACGACAACTTCTTCAGACTAACATGGCATGGAGTATGTAGTCCAGCCAGGCTCAATCTTAGATGTAAATGAGACAAACAGCAGCTTCCATCTTTCTACAGTTTAGAAGCAGGATTTGCATATTCCCTTCCCTCCGGAAGCCAGCAGCATTTCATGTGACCATGTGGGATGGTGCAATTCAAAACCAGTTCTCCAGGATTGTGCAATAAATTTACCCACTTGGCATTTCACATTAGTCCAGATCAGTCCAAATTAAAGTCAATTATGGATATTACCCAGTGAAAGCTGTTCCTCTTCCTGTGCTGATCTTCAAAGTCCCTGTTGCATGAAGCGGCTCTTTTGTGGTATCTCAACAGGTTGTCCTTGTTTTCTTGAAGATAGGATGAAAAGGGAATTCACTTGAGGGATGTTAGCTAAGTTTCAATATTCAGTAAGGAATGTCGTTCCCTTTTTTTTTTTAAGTCCAGTTTAAAAATGTGAGATATTGTGCTTCTGTACCCACCATATAAAACATACATTACACATAAATTCCAATGACAACTTCCCTCATATAGTATTGCCCAATGCTAGAGGGTCCCAGAAGATGAACATAAGATTTGTACTATGGTTGCTGATAGAGGACAGAAACAAGGACAGCTGGGATATAGTCCCTCTAAGAACATAAGAAAAGCCTTGCTGGAACAGGCCACAGCCCATCCAGTCCAGCATTTGTCTCACACAGTGGCTCACCATTTGCTTCAGGGTATTATTCCCAAGCTGATGCCTTCACCTGCTTAGGATTCCCTGGAAATGGCATTGAGAGATATCCTGCCTATCTCTCCAACCCGGAGGTTGTCCTTAGGTATCCATAATTATAGCCATTGATACCCTTGTCCTCCATGAACTTGTCTAATCCTTTCTTGAAACTGTCAAGACTGACAGATGTCACCACTTCTTCTGGCAGAGAGTTCCATAGGTGAAAAAGTACGTTCTCTTATTTGTTTGAGAACTAGCACCCAAAAGTTTCATGGAGTGCCCCCTAGTTCTAGTGTTATGCGATTGGGAAAACAGTTTTTCCTTGTCTACTTTGTCCACACCGTGCATGATTTTATAAACTTCTGTGCCAAAGTATTTTGAAGTTCTGCTTTGGACTTAATGAAATGGTGAAACAAATGTGTGAATGAGTGCACACCTATGACAGAATGAAGAAACTAGCCAAAAAAATAGCAGCATCTTACTCTTTCTGGAATAAAGCTGTAAAGGTAAAAGTCGCCCTTGCTCAAAAGCCAGTCGTATCCGACTCTAGGGTTCAGTGCTCATCTATGGTTCAATGCTTAAGTTTACAGCCAAAGAGCCAGTGCTGTCTGCATATGCAGATGTTTCTGTGGACATGTGGCAGGCATGCCTCGACACTGGAATGCACAGAACGCTGTTTATTTAAGGTTTCTCTTGCTCGAAAGCCATTCATATCTGACTCTAGAATTCAGTGCTCATCTCTGTTTCAAAGCCGAAGAGCCAGCGCTGTCTGCTTCTGCAGACATTTCCGTGACATGTGGCAGGCATGACTAAGACACCAGAGCGCATGGAATGCTGTTTACCTTCCCACCGAAGTAGTCCCTATTTATCTACTTGCAGTTTCTTGCTTTCGAAGTGCTAGGTTGGCAGGAGCTGGGACAAAGATGGGAGCTCATTCCGTCCTGCAGTACTCGGGAATCGAACTGCTGACCTTCCGCCTTCCAGTCAGCGTCTTAGCCACTTGAGCCACTGCATCTATATAATTATATAAATATAGCATCTATATAATTATTGCTGGTCATATTTTAGTCTGATATAAATCTTTCAGCATATTTCATGCTTCCCTTTTTTGTGAGGTTTTTTTTTTCCATTGTGTGTCACTGTTTTTCTTAAGTTGATTTCATGATAAGTGCAGAGACCAACATTGTCAGAGAACATTTCAGACATTATTGTAAATGTTTTGAATGACTGTCCTTCTCTTTCCCTCTGGCCATATGCATACCAAAAACCGTTTTTCCCTTTAAAGAATTACTGTAACATTCATATGTCGCAACTTTGTAGATAAGAAATCAAATTGTACTGTAGAATATCTTTGCTCACTTCAGATTTTAGGCTTTGTAGTTAATTTAATCTAATTTAATTGTCAAATTTATATACCGCCCACTCGGCCAAAGCCGACTCAGGGCGGTTCACAATGACAATTTAAAAACATGTTACATACATGTCCTTGTTGATATTAACTTGCGAAAATTTGTAGTGCCAGGCAGTAACGTTGGATGTAGTTGAGCATCATACATAAGCAGAGAGAATGAAATTGCAGCCTTTGTTACAACTCTGTAGTTCTTATGTCCAATTGTAACATAGCCTGTAGCTGAGACTAAGTACATGTAGCTGAAACAATCAGCCCTTCTCATTTTTAACACTGTTTCTCATTTTATTTATTTATTTATTTATTTATTTATTTAGTCGTATTTATATATGCCGCCCTCTTCAGTTGTTTTCTCTTTATTGAATATTAAGATATACACCTCTTGAAGCAAGGAACCTGTGCTGTGTAAAATACCACATGGGCTGTTGTATAAGATTAACAACAAATGCCATTCTGGAATCTTTTTACTTTTCAGATAAAAGCAGTATCATGTTCAATGATGCACTGCAAAAAAAATTTACTACCTACTCTGTGGGCTGGCCAAATCTGTCGGCGGGGCCAAATCTGTGGACGTGGCCAAACATCCTGCATTATGAGCTGTGGAGGTGGGTGTGGCCAACCAAGTGGGCGTGGCCTGGGGAAATTTCCGCTACCGGTTCTGCAGATCCTGACAGAACCTGCTGCAGTGCATCACTGATCGTGTCCACATCGCAACTTCCATCATCTGCTTGTTTGTTTATTCATTGGGTGTAGAGAAAAGGAGAATTGCTTTATTTATATTTTCAAATACAGTGGAACCCCAGACAATGACAAAACTTGGTTCCACAAGTTGTGTCATTGTCCGGGAGGCAGAAGGCAGAAAAATGCTCACCCTCCGGAGGGAAAACCGACCACGGAATTTTTTTTCACCCATTTTAGCTTCTCCGCCACCTCTGCCCCCTCTGGTTGGCTCAAGGAACCCTATCAGCATTGTTTCCGACACCCCCCCATGACCCCCCCCCCACCTGGGCAGAGCCTAACAGAGGCACCCGCGCTGGCGGAGAAGCCGAAATGGGTGGAAAAAATTCTATCACCACCGCGTCATTGTCCGAAAATGACATCCGAATGCATCGTTGTCCGGGGTTCCACTGTACCAGAATAAGCCATCAGGACCATCTCTGATTGTCTTTATGCATTTTCTGTGGTTTCCTCAGGCAGAATGAGTAAGTTCCTAAATAGAAGAGAGATTTTGTAGGAAATTTAGTATAGAATATGTAGCTCAATTCTCCAGTTTGATGTTGCTAGAATATAACCCAGATGAAAACCAGATCTGTTCTAATATGTGCTATCATTTTGATGGATAGTTATTCTTCCCCCTCTGCTGCATCTTGTAAGAATAATGTATACATGCATGCATACCGTATTTATTCGAGTATAACGCGCACCCGTGTATAACGCGCACCCCTAATTTTCAATGAAATCTTGGTATAAAATTTTTTTTCACACGCCTCGTCTCCCGCGCCACCCAATCAGATCCCGCCAGCCGCGCGCCCCTGGGCCCGTGGGTGGGGCAGACGGTGCATCTCAGCAGTGCCTACCGTACTCGGCGCCGGCTCCTTGAGTCGCGCGGCCCGGGTAGGCGTGGAGCACGCCGCGGCCCTCTCCCGTAGGGTTCCCTTCTCGACCCGGCGGTGCGTGCAGGTGAGCGGCGGCGGCAGCGGGACCTGGGCGCCTGGGAGGAGGGCCGCGGCGTGCTCCGCGCCTACCCGGCGCCGGCTCCTTGAGTCGCGCGGCCCGGGTAGGCGTGGAGCACGCCGCGGCCCTCTCCCGTAGGGTTCCCTTCTCGACCCGGCGGGTGCGTGCAGGTGAGCGGCGCCGGCAGCGGGACCTGGGCAGGCGCCCAGGTCCCGCTGCCGGCGCCGCTCACCTGCACGCACCCGCCGAGAAGGGAACCCTCCGGGAGAGGGCCGCGGCGTGCTCCACGCCTACCCGGGCCGCGCGACTCGAGGAGCCGGCGCCGGGTAGGCGCGGAGCACGCCGCGGCCCTCTCCCGGAGGGTTCCCTTCTCGAACCGGCGGGTGCGTGCAGGTGAGCGGCGGCGGCAGCGGGACCTGGGCAGGCGCCCAGGTCCCGCTGCCGGCGCCGCTCACCTGCACGCACCCGCCGAGAAGGGAACCCTCCGGGAGAGGGCCGCGGCGTGCTCCACGCCTACCCGGGCCGCGCGACTCGAGGAGCCGGCGCCGGGTAGGCGCGGAGCACGCCGCGGCCCTCTCCCGGAGGGTTCCCTTCTCGAACCGGCGGGTGCGTGCAGGTGAGCGGCGGCGGCAGCGGGACCTGGGCAGGCGCCCAGGTCCCGCTGCCGGCGCCGCTCACCTGCACGCACCCGCCGAGAAGGGAACCCTCCGGGAGAGGGCCGCGGCGTGCTCCACGCCTACCCGGGCCGCGCGACTCGAGGAGCCGGCGCCGGGTAGGCGCGGAGCACGCCGCGGCCCTCTCCCGGAGGGTTCCCTTCTCGAACCGGCGGGTGCGTGCAGGTGAGCGGCGGCGGCAGCGGGACCTGGGCAGGCGCCCAGGTCCCGCTGCCGCCGCCGCTCACCTGCACGCACCCGCCGAGAAGGGAACCCTCCGGGAGAGGGCCGCGGCGTGCTCCACGCCTACCCGGGCCGCGCGACTCAAGGAGCCGGCGCCGGGTAGGCGCGGAGCACGCCGCGGCCCTCCTCCCCCGGAGGGTTCCCTTCTCGACCCGGCGGGTGCGTGCAGGTGAGCGGCGGCGGCAGCGAGACCTGGAGGTCTCGCTGCCGCCGCCGCTCACCTGCACGCACCCGCCGGGTCGAGAAGGGAACCCTCCGGGGAGGGCCGCGGCGTGCTCCGCGCCTACCCGGCGCCGGCTTCTTGAGTCGCGCGGCCCAGTCCTCGTGTATAACGCGCACCCAAACTTTGAGCCTTTTTTTGGGTATAAAATTTTGCGCGTTATACACGAATAAATACGGTATATCTTTCCCCCATTCCTCTTCTTTTTCCTTTTGCAAGTAGCTTCCTGAACTTTATTTGGAATACCTCATATACTGTCCTTTTTCTGTTCAGACCACTAGAACACTTCTTTTCTCTGCCATTTTCCTTTGTAACTCAAGACCACCCAGCTATTCTTTATCTGCATTACTGCTCTTTCTCTGATATTTTACTGGTTGTCAAACATCCTCTCCAGCCAGGTTGCTATGGGTCTTCCAAGACAATGGCGGTAATAGCCCCTCAGTCCTATCAGGAAGTTTAAGGCAGACATTTGTTAATGTTTCACTGAAAGTCTTTTTTTACTACACTGTTTTGACTTTAGACTTGGCAAAAGAATAGAAGAGAACATTTAATACTTTTTTAATGGGAAGGAAATCTTGCAGCACATGCAATTGCCTTCTGGAAGTCTGGAAATAAAATAATAATAATTGTAAAATGCTCTAAAGCAGGGGTTCCAAACCGTTTTATGCCGTGGGTCTGACCATGCCTCCCGGATAGCTGAATGGGCCAGTCATGTGGTTCCCCCCGCTGTAAATGCTGCCATAAAATAAGTCCACAGCTGCGCAAGCATAGGCACATTTACAGCTGTCATAAATGTGTCCACTTCTGTTTCCGGTATGTCATTGTTGCGGGCCACATGAAATGGTGCTGCAGGCCGTAGGTTGGCCACCCCTGCTCTAAAGTATATAACAGTGTTCATTTGGTATTTCACATAAATATTAATAATAAATCTTATAAGCCACAGAAATTTAGATACACACACTTCATATACAAGTACAACCACTTGAGTGCAGGTTCTCAGTAGTGCTTAAAGAGCATGGGGAGATAGATGACCATCTAGATCTTTCCAATCCAAGCATTATCTGACCACAGGCAAAAAAATAAAATAAATGCACGATTGGCTCCAAGTTTTATTATCATTTGTTTACATACGACCATCCATATGCATGTTACAATCTGAAATTTTTATTTATTCATTTATTTATTAGATTTATATAACCACCTTTTTTGCCTAAGCGACCCAAGCTGGCTCACAACATCAGTTAAAACCCATACCAATACTAATTAAAACCAAATACTATAAAATTCTTTAAAAACGTCCATAAAACCTCTCCAATCCCCTTAAAAAGTGGACCACCCGGGCAGGAGTAAATAAAAACAGTTCAAGTGGCAGGAGGTTCCATAGGGCCGGAGCAGATACCGAGAAGGTTCTCTTCCTGGTACAGGTAAGTTGTGCCTCCCTAGCTGATGGGGCCACTAGGGAGCTCCTACATAGGATGCGGTCTCTTAAATATCCTGGCCCACTACCATGAAGGGCTTTAAAGGTCAAAACCAGAACCTTGAATTGCACTTGAAGGCACACTGGCAACCAATGCAGCTCCCGTAGCAGCAGCAAGGCACGGGCATAATGCCCGCACCCCGTCACCACCTGGGCAGCCGCTTTCTGAACCATTTGAGGCTTCCGAATCGCATTACAATAATCCAGTCTGGAGGTGACCAGAGCGTGTGTGACCGTAAGCAAGGAGTCCCAGTGCAGGAGCAGGCGTAATTGGCAGATGACACGAAGTTGTACAAAAGCCCTCCTGGCCACGACTGCCACCTGCTCTTTGAGCAGTAGTCGTGAGTCCAGGAGGACCCCCAAATTACGCGCTGTGTCTGTCTGGGGCAAAGAAGCCCCATCCAGCACCAAAGATGGTACCTCCCGGGATAACATGGGGCCCTGAACCCACAGCCACTCAGTCTTGCCAGGATTCAGCTGGAGCCCATTGTCCTCCATACAAACCATTAGAGCCTCCAGGCACTCGGGTTCCCACGGGCCGAGATATACAGTTGGGTATCATCAGCATATTGATGATACTTCACCCCGTGGGAATGGATGATCTCGCCCATCGGCTTCATGTAGAGGTTAAATAGAAGATGCGAAAGTACCAAGCCCTGTGGCACCCCATAATGGGGAGGACTAGGGCTGGACAACTCATCCTCCAATAACACCGACTGGGTCTGGCCCTTTAGAAATGAGGAAAACCAGGACCACACAGTGCCCTGGGCCCCCAGTCCTCGGAGATGTTCCAGAAGGATTCTGGTCAACGGTATCAAAGGCCACTGAGAGGTCAAGAAGAGCAAGGATGGAGGGATTACCACCGTCCCGCTCACATCACGATCACTGCAGATGGTGACTGCAGCCATGAAATTAAAAAACGCTTACTTCTTGGGAGGCAAGCTGTGAGAAACTTAGGCAGCATAATAAAAAGTAGAGACATCACCCTGCTAACAGAAGTCCGCATAGTTAAAGCAATGGTCTTCCCAGCAGTAATGTATGGCTGTGAGAGCTGGGCCATAAGGAAGGCTGAGTGCAGAAGAATAGACGCCTTTGAACTGTGGGGCTGGAGGAGACTCTTGAGAGTACCCTGGTTGCAAAGAGATCAAATCAGTCAATCATGGAGGAAATAAATCCTGGCTGCTCATTAGAAAGACAAGTGCTGAAGATGAAGTTCAAGTATTTTGGCCACCAAATGGGAAGAGAGGATTCACTTGAGAAGGCCTTGATGCTGAGAAAGATCAAAAGGAGAAGGGGGCAGCAGAGGATGAAGTGGTTAGATGGCATCATTCACACAATGGGTGTAGATCTGTGTGGGCTGCAGGGAATGACAGAGGACAGAGGAGCCTGGCATGCAGTGGTCCATGAGGTCGCATAGGGTTGGAATTGACTGTGCGACAAAAATCAGTGGCAACTGCATTTCAAGAAAAAGGTCCTACTTTACTTCCTACCAGTCTGCTTTGATGTTTCAACTTTTCAGCTTGTGCCAGATGCTAGAGTTAAATGCAGTTGTCTAGTTGTATTGTAGTTCAAAGTCATTTTCCAGATTTTAGTTACTTTCACCTGTGCTGCTATTGCTTTAAAAAATGTAATCAAATGTGTTTGCCTTCGCACATGCAAGAGGTGCAGTTTGCAATCACAGAAAGAAGAACATGAAGGACTGATCTGATTTAGTTACCAGTTTCACTACCTATGATTTAGCCATAAATACTTTACTGTGATGTTCCTACTCCACTTTATCTTGGGCATTTTGAGGTGGGGTGAGATGGATGCAGGCCTCCAGATGTTGCTTGACTGAAACTCCTAGCTCTCCTCATCTTTGGTTATTCTGGCTGAGATTTAAATTACAGCCCAACAAAATTTGCACAGCCACAGTTTACCTAGCTCTGATGAATGTGAATGTGTATAATTGAAACAGTAAGCATGCAGCACTCTGACACCGAGTCTTTCTTTCTTTAGTTTGCAGCTCATCTGGTGAAAATCAAGTATCCAAGAGTTTGCATTTTGGATGGAGGCATAAACAAAATCAAGCCAACTGGTCTGCTGACAGTTCCTTCTCCCCAGATATAGCCAGAAGCTTGAAGTGTCTCACCCAACTATACAAGGAGAGTCTTAAGGGGCATTACAGCACTTGCATCATGTTGGTGACACAGATTATTGGCATCTTTTTGCACAAGAAAGGGGTTTCTTTTTGGGATGTTCAAGATGTTAAAATGAAGTTTTTATATGGATAGTGTCACTCATTTTTAGACTTCAGCCATTTCATTGAGCAGCTTCCAGCCAGCAATATATGAGCAGGTTTATACAATGTACTCATATTCCATCAAAAAGTATGAATGTGAAATTACATGAATAATTTCAGTAGCGACATTAAGGAGAGATTGACATGTAATCAGCTGATGTAGGTATATTACAAATGTTTAACTTTGTACATTTCTTCTCCAAATAGTTGGCATGTCAGTGATCTATTTCTGAACAGATGGGGGCTATGTACAAAAAGATTTCATTTAGACTGTGTTCAGCTAACTCACTACCTTGCAAGTATCTAACTTTCATTAGTTGTAGTGTGAATTTCTGTATAATAGGAAAGTTAACTTTTAACTATCTTATAATATTAAGGTTGTTGAAATATCTACCTTTACAGCTTGGAGGAGTACCTGGATAAAATTTATAACCTGACAGATGAAGAATTGGATTTTTGTATTGTGGTTGATAGTGTGATTAAAGTTTGTTTTTTGTCCACTGAAGTTCCTATGTTTCATTTCATTTCAATTCAATTTTAATTTATACCCCGCCTTTCTCGGCCAAGGCTGACTCAAGGTGGCAACAACATATCAGTACAGTGTAAAATATACAATATAAAAATACAATAAGGTACAGAATAGAAATACAATATTACACAACACAATACAAAATGCCATAGTCACAAGTCAATACAAAATAAATATGAATAATACAACCATACATAGTAGAATTAAGGCCCAATGAACTCAGTGTCGGTAGCGGCCTCAGAACAACAAAGTCCCCATGGCCACGAAAAGACGGCACAAGTGCTTCCACTCTCCCCCACAAAATGGGGGAAGGAGCTCAACCACCTCAGCAACAGTTTCAGCAGAGGCAAAGTCCCCCATGGCCGCAAAAAAGCCGGCGCAAGTACTTCACTCCCCCCGCCAACTCTGGGAAAGGAGCTCCACGCCTCGTCAGCAGTGACAGAGGCAGCCATGGTAGTCCAAATTGGCTCCGGGAACAGCTTCAGCTGGAGGGATGCGGCGGCAGTGGTCCTCTCGCCGGCCCCAGCTCCGGCGGCTTTTCTTCCCTCCTGGGCCAAGGGAGTGGTTGGCCCCAGGAGCAGCAATAGCTGGAGGGACATGGCGGCGACGGTCCTCTCGCTGGCCCCAGCTCCAGTGGCTTTTCTTCCCTCCCAGGCCAAGGAAAGGGTTGACCCCGGGAGCAGCAACAGCTGAAGGGACGCCGCGGCGGTGGTTCTCTCACTGGCCCCAGCTCCAGCGGCTTTTCTTCCCTCCTATGCTAAGAGGGGTTGGCCCCGGGAGCAGCAACAGCTGGAGGAACATGGCAGCAGTGGTCCTCCTTGATTTACATAATTGTAAATCTCCAGCAAGGTTCTGGCCAATTTTGAAAGAAACATAGTCACATGTGACCACTTGAAAAAAAGGAGAACAATATTTTTGAAAAGCTGTGTGTTAAATATTTACATCTAAACTTAAGTTGAAAATAAAGTTCTGAATGATCATTCTAATTAGAGAATGCCTTCATATGTCTTCTGACTCCCAATTTTAGATATATATATATATATATTTTAAGGAACAGCGGTCTGAAATAGTAACATTAGCAATACACCAAGTGCCATAAACTGTTGGAAGTGAATACAAGGGTGTCACTTTATTTAGTATTTCAGGCTGATAAATCTGTAGGCATCTATGTCTTATGTTGAGATTCATCACAGGCACTGGCAAGTTTTTAGTTTCATGGTTGTTAACAAGTATAAAAGTCTGCCCCTACTATGTATGTAGCCCGGATATGCAAAGTCTCCTCTAACATGGCTTAATTCCCAAATAGAATGAAAGTACAGATGAAGAAGCATCATGCAAGGAATGGGGGAAGAGCAGTCAGGTCCCTTTTACCCTCAAGGTATTATGATGCATGTTTCATCAACTATCAGAGGACATGTTTCTCTACTGAATATATATTTACCTGGCATTAGCACAGTAAGCTGATTCCTGGGTGACTCACAACTCCACCTTTTCTCGTGCACCTCCGGAGGGAGAAATTTTATCTTGCTTCTGGATTTAGAACATAACTCTGGCGCCACTAAGCACAAAAAGTGGTACAATAAATCTTTCTTCTGCTGGGTAATTGTTAATATTAGCTACAATAACAAAACCTGCCAGTATCAGGGGTATTCAGAGGCAAGGTTGTTGTGGAATTCACAGAATAGGAGTAAGGTTTTAGTTTTATCACCTTCGTATTACTTGGCTCAATTTGCCTTGTTCAAAATAACCTTTAGTTAATCCTTTTTGAGTCTTTAATTGGCCCACTCCTCTGATATTTTGGAAACATCGTTAGATTATCCCAAAACCCTGCTGAATGAGAGGGGAGCGCTGGTGTTAACAAATGAACTCAGGTAAGGATATTAAGACCTTAAAGTGAGGCAGCTCACATCATGAAAGCCTTGAGGCTTTATTAGGAACATGTAATTACTGTATGCCACATCAGTACACATGACCAATAATGCTGAACTGCAGCTGCCATTAAACTTCACCATTAGCTGTGATGGGAATGAAAGGATGATGAGGATCAAATATTCTCCATCCCAAACTTAAGCCATTCCATCTCAGTCTTGAGCCTCCAGATGTTGAGCTACAACCTATAACACTGCATTACAAAAAATAGATATTGTCTGCTACTTGATCTAGTCCATGTGTCCTATACTAAATCAAGTGCGCTGATTCTGTTTAGGACGTCAAGATCTTAAGTTAGCAAATCTCACCCTCTTGGTCAGGTTCTTGTACTGATCACACGGGGTATATTTGCCACAAATGTAGCAAAAATTGTCTGGTTTATTAACACAGCTGCGCCTACTCATCTTTACCTCAAAACAGACTCACTATGGCCTAGCTGTACTATCTAATAGGATGGTTTTGCACTAGAGACAAGCCCTGCCTTGGTCCATCTCACCTTATATACCTATTTCTGACGTCAGCTCACAGACATGCCCAGACACTGCTGGAACATGCATGCCACCAGGGGACATGATTTAGCTGATGTGGCAGCAGGAATAGTGGTAGCAGCAATTGTTATAATGTTCCCATGTAAAAATACATTACCTAATTACCAACCATTTAAACAGCTATAGCACACCTATAACTTAAAATCTGTACGTGATAGGCAAATTCTGAGTTCAGATTTGGAATCAGCACACTGGATATCGTGTAAATCACATGTGTTTATCCCAGTAGCAAAATCGTTGTTGTGCCGTGTAATTGCTGGCCACTAGCCATGATACCTGGGGATGACAAAAAGTAATTGTTCTGTTAAATGATGTCTGAGAACAGTTAGAAAAAGCAACTGTACCAACAGACCACCTGCATCTAATCAGCGGAATCCTGCTAGCCTGATCTACCAACTCAATAAAGCTGGGCTCTAGAGCTTACAGTGTGAGAAAGAACACTCTACGCTTCTGTATTAGATCTGTTTTTATAACTTAAACACGGGTCAAGGAACCTGGCATTCAACAGATGTTGTAGGGCTGTTCTTCCTATCAGCCTTAGCTGACATAACCAATTGTTAGGGATGATGAGAGCTGGTGTGTAATACCATCTGAAGAACCATGAATACTCTTTCTCTCCTGTTCCGATCTATCTGGTCTGAATGTTAGTCTTACCCTGAAGTGTAAGCATCCGATATTCACTTAGATGTGCTAGATTTCAGTTCCCATAAAACCTCAGCTTGAGTGGTTAACAGTTGGGGATTAGAAGAGCTGGAGTACAGAATAGGGGAAAACATGTTGGTCTTCCTCTTCTGTTAGTTTGAACCATATACCTGTATTTATGTCTGGTCCATGTGGACTGACTGCCATCAGCACCTAAATCCTGATTGATTTGGCCAAGGCTCAACAACAAGCTGGCCCTGCTGCCAATCGGATAAGATGCACTATCCCCAAAAAAAGTTAATGCTGTCCTGTCCATCTTTGGGAAGGAATTTATGGGAAGGAAATTTTATTACTGAACAGCAACACGATGAATTACTGTTAAGCTCCTATGTTTGACAGTGGAATCAACCAGTCTAGCATATAAGAAAATTATAAACCATCTCCTTGTTACAATGTCTTCTAAAGGTTTTGCAGGACGTGATGAGGCATGATCTCAATATGTGTTGGGAAACATTTGCAAGACCTCCTATACAGTTAAAAAGTGGGGAAGGAGAAAGCAGAGCCTGTGCAGTTAACAAGTGGAGGAAGGAGAAATATATTGGACTATGGCTCCCAGTCAGGGACCATGCTGGGAGATTCTGGAAGTTGTATTCCCAGGAGTGGAGGAAAACTGCAGTTGGCTGGTAGTACATCAGTTACTCATATTGTGCAGTTCAATACCAGTCCCTGGCATAAATAGTTAAGAGGAAAATAGGTAGAATGGCATACCTGGGTCTGAGACCCGGTTGGGGGACAGTAAATTTAAAAAAAAAAAAACCTGGAGAGAATCCAAGCAGACCTCACAAAGGAAGAGAGTCTGAAGATGTTATCAAGTGGTGGTAACTTGCCGGGTCTTGTCCACTTGAGTTGAAGTCAATCATAAGATATCAGGCAGACAAGTAGTCTGAGCCGGTGTAAGTCAGTGTCCTGTGTGTCTAAAATTGGTGACTAAAATTTTAAACACAGAAGTCTTTCATTCAAAAATTGTCTCGGCACAGCTGGTCCAACACATGTTGCTATTTGAAGTGGAGAAGAGTGTTTTGCCCATTCTGGTCTAGATACCAAAGCCAACAGGCATAGCAAACAGCTTCAGATATTTGCCGTCCAACAATGTCCTCCACTACACCAAAGGCAAGTAGCCTGTAGCAGTAGGCTGCAGGGCACATTACTTTTACATACTACTACTATATAGCTGCCAGCTGAGGCAACCGCTGCATCTTACCTAATGGAAAGATAGCCCTGAATTAATGAAAATGACTTATTCACTGCTGCAATACCATCAGGGTATATTGTACGTCTTTCTGAACTAGTTTATGTTATGCCTGTGGAACTTTCAAGGCGGCTGTGATACTCCTTTATTGTGTGGCTTATACATGTCACCGATCTTTTCAGACACAGGAGTCAGTAAAACTGCTGGCAGTGCAACCACAGTGTCACGGCCTCCTCAGCCAACCCAAGTATGGTTTTGAGCGATAGAAAACATGCAGCCCTGATGCATGTTGTCTGACACAGTTTCTGTTAACCCAAGACAACCTAGCAAACTTGAGAAATGATGGAATTTATGGACCAACATCATTTGGAAGGATTAAGGTTGCTTATTTCTGATTGAATTTAGTAAGGTGTTTAATTGTGAGTTAAAATCTGACAGATATAGTTTCCCTTTGTGTTCCCTAGTAGGGATTCATTCTTTAGTTTCCTGACCAATATACAGTGATACCTCATACAACGTCTAAACTTGGTTCCACAAGTTTGGACTTTATACAGATTTGGACTTTGTATGAGGCATGCGAAATCCTAGCCGCGATGCCTCATACAACATCATTTCCATAGAGATACATTGTACTGTAACAGCACAGACTTCAGGGCAAAGTCACGGAAACAGACAGGAAACTGACAGAACTATAAGAAATCATTGTATAAAGGCTAAAAACATTACAAAAACATGTCAAACAACCCTGATTGTCCAAGAACCTGAAGAATGCTGCAAAAATCCCAGGAATGCTTCTAAAAATTCTGACGAAAAAATTCAATTAATCCAAAACCATGCTCAAAAAGACTCCTAAACACTCTTCGCCTCATGCAAAACCCACAAGAGCAATGCATGCATGTGTCCTGCCTTTTATACTGCCCAGGCACAATGCAACCTGGGAAATCCCCAATGCCTCATACAAAGTCACACGACTTTGTATGAGGCAACTTTTTTCAAGGAATTAGGCAATGTTGTATGAATTCGATGTTGTATGAAGCGGACTTTATATGAGGTATTACTGTATATGTTTTGTGTCTATTTAGAAACCCTCTCTCTTTTAGAGAGTTTGTTTAGTTTTTGACAACAATAAGTCAGGCTTTCAGCCTAGAAATGAAAAAAATCTGCTGTTTTGCAAATTATAAAACAACAAGCAAATGGGGAGGTGAAAATAAAAGGAAATTCTCTCCCAAGCCCCCCTGTGAAGGAGTTACTCATCTAATGAATCACCAAAATGAGTCTTCCCACAAACGTATGGAGGAGTGGATCCATCAAAATAATCTTAGAGTTAGGCACTAATTTCATTTTCGCATAGAGACAGAGTGCTCAAAACTTGTGTCTTTGTCTCACAGAGGAATTAAAGGCACCTGGTATGCTACAAACTCTAACCTCAGTTGAGTAGTATCTTTTCCACAGTAAAAGGTTAAGGATACCTGCCAGCAGTAATTAAACTGGAGGTGGGTAATGGTGATTCTCCAAACACTTTCTGGCCTGCATCGTTTATATTTTCCCTGCCATGGTTTCCACAGAGAGGGTAGGCATCATACCCATGAGTCATAATGTTCTATCCTCTACCAAAAGGACATCTTCACTTGCAATTTCTCTCTTGTTTAAGATAAGGATAGACTTAACGGACAATAAGCACAAGTATTTTCTGTTTTTCTATCAGATCGTTCCCAAAGGGTCAGGATGGGCTCTCACATCTCTGCGGATCTCAGTATAAGTATGGGGATGCCGCAGGGGTGTGTGCTGAGCCCGCTTCTGTACACACTTTACACATATGGTTGTGTTCCCAGTTACCCCAGCAATAAGATCATTAAGTTTGCAGATGACACAACGGTGGTGGGTCTGATTACTGCTGGGGAGGGGGAGTCGGCTTACAGGAAGGAGGTTGAGATGCTGACGGAGTGGTGTAGGGAAAACAATTTATTCCTCAATGTAAAAAAGACAAAAGAGATCATTGTGGACTTTAGAAAATGCAAATTGAACATCCAGCCACTTATTATTGAAGGGAATTGTGTGGAAGAGGTCTCGGTGTTTCGATTTCTGGGAATGGAGCTGAGGGATGATCTAACATGGGGAGCAAACACCAAAGCTCTGATGAAGAGAGCACAGCAGAGGTTATACTTCTTGAAAATCCTCAGGAAGAACAATCTTTCAAAGGACCTGCTGTTGGCATTCTACCACTGTACCATAGAGAATGTGTTAACCTATGGTCTGTGTGTATGGTTTGGGAGTTGTACAGCTAGGGAAAGAACAATGCTATCCAAGGTCATAAAGACTGTGGAGGGGATAATCGGGCGTACTCTTCCCACTCTAGATCAAATCTATGCCGCCAGGTGTTATAAGAAAGCTGTAGAAATTGCACAGGATAGTACGGAAATTATCTCTTTCAGCTTCTGCCTTCTAGAAGAAGGTATAGGGTCATAAAAACCAGGACCAGCGCTTGAGAAATAGTTTCTACCCAAAAGCGGTTCTGGCTTTGAATGCAGTGCAATGCAGTCTATGAGGGAGCTTCTGTATAGAGTTTTTAGAGTTTTGGAGCTTTTTAGGGGTTAAATGTGTATATGTGGGGTGGGAGTATGTTGATAATTTTGTATAGTTGTATTTTGTTTAGGTTTTGTTGGGTCGATAAGTGGGTTTTTCCAATCTCGTTGTTCTGTGCAGGACAATGACAATAAAGATTTATCTATCTATCTAAATACTGATAGACTTTTCAATGAATGATTCAAAATGGGGCCCATAAAGAAGTAAGTGCTGGTCAAATCCTCCAGCAGAACATGAATCAGTTCTGGTTTGGGGCCACACCGAGGTAAGTGCTGGATCACAGAACACAGGGGACCCAGAGTGTAAAGTGCTGACCAGATACCCAATGTCATTCTGTCACAGATTGGGACCACATACTGCAGTCAGGAGGATTCCTCACAGGTGCCGGTGTGTCTGGCTTGAACAGGTTGTGTAAAAATTGTGGAGGATGACAGGTTGGTCATCAAATGGTGTGAGCTCCTTCACAGAAATTGACAAAAAGTTTAGGTGGTCTACAGTAAATACAAAATTAGTAGAGTTGTTGGTATCTCAACTTTCAAATAAACAGTTATTCTTTGGTCTGTAATCATACAGCACACCTCTACATGATTGTCATTGTCCATGCTGGAGGACCTGTGGTCCTCAATAATGCCTCTGCACAGTGAGATCTTCAAAATATGGTGCACTTTTTGGACAGTGTGTTACTTTCAGTTTAATAATAATCCAGTTTGGTGGAAAGGTCGATTACATTAGCATTTATCAGGATAATCCATGTGCAGCCAAAGACCTCCTAGTGGCTTTCTTCCTTAGTAATAAAAGAAAAGTGAATCTGGAAAACCATAGAAAATACATTCTACAAGTGGAAGGAAATAGCCATCAAATTCACAGCTTAATTTGTTAACACATCATTCCTCTGTTCTTTGTCCGTTAAATGTATTATAGTAATAAATACCTCATCTGATGATGCTTACATTTTAGACAGCTTAGTCCTGGTGAGTTCTGACTGAAACCTCTGAATGTTGCTACTTTCATGTTGCCAGGGTACATGCTCATTATAGTTTGTAATTTAAATCCATTAATGTTTTCTGGAGAACCCACAAGAATACATTTTTGATGGCACTTTCTGCCTGTGTGTTAGTGCCATTTATAGAGGAATACAATGTGACTCTGTGTTCATTCTTTAGCAGCTGCAATTATCTTTATTAAACCTACAGAATTACCAAGAAGAAATTGTATCTTCAAAAAGAGAGGAAAGATACTCCTGAGGATGAAAGAGTGGACAGAATGACAATTTCTCACTGTTTTCCTGCCCTTATATTTAAGTACTTATCGGTGTCTCAAAAACATCTTTGCCCCTTGGGGGGGAGGGGGATTTTGCTACTGCCACAGGTAATGAATGCCACCAGTATTTAAGCTCAGAGCTTGGAAAAGCTATTTGATTAATTTTTTGGCTGTGACTGCCAGAGTTTTAAACAATTACTCTTTTTGACCACAGCTCACAGAGTCCCCCAGCTAGTGTGCTACTGTCTTTCTTATGAATGACATCTCCTTCCCTACGGAGTTCCTCTCAAGACCAAGGAAGAACCTCTGTTAGAGCAAAGTTTGATCAAATGGAGAAGAGAACTCAGAAGCAAATACCCACAATTAATTTAATTATTTATCACTAGTTACTTTATGGTAGGGATTCTCAATCTGCAGCCCACAGGCCAGATGCGACCTGCGGCACCATTTCATGTGCCCCCCCCCCCACTACCTCCACCACACCAGGAAGCGCCATGTGGTGAAGGAGGGGCAAAATGGCCGTCTGGCCCCGATAGTTGTCTGAGGGAGTGTGACCTGGGCCCCGGCTTTAAAAGGTTGAGAATCCCTGTTTTATGGTAACAACATAGTGACTAGTAATAACATTTTCAATAGATGCAATATAACAAATAGCTACAGTTACTTTTAAGCTGTGACAAGTAACTTTTCTAGCTACGTTTTTAAATAGGATCTGTGAAGTACTTTTAGATATATTTTCACAATATTTTTTTCTGGGTTCCTGGTAATGATATAAAGGTAAAGGTCACCCTTGCTCGAAAGCCAGTTGTATCAGACTCTAGGGTTCCGTGCTCATCTCTCTTTGTAGCCAAAGAGCCAGCGCTGTCTGCATTTGCAGACGTTTCCATGGACATGAGGCAGGTATACTTCAACACCGGAGTGCACGTAATGCTGTTTACCTTCCCGCCGAAGTTGTCCCTATTTATCTCTTTGCAATTTCTTGCTTTCACACTGCTAGGTTGGCAGGAGCTGGAACAGAGATGGGTGCTCATTCCATCATGCAGTACTTGGGAATCAAACTGTTGACCTTCCACCTCCCAGTCAGTGTCTTAACCACTTGAGCCACTGCAGTCCCTGTAATGGTATACAATACATGAAAATACAGAGTGAGAATGGTGATGGCAGTCCGATGACCAAAAAATAATGAGTGAAAGAATAAATCCAAGATTTGATCCAAAATTCCTTTCCAGCAGTGGCCAAACAGAGAGGCTTATGAGAAGGCCATGAGCAACCTGTAAGCCTCTAATTAACCTTCTCTTGCTGGAAGGACAACCATTAGCATGACTACTAGTCTCAATATCTTTATCTTCCTTAAATAGTCCTCCAACCTCAAGTTTAATTTTCTCAGCGTAAATTATGTATGGCAGTGGTGGCAAATCTATGGCACGTGCCAGAGGTGGCACTCGGAGCCCCCACTGGGGGCACCCGTGCAGTCACCCCAGCACAGTTTACCTCTCCCCATCAGCCCAATGGGAGCACTTCCTCCCTCCCCCAGCACAGTTTGCCCCGCCCCTCTGCCCAGCAGCCCAATGAGAGCGTTTCCTTCCTCCCCTGTTGCTGTGTTGATACTTTGCGATAAATAATGGGTTTGGGGTTACAGTTTGGGCACTCGGTCTCTAAAAGGTTCACCATCACTGATG
Source organism: Bradypodion ventrale (assembly GCA_035047345.1). Taxonomy (NCBI): domain Eukaryota; kingdom Metazoa; phylum Chordata; class Lepidosauria; order Squamata; family Chamaeleonidae; genus Bradypodion; species Bradypodion ventrale. Next base: position 28,275,136 of record JAWDJE010000005.1, on the reverse strand, counting down.
TAGGGGGTAGTGGAGTCTAGGTATTGGAACATACTTTGAGGGAGAAAGGGGTATGAAAAACTCAACAGAACTCTAATTTATTTATCAACCTTGCCAAAATTCAAATGCTATAATACAAGTTTCAAACTATTGAGTTAGTTTCTGGGAACAGAGGACCATTTGAAACTAAGCAACATTGCAGATCTCCATGGCTAGACAGAATGTGGTTGCATTGATGTCATAACAAAAGACGCTGCATTCTACTTGTGAAATCTCTATTGAGGACCTGCACCAAGTAAAAGTTTCCATAAGTCAAGAAAAAAAAAGTTGGCACGGTTTGATTGTTTCTAAGCCAAGAATAAAAACATGGAGAAACAAGGTTCTTACTTGTTGGAAATGAAGTGTGACCGGGTCGCAGGTGGAAGGTCAAATTACATTTGAAAGCTGAGTTTCCCTGCAGTGCTGATGAATAATGTTAGAGGTTAATTTATTCGCCTCTAAAAGCTCAACATGGTTTTAGCACAACTTGTCATCAACCTTCTCTTCTTTTTCCCAACATGGAAAGAGGAAACTTCCTATTCATATGGGTTTGGTAGTCTAAGACCATGATGGTGAACATTGGCACTCCAGATGTTCTTGGACTTCAATTCCCAAATCCAAGCACCCTGCGCTGCCCTCATCGCTCCATATGGGCGCATTTTTCTTCCATTTCCGGGAGCAATGAGGGCAGCGTGGGCCGTATGAATCACAGTAAACCCATCCGTGTGGATTCACAGGGTGCTTGGGCTTTTGGGAATTGAAGTCCAAGAACATCTGGAGTGCCAAGGTTTACCATCACGGGTCTAAGATGAGTTATAGGTACTGAGGGAATCCAGGCAGGGCTCTTTTATCCTTCTGCAGTCTGCTGAGGTCGTGGTGCCTGTGGTATCATTTTGAGTTTTGCTTGCAAATTGATGGGCACGGCCTCCACAGTTGTAAATCACAACAGAATGAAGAGACGCCCATTGTTGCCTGAGAGGGCCACACACACACTGCTACTCTCCATCATTTCAAGACAGATATTCAGGCATTTTTTAAATTCATGTTAAATAGCACATGTTTCTTTCTAACTATGAATCATACTGTGTTTTTTTTAGGGGTATTGCAGAAGGGGGGGTTCAATTTTTCATGTAAATTCATGAATGTTTTACAGAGGAAAAGTGTGTGTTGTGAAGATGATAGCACTACAGTAAAACCCCGACTTACATATGCCTCGAGTTACATAAAATTTGACGTACATAATGATTTTGTGCTAAAACCATGTCCCGATTTACATGATTTCCTATGGGTTTGCTTCAAGTTACATAAAGATTCTTTTTCCTATGGGTTTGCTTTGAGTTATGTAAAAAATCATTTCCCTATGGGTTTGCTTTGAGTTATGTAAAAACATAGTTTTTCCTATGGGTTTGCTTTGAGTTACATAAAAAACCGATTTAAGCAAAAGCCTATGGAACGGACTTTTTTTTGTAAGTAGGGGTTTTACTATATATAGCTTTATACATCAGGTAAGGAATTTTAAGGGTAGTACTGCAGTGGCTTAGTGGTTAAGAAACTGAACTTGGCAACTGGAAGGTCGGCAGATCAGCAGTTTGAGACCCAAGTGCTGCATGGTGGAGTGAGGTCCCGTCATCCATCCCAGCTCCTGCCAACCTAGCAGTTCGAAAGCAAGAAATGGTAAGTAGGTAAATAGGTGTTGCTTTGACAAGAAAGGTAACAGTATTCTATTTTGTTGTTGTTCAGTCGCACAGTCGGTTCCGACCCTTTGCGACCCTATGGATGCACGCTGGTATATGGTCATGCCTGCCACATGACCATAGAAACTTCTGCAGATAGTGCTGGCTCTTTGGGTGAAAATGGAGATGACATCTAACCCTGGAGTCAGATCCAACTGGCTTTAGAGCAAGGGAGAGCTTTGTCTTTAAGGCAATCTAAAACCCCTACTTGATTTCATTAACTCACTGAGGAAAAATAACATCTTGAAGATTTCCCCTTTTGATTCTTTTGAATTAATGACTTTTCTCTGTGGATTAGCCTTCCCAACTCTTAAGATCTTTTGAGGAGGCCCTTTTCAGTCACATCTGGTGGGAATTCAAGAGAGGGCTTTCTCTGTGGCTGCTCCATGGTTGCCCCCTTCTCTCTTGTTCTTTTTGCGAGAGGTACTGTAAACGAATTTCTTTTTAAAACAGTCTTTTAAACTGAAATTGTTTTGACTAACTGGTTTTTGTTACGAACCTCTCTTTGTAGAAGCAGTCCCCCTTGTAGGTATGTTTACTGGATGACTATGTAAGGTAAGAGAAGGAAATGCAAGGGAGAAAAATCATGCTAGGGTCAAACATAGAGAAATTTTGTGTTAAAACAACCAAAAACTTAAAATTTAAAATATATTGCAAAAAATGGTCTTACTGCAGTTTAAGTTACCTCAAAAATGGTCTTAAGTAAAGATTTCCCTTGCTCGAAAGCCAGTTGTATCTGACTCTAGGGTTCAGTGCTCATCTCTGTTTCAAAGCTGAAGAGCCAGCGCTGTCTGCTTCTGCAGACATTTCCGTGGTCATGTGGCAGGTAGGACTAGACACTGGAGCACATGGAATGCGATTACCTTCCCACCGAAGTGGTCCCTATTTATCTACTTGCAATTTCTTGCTTTCGAACTGCTAGGTTGGCAGGAGCTGAGATGGGAGCTCATTCCGTCCTGCAGTACTCGGGAATCGAACTGCTGACCTTCTGCCTCCCAGTCAGCATCTTAGCCACTTGAACCACTGCAGTTTAAGTTACCTGTGTACATATTATATTTTTATCTACCCTTTAAATATAATGTGTATGTGAAGTGATGGAAACAGTTGAAATAAATGTGTATATGCACATCTGAACTTTCCCAAACTCTGCTTGCTAATGTCGCCAAATATCATCCTAGAGATTTATTTTTGAAGAAAGAGGAAGGGTTAATGCTAGTTGCCTTCTTATTGGTTCTCTGGATAATGATACTCTTTGAAAGAATTCTGGCCAAGTGTCAAATCCTACTGGAGTCTGTGCCTCAGCCAGATAACAATCTCTAAATATCAGTAGTATCTTAGGAGCCAAGGCTTTAAGATGTGAACTTATTACAGAAATAGGATAGCACATTTTCTTTCTCTGTATGCTTTCTCTCTTTCTTCCTGAAGTGGAGAATTACAAGACAGGCCAAATTCCTTGTTTTGCTTTACATGACTGATATGTAGGTTGTCAGGAGATGATTTTCTATCACAGTTCTAGGATGGTACTATTGTTAAGGACTGCAGTGGCTCAAGTGGCTAAGACGCTGACTGGGAGGCGGAAGGTCAGCAGTTTGATTCCCGAGTACAGCAGGATGGAGTGAGCTCTCCGGTGTCTAGTCCTACCTGCCACATGACCACGGAAACGTCTGCAGAAGCAGACAATGCTGGCTCTTCAGCTTTGAAACAGAGATGAGCACTAAACCCTAGAGTCAGATGCGACTGGCTTTCAAGCAAGGGAAACCTTTACCTTTACCTTACTATTGTTAATCCTGTGTTTGCCTCCCTTTGGGTCTGTTCTGTGCGCTGCTACTTTTGAAATGGCAAATTCACTGCAAGCATAGCCCAGGAAGAAACTGGAGGGCAAATTTTGACATCCAGAGCCACCATCCCCTTGTAGTGCAGTGATTTGGCTGCAGTACATTCTGTTCACCATCTGAGTTTGATCCTGCTGGGATCAAGGTTGACACAGCCTACCATCCTTCCAAAGTTGATAAAATGAATACCTAGCATCTTGGGGAGGGGAGAGGGGGAATGAGAGAAATCTTAGTTGCCTTGTGAACAAACCAAGAGTGTGCTCTAAACACTATGGAGTGGTATATAAATGTTATTGCTATTGCTGTATAATGGCCAGAATCTTATTCTGATTTAATAAGAAAAATTCACCACCAAAATGTTAGCAATGTAAGTCAGTGATTGGGTATAGGCAGATAACATGAGTTGGAGGGACAGTGGTTGAGCTGCCCTCAAGCTGTTCTAAGGACATAATTGAAGGTTGCTAAGCTTAAATTTCCTTACGGTCTTTTAAAACACCGTGTGTGCTGAATTGCTTTTGTGTTACTGCTGTGATAATGAGTGACTCCAGAACTCATATAATGGCTGCCATGTGAAAGCCACTTGTAAGAGCTCTCTAGAGTGACTTTGTCTTTGCCTCTTAAAGCCTAAAATTATTGTCCATGTGGGACAAGCCCCTTTTGAAGCTACTGCTCTGAGAATCTCTGGTGTCAACAGTTCTTGAATTTAAGAAGATGGAGCAGGAAGAGTTTATGTTCATGGTTTCTGATAGATGCATCAATATCACAAAACTATAGGGAGGGCCATGCTGAATCAGACTGGCATGGATTTAATCCAGCATTCTATTGTCCCAGATGTTATGGGAAGGTCACTAGTTGAAAATAACTGCAATAGCATCATCCCAATTTCTGGCGTATGGGCTCATAGATTATGCATTACATTTTATCCTACTTTTCTTCCAACTCTGAAAGACAGGTTTAGTTAGGTTGACCAATGGTGACTTTTCTTAATGTTACCCTGAATGTTTTATTGCTGAATGAGGCTTCAAACCCTACCCTGTTATTCCTGATCATATTTTCTGACTTCTAGATCACCCAGGCCTTTGTTATGAGAAGGATGAATGTAATAATTTCTCCTCCCTTTGTAGCCAAACAAAAGTCATAATCAGACTGGCTGCTAGACTTTTGTCATCCTTTTTCTCCATTTCTTAATTAGATTAGGAGTGTTCGAAGAAGAAACAAATGAAGATCACTTGTGTGCCAACCAGCCAAAACACAATACTCTCATTCAGTGGGAAGGGACTGAAAACTCTTTTATAATAGACCAGACAGTGCTGACAGCCAGTGGAGAAAATCTTGAAAGTTTATTGGGCTGATCATAACTGCTCCCTGATCTTCATGTTGCCTACTTCAGGAGATGATTAATTTATTTAGCTTTTGCTTTAAAGGCACATTAGAGAGGGAATGTGATGAGCTTGTTTTCCACTGCAGCTGAGTATGAATTTCTTGCATCAAAAACATTCTGCCTGCAGAATGTAAGGAAAAGAATAAGAGAAGAGCTTTTCAGAGAGTAAAAAAAAAGGGTGTGTGTGTGTGCTATAAATAGTTTACTTCAGATTAAGGTAAAGGTTGTCCTTGCTGGAAAGCCAGTCGTATCCAACTCTACGATTCAGTGCTCATCTCTGTTAATACCCAAAGAGCCAGTGCTGTCTGTGTCTCCAGACATTTACATGGACATGTAGCAGGCATGACTAGACACTAGAGGGCACGGAACGCTGTTTACCTTCCCACTGAAGTGGTCCATTTTTGTGTACTTGCAATTTCTTGCTTTCTAACTGCTAGGTTGACAGGAGCTGGGACAGAGATGGAAGCTCACTCTGTTGTGTATCACTCAGGTCTCGAACTACTGACCTGCCAACCTTCCAGTTGTCAAGTTCAGCATATTAACCACTAAACCATCGCAGATTAAAACTGGTCCTCAGTTGTTTGAAATCTGGCTGAAATGCTGGGCCATTGCTGTGCTTCTCTAGGCAGGGTGAGACAAAACAGCAACGGACCAAGGTGTGTCACTGTGAAATGGCTTTAAAGCTTGAGCATTCCGTTTGTGTTCAGGGATTGAAGAAGACGACGAGTGAAGTAGTGAAATTCAACTCTTTATTAGTGGGGTTTGAACACAGTTTGGATGGGGCAAAACTCGGACTTATATACACTATAAACAGTAACAATAATACAACAAGCCCATTGGCTAACAGAGTGTGCACATTTTCGATCCACTTATTTGCATAAGAATAGATACATGAGAAAAGATACATTCTGCTCCTGTCAGAAAATGGTGGTAACATACATAACATTCGTCCCCCCCCCCCAGGTAAAAACAAAATCTTTTAACCAGGATGGCGGCCTAGTTTCCCTTCTGGGTCAGACACTTGGCTGAGCCGGCTCAGGGGCTCATAGGATGGGTGACCCGACTGGAGTGAGGGATTGATTAGAGGGGGAGGATTGTAAACCCAAATTTAAGCCCCGTTTGTCAGATGGAGGAGCAGGTGATCGCTCAAAACCAAAATCTAATTCTGTGGATGAATAAGACAACTCAGGGTCCCTCCTGTGTGTACTAAGAGTGGAGGGAAACTCTGAACAATATTGGTTATCATCAATAAAGAAATACAGAGTGCTAGGCTGGGACAGTGTAGGGGTACACCTGGCCGGAATAGGGGAGCATTCCACAAATTCCCCTTGAAATCGGTTCCTAGAAGACACTTCTGGGTCAATGTTGGCTGGCTGCTGACTATTACCTCTGCCCCCTGGGTTTAAACGGGTGGGGGCCAACCCTAGCATTGAGTGTCTGTATTCATCTTGTGGGTCCAGTACTCTGGGTCTCAATTGGTCTGCGTGCATCCTCCAGATCAGACTAGTGGCTGTTTCGATTCTGTAAGAAACAGGACCAGTTTGATCGATCACAAACCCAGGCACCCACGTAGGGCCACCATCTGCATAACTGCGGCAATGTACAGGGTCTCCGAACAAGAAACCCTTCTGGTGTTGGATTGCTATATTTGTGCCTTTGTCCTCTACCCTAGAGGGGTCCAATCTGTCCAGCAAGGATGATAGTTTCCTTTGCTGGAGCAATTCAGCAGGGGACAGCCCTGAGGCAAGGGGGGTGAGCCTATATTTGAAAAGAAACTGTCATAACTGGAGCTCCAAATCCCCTTCACCCATACGCTGAAGCGCGTCTTTACTTGTGCGCACCTGCCGCTCTACCTGGTCATTGGTGGCTGGGTGGAATGGGGCGGCAGTGATGTGCCTAATTGCATTCCTTTCCATGAAGGATTGGAATTCTGCAGATGTGAACATGGATGAGTTGTCAGACACCAGCACATCTGGAAGTCCAAATGCTGCAAACAGCCTTCTTAGGTGCATTATCGTGGTGGCTGAAGTGGTATTAGGCACCCTAATCACTTTCAGCCACTTAGAGAATGAATCCACAACCAACAAAAATAGGGGACCCCTAAATGGACCTGCAAAATCTATGTGCAACCTGGACCACAGGCCCCGAGCAGAATCCCATTCCCGAGAGGGAAGGTGGGATTGCTCTGGGCAAGAGGATTGACAACTGGCACAAGTGCCGACCATTTGTTCTATGTCTTGGTCCAGTTGAGCCAACCAAAAGTAGCTACGGGCAAGGGCTTTGGAACGGACAATTCCTGGATGACTTCTGTGAAGTAGATGTAAAACCTTTTTCCTGAGAGTGACAGGAATGACCACCCGCTGGCCCCATAGAAGGCAACCTCGTTCCACTGACAGCTCCAAATGCTTGCAGTGGAATGTTCTGAATTCCTCGGCTAGAGGAGAGACAGGCCAGCCTTTTTGTACCCAAGACATTACTTTAGTCAATGTTACATCCTTGGCTGTAGCCTTGGCTATATCTGAGGGGACGACTGGGGGCGAGTCGAAAGCCTCAATCATAAGGACCTGGTGGTCGCTTTCGACCTCGCAATCGGCTTCCCCAACCGCTGGCAGTGGAGAACGTGACAGGGCATCAGCATGGCTGATGTTCTTGCCGGGCGTGTGCACCAAAGTTAAATTATATGCATTTAGGAAAATTGCCCAACGCAACATCCTTGGCGACAGAATTTGAGGCGTGGGCTTCCCGTTCACAAAGATTCTAAGGAGGGGCTTGTGGTCAGTTACGATGGTAAAAGGTCTTCCGTAAAGGTAATCGTGGAATTTCTTAGTGCCAGCCACGATTGCCAACGCCTCCCTGTCTGTCTGAGCATAATTTTTCTCAGGCTTTGAGAGTGAATGGGAATAGAATGCTATGGGGGCTTCCCTCCCATCATTAGTACATGGCATAACACAGCTCCCACCCCCACAGGGGATGCATCACACACAAGTACAACTTCCTTGTTAGGATCAAAATGAGTTAATACAGCATCTGAAGATAGCAGCCTTTTAAGTTCTAGGAATGCTTTCTCCTGGCAATGGCCTCAGTGCCAAACAGTATCTTTCTTAGGAAGCTGATGTAATGGTTCGGCAACTGAGGCTTTGCGATGGAGAAAAGCATGATAGAAGTTTAACAATCCTAGAAATGATTGCAATTCAGCTTTACATTTTGACCTGGGTGCATTTTGCACGGCCGCCACCTTGGAGTCAGAGGGCATGATACCTTGGGGTGTAATTTGGTACCCCAGGAACTCCACTTCCTGTGCCAAAAACACACATTTGTCTCTTCTGAGACATAGACCGGCCCTCTTGAAATGTGAGAGGACTCGATCAAGCCTGGCCGCTAGTTTGACGGTGTCCTTAGCAGTGATCAGGACATCATCAAAATATGGCAGGACACCGGGCAAACCTTTTAAAATACGTTCTACAAGACATTGAAATATTCCGGGGGCCGCATTCACCCCGAATTGTAGTTGAGTTACCTTAAATGCCCCCCTTCGCGTTACTATGGTCTGGGCTATGGCAGCAGCAGGAGACACAGTTAATTGTTGGTAAGCCTGGGCAAGGTCAAGTTTTGCAAAGCAATTTCCTCCATGCAAGGAGGCAAGAAGGTGGCTTACCATGGGCACAGGATATGCGTTCGGGCAAATAGCTTTATTGATGGTACACTTGTAGTCAGCGCATATCCTGACCTCCCCGTTACTTTTCAAAGCAGCCACTATTGGGGTCTCCCACTCTGCGGAGTCCACTGGCACTAGGATGCCCTGCCCCACCAGTTTGTCCAGCTTGGCTTCTATCTTCTCCTTTAAAGCGTGGCTTCATCTGGATGGGCCGGACGGTTGGGTCAAGCTCAAAGTCCACGGGGGTCCTTTGTATAACCCTAAACTCTTTTTGAACACCACAGGATGTGCAGCTCAAACGTCCCGGATTGGGTCAGCGTCTATTGCGTGAATGCCAGAAAGCCGGATTCCCAGGGGCCTAAACCATTGGGTCCTAATAAGACAGTTAGTGCCCTGCTTAACTACAACCAATGGCAAGGAGGTGCGAATTTTTTTGAATTTGACCAAGAAATTTCCCACCCCCAGGACCGGAATCTGGCAACCTTGCACATCCCGGAGGGAAGTTTTAAAAGATTTGAGCTTGGGCCAAGAGGCAGAGGGAATTCTCAAAAACTCCCGCTGTGGAATTATGGAAAAGGTAGTACCTGAATCCACCTCCATCTTGAAGGGGACATCCTGCAGGCTCAGGTCTGTGAAGAAATGCTCGCTGACGATGCCCACTTGGCACGGCTCAGGCTCTGGTGACACTTTGGCGATGGACGTTTTGTGGTGATGACTCTTCTTGGGCTCAGGTGCTGGAGTTCTTTGCTTTTGCTTTTGGCATACTTTAGCAATGTGCCCTCGTTGCCCGCAGTCGTGGCATTCTGCGGTGCGGAAGGGGCACTTCCTGTGGTCATGCCAGGCTCTGCAGCCATCACACTTGCAAAGGAATTTCTTCTCCCGATCGTCACGGTGCTCTCAGTGCTTTCGTCAGACCGCTCGGACTTCTCCCTCTGTGTCGCTGGACTCCGATGAAGAGGTGGAACCAGGCGATGCTGAGGAGGATGAAGATGAATTTTGCTGAGCTTGCACAGCTGAGTTGGTGGCACTGGTGGTGGAGTGATGATGCCAGAAAAGCTTGTTGCTGGACCGTGTGCCCTCAGACGCTACCGCCTCTTTTAGGACAGCCTTGAAAGTTAGCATCTTCCTGATCATGAGGTGACATTGAGCATCTTCGTCCCTCATACCAGCCAGCAGATGGTCCCGGAGTGCTTCTTCAATCTTGTCCCACTTGTCCCACTTGTACAGGGTGGCAACAATGTGCAGAGTGGCGGCATAGTCTGCAACTGACTCCCCAGGTCGCTGCTCCCTTCTGTGGAAGGCTACCCTGGCTGGGAAGATCAAGACCTCTGGCTTTTCCTCAGTGTGGACATGATTTCTGCGAGTGGCACCACATCCACGTCCGTTGGGAGAAAGAGGTGGGTTGCCAACTCAAGCGTCTCAGAACCGCACTGAGCGAGGAAACAGAAGGGCTTCTGGTCTTCGTTGGTGATCTTCTGCGAGGCCATTGCATGGCGGAATCGGCATTCTTATGTTGCCCATTTCTCTGGATGAGCTGGGTCAAATGGGCCAATGTTGCTGCCGTGTGGAAATGCCATCCCATCCTCGTTGCCAGTTTCGTGTTCAGGGGATGAAGAAGCAGACAAGAGAAGTAGTGAAATTCAGCTCTTTATTAGTGGGGTTTGAACACAGTTTGGATGGGGCAAAACTCGGAGTTATATACACTATAAACAGTAACAGTAACAATAATACAACAAGCCCATTGGCTAACAGAGTGTGCACATTTTCAATCCACTTATTTGCATAAGAATAGATACATGAGAAAAGATACATTCTGCTCCTGTCAGAAAACACAGTTAACATACACAACAATTCCTTGTGCCTCGCTGGCATCTGATTTGTCAGGCATGTATGAAGATGTTCTGATGTGCTATTCCAAATGGCATGGTGAGCCAAAATGCAGGCACCCATCAGCAATCTCATCTCTCCTTGATGTTGGTATTTTAGGATGCGGATAGGAGGCACAGTGTGGGTTCTTGAGCAAGTGGAGCACTATCATTGCAACTCATGAAATGTATTTTCACATAAACCCTGATAGCAGTTGCAGAAAGGCTGAAAACTCTCTCTGCTCCCAACCCTGTTTCCTTGACATCACAAGGGCTCACCTTTTGTAACTATTTTAATTTGAGATTTTGGGGCTAACCATCCTTTTTTTTACTTCAGTAACAGTTGGGAGCTTTGTTTCTGAATAGGAAGCTTGGGCAGAGCTAGCTAGGCCTCTATGTTGGTGAAATAAGCCATCTTTACCTTTTCATGGACCAGAATAAAGTCAGGTGAACAAACCAATAGTTTTAGACAGCCATTGAAATGCATTCAACAAGTGGTTAAGCTTTTTTCAAAATTAAGTAAGTAATCCTCATATTTCCAAAGAGCTGGAGACCTGGACAGATTTCTACAACTCATAAAAGATAAGTCTATCATTCCTTATCAATTTCACTTGGAAAAAATAGGGACAGGAACTGTGGAAATTATATTGTGTGGTATAAAGTAGAAAGTAAGATCATTTCAAATAGAATATTAGAGCAATCGAGCAAGCAGGCATGACATGCTTCAATGAAAGGTGCTCACCTAGCTCTTTCCATGCCAGGTGGAAAAAAACCCACCAACAACCATGAAAGGTGTTGATTTTAATGCAAGAGCTGAAGATGGCATTGAGCCAGTTACAGCTCCTACGTGTTTTCAAAAGCCAAGCCTTGACATAACAAGATTTCTATTAAAGATGCTGAAAGATTTTTTTTGACAGCTGACTAATCTTCTTGGCGTGGAAGACAAGTATCAGGGTGAGATAAGTACATTAATACTACCTTGAGAGAATGCCTAGTTCACTGAATATCTTTGCTTCTCTCTCTTTCTCTTTGATGTAAGGTGGGAAATTGTTCTTGGTAGGTAACTTAGCATCTTGTATTAAGAGTAAAATTACTATGGAATGAGAAGACAATGCTAATGGTTCAGTTGCTGGCAGCCAAGGTTTCTTGTTTGCTTAGAAGCTTTTCCAAAATGTAAGTTGGACGTTTGTGCCAGAAACAAATCTTCATGGAGTCCTCCATGTCCTAGGGGAGAGGAATGGTGTTGGGTTTGGAATGTAGATCAAGCAAAATCTACCAGGTGTGATGCAGAGAAATTTGATGAACCACCTACTTAGAAGGACTACAAAGATGAACATTTAGTTTTCACATACACACCCTTGGATGTAAAAACTTTAATTCATCTTTTCATAGTCCTCCAATACTTGCTTTATTATCTCCATAAATTATATGAAACCATTTATAACTGACCTTAGAAACACCAGCCTAGGATAAATAACTTTATTTGGGTTTCTTCTTTCTTCGTTTAGTCACATTTCTAAAGTGCAATGGCACTCTTGGGCATTTTATTTGTGCTTCTAGTTACTGTGGCCCACATACTGTTGTGAAAAACCATGTGCACAAATGCATAAACAGTTTCCACTGCATGTTCCATGCAAAGGGGGGGGGGGGAATCATTTTTCCTTGAAGCATCAATCAAAACCACAAGTCTGAGCAGTTTTTTGATCAATGCTACAAGAAAAAATTACCCTACTAACCAATGCAGTGATACAATGATCAGCTAGGAGAGGGAAAATACACTTTTTCTGTCCCTCACCAGAGAAGCAGGGGAAGTGTGTGTGTCAAAAAGAAGCACTCTTGGGGATGTTTGGGGGTGCTCAAGCATTCACAGCATGTAGACACTGAAGACAAGAGTGACCCCTGAGATCCCCTGAGTGGACTAAATGTCGTGTCTGGACATGCTCTATGATGGTTAACCTCTGGAAATTATATCGTTACTGAATTCTCTGAAGTTCATTCAAACCGGAAAACATTGTACCAAATCATCAAAAATAATGACCATTTTTGTTGATGTAACAGCTAATAAACACAATCTTTCTTATAAAACAGTATATTTTCTCAATGTGTTATCTCCTGCACAGCATTCAACTTTATTGATTCCTAAACAATGGCCAAAACGTGTGATAGGATGGTGATGTCCCAAAGGTATTGTGTAAGATGCATGAAGCTGTATCTTTAAGAGATTCTTCAGCACAGCACCCAGCTGTAACCACTGAGTGGGTGACTGAGCAAATTATCAACTATAAATCTAGGCTTCTCAGAAGCCACTTTGCTGTTATACCATACTGGCTTCTATGCCAAAACTCTTGCTAACCGAACTGCTTGCTAGCCATACTGCCTTATTGCCAAAACTGCTTCTGCCAGGATGCTTCTGCTCCTGGGGTTCTGCTACTGGCTTTGGTGAAATCTCTGGAGGAGAGAGAGAGAGTCTGAAACTCCCCAGAGGATTGGAATTCAACTGAATGGACAAAGTGAGTCCAGTTTCCAAAAGCAATGCCTAGCATAGAAACTGAGCCTGGAGGCTCTGATATTTTCCTCAAGCCAGGACAACAAGGCTTTGCATAGCCTACAGCCAGCCCGGGAGAAGGTTGGAGTTTGCTGTGAGTACTTTGACTGGGACTCTGACCTTGAAAGTACTGCTTACAAAGACTTACAAACTGTTTACCTTACTTTACTTTCATACAGAGGAATCTAATGTTTTGCTGACTTGCTGAAGTAAAAGCTATTTTTGTTTTCATCGTAACTCTGCATGTTATTGTCTGGGTGAGAGTGAAAACACTACACGGGCACCACCACTGCTGCCACAAGCTAACTGCTTAGCTCTGCAGGATTCACACCCAGACCCCAATACCTAACAATGTGGGGTTTTTAAAAAAAAAAACCATACTACTAATAGTTGAAGGAATATCATCACTTTCTAAGCAACCCACAGCAGTACTTTGTTGGATCTGGGCCGTGAAGCAGGTTGCGCAAGCTGGATTGGAACCGCGAAGCGGCTGTTGGGTCCCGGAGGAGACTGGTCAAGCAATGAGACATGAGGCAAGATGGAGCGAAGACCAGTGATTTAATGAAGACCAATAATCAATATTTATCATGTTTAGGCTGCATGTAAAAGCATTGCGATACTGGCAGGTTTCACACATAATGTTTACACAAGTTAATTGGGGAAGTCTACAGGGGAAGTTAATTAACCAACTTAATTAACAGCAGAGGAAATACATTGTTCCGTGTTATCTGGGGTAAACAAGTGGCTAGTATTGGCTCTAGGGCTTAAGGTAATCCGCAGGCGCGAGATTACCTATTACGTGCCTAGCGCATTAGTCATTAGCTCTCTATTGTCCGAGCAGTTTGTCAGATCAGCTATTGATGAATTAAACTCTATCTAATATTCTGTCCCCTCAGGAACCCCTAGTAACGATGTGATCACCCTTTACCGGGGTTCTGTCAGGGCCAGTTATGCCAATTGTGTGCGCAGTTCCCACAGTACTTATTGTTTTAAAATGTAATTAATTTAGCAGCTTTCCCTGAAGAAACAAGTAAGCAGTGCTGATGTTTAGGCAATCAGAATTTCTCAGTATAAACAGCCGAAGGCCTAAGAATGTATTATGGAAGTGAATGGCTCATTTATATCCTGTTTAAGGGCCCTCACAGCCACTGCATTTCAGGCAATGTGTCTGGTTTTTATGCAAATGGCTGATTATTCAAGCGATGGGCTAGGTAGAGGGTTTTTTCCCCTTCTACTTGCATTAACACCATGCGAGGATCTAGTTTTTCACCATAGGCAGCTGGGAATATCATATACTTGGAAATATGACTCAGGCCACCACTCCTATCAGAGTTATAGACTGAATTCCCTGACTTGCACCTTCACTCCAGTTACAAGGTGAAAAGATCCTGGCTGAAATCTTAATTCAGGACATTTGATAGTACAGGTAAAGACCTGATTTTCCTGCATTGGCCCTGGGAAATGCTAAGCACTTGCCCTAATCTTTCCAAAAGGAGATAATTGCATTTATATCTCTCCTCTGAAATTATTGCAACTCGTATCTTGCATTTTGATGGATCCTAGTGCCCGACATAATAGGCTTCCCCAATATTTGGTGTCATGACAAGATTGCCCACACATAGTGCACTTCTCAGATGGCAAGTTGTTTCACTAGGAAATATTGTTCCCTCAAAGTGTACTCCTTGGGTGGTGTGTGCAGTTGGTCTCGCCCTGACTTCCTGATCTTGGAAATGAACGGAGGACTCATCTACGTGCCTGGAGCACCACATGCTTTTGCAGCCCTGTGGAGTTTCAACGTGAAAATAACATGTTTTACTTACAGTGCCATCCATTTCAGACACCATCAGAAAGAATACTTAAGCACATTGTAAACACTGGCCATATTCCAGGACAGAATTAAGCATGCATTGAAGCTTATCCAAATTAAAAGTCTTAAGCATGCTTAACTGTGCATTGGACTGTGGCCAATGTTAAATATTGTTACTAAAAAACAGAATTTGAGAAAATGTGCTCTGCTTAGAGAAGACAGTAAAAAAATAGATTAATAATATAGATCATATATTTTATGTACCAATCAAATTATTCTTATTATATTTACAATGTAATTATTTTAAATCATCAGGACCACACTGGGTCTTGCTATGTACCACATACTAACTCTCAAACTGGATGTATCATGATTAAGATGCTGTTAGACACAAACTCTTCTGTTAACATCTCCAGCTGAGGTTACATACTATACATGGCTTGTGTTTGCAAAACCAGGAGTGCCTGCCCTTGTACCAGAGCTGGGTGCTGCATGCCTTTCTGCACCATATCACAGCTGATGACACATGAGCCATCTAGAAGAGTGATTTGAAAAGAGAGAGGCAGATTTAATTGCTAACTTGACAAGTCCAAAGAAACAACGGAAACAACAGCTGTCCATCTCTACAGTCAATGTGGAAGGAAGATTGCAACCCTGGAAACAGGGTTTTTAAATTGTTTTTTAATTAATCTATCTATCTATCTTTCCCGCGACGATGGCATTTATAGAGGCCGTTGGGCTGCCCGGCCAGGAAGCCTTCCACGCCTTCCAGGCCAAGTGCAAAGCCGAGGGCGGGTGGCTGAGCCG
This sequence comes from Bradypodion ventrale, assembly GCA_035047345.1. Classification (NCBI taxonomy): domain Eukaryota; kingdom Metazoa; phylum Chordata; class Lepidosauria; order Squamata; family Chamaeleonidae; genus Bradypodion; species Bradypodion ventrale. The sequence continues at coordinate 28,259,493 of JAWDJE010000005.1, read as the reverse complement.
CTACAGAAGGGAAGGGCTCGCAGTCTGGGCGCAGCCACAGCTGCAGCACAGCCGCAGCAGGACCACACCGCGGCCCCTGGCCCAGACACCAGCAGCGCTAATGCCCACCGCATCAAGATGTATATTTTTGGCAAGTAATTTTCTCAGAAGTGCTTGACTGGGTAATACCAGTAATTCCGTGCCCCTCCCACCCCCTCCATCGGTGGGGGGAGGATAAGGGGAGCCCTTTAGGCCACGGGGAGCTCCGAAAATGCCACCGCCACTGATGTCATGATGCCGCGCCCCTCCCAGCCCTGTTTGCTGGACTTTGTTGGGACTCCTAGGATGAGGTTCCCTTTCGTTTTTTGAAATGTTTTAAATTATATTGTATTCCTGATATCTTGTATCGCTGCTTACCTCTGTTTTCTGGGGTTATATTGTCTCCTATTGTAATTGAATTTCTATTGTTTATGATTGCTTATATGAGTATTGAACTATGTAACTTTGTATATGGAATTTTTGTTTTGTCATTTCATGTCCTATGTAAACTGCCTTGAGTCGGCCATTGGTCTGAGAAAGGCGGTATAGAAATATTAAATGAAATGAAAAATCTATCTATCTATCTTTGGTGTCTTGCATGGAAGACAAAGAAGGAGTCGCAGTAAGGACTAACACAGGTTTATTGGTTGATGATCAGGATGAACATGTGGTAATGGCGGAGGTACAGCTCATTATATACAGTAGCAAAATACATTTGAATCGTGTGCACGGTAGCTCATTGGTCGCTACCGGCGTGACGTCATTTGTGTCACGCCCATCTGCTCCAGGTGATCCTAGCGCGGGAAAGGTTCCCGCGGCTGCCGGTGATTTGGGGAATGAGAACCATGTGAGCTAAACGCTCGCAGCAGCCCTCTATGGGCAGCTTACTCGCGTTCCTTAACAGCAGGGCTACATTGTAATTGTGGTCCGGTTACATTCATACATTTGTTAAAGCAACATTGTACATACATACATAACATCCCTCCCCCCTAGGATGGGACGAAGTCCCTCAACCATTGTGGCTTGCCGCACGTGCGCTTGGGGCGTGCGGCTGCTTGACTTAACACAGGGGAGCCGGTGGCTCCTGGTTCCGCGGAGTCTCGTCCTGCAACGGAAAGGGGGGACTCATTAGTGGCTTGGTGGGGACTCTGCGGCAACCTTGCATTGGGGGACAGGAATGGAATGAACAGTTGGGAGGTGAACCCTTGCCTACCGCTTGAGGAGCTTGGGGTCCCCCCCAGTACGAACCTCGGGACCGACGACGAGGCCCTCGTGGTCTCGCTACTCCCTGTTGCCTTTCCGGGGGTTCTCTGTGCTGAGGTGGGCGAACTTCCCCCGGCTGCCGGTCTCGGGGGTGTCTGCCTCCGGGGGGCTGGAGCTATGGTGTACTCTAAAACAAAAGGACTGGGGGGACTGGAGGTACCAGGGGCTGAACTGAAACCCCTCTTCTTGCTAGGATGGGTGGGGGACCACTCCGCAACACCCCCCTGGTACTGCAAATCATAATCGAACTCATCCCTCTCTTCCAAAATGTCATCCTCTGTTGCTGAAAATCGAGGGTATGCATTTGTATCGGCGGATGCCGCCGTGTCTCCCCCTTGGGTAACGCGGGTGGGGAAGGACCCTAACGCTGATTCCCCCTCGCTGGTGACTCGCCTTCTGAGTTGGTCGGCGTGCCTTCTCCAGAGTAGACCCGAGTTGGTCTCGACTCTATAGGATACTGGCCCCATCTGCTCAATGATCGTCCCTGGTACCCACGCTGGCCCCGAGGCCGCGTAGTTCCTGCAGTGGACCGGGCCCCGTACTGAAAAACTTTTGGAGCTCTCTCCCCCTATATTTATATTTCTCCCTTCATCCTCCACCCTGGACGGATCCATCCGGTCAAAAAGTATTACCGGACACCTCCTCATGAGGAGTTCGGCTGGGGAGAACCCTGAAGCTAGGGGGGTTGTCCTGTAGCAGATGAGGAACTGACACAGATGAAGGTTCAACTCACCGGGACCCATGCGCTGCAGTGCGTATTTCGTAGTGCGCACTTGGCCCTCTACCTGACCGTTTGTGGCGGGGTGAAACGGGGCAGCGGTAATGTGCCTGATGGCGTTTCTCTCAATAAACGTCTTGAACTCCGCAGACGTGAAGGTACTAGCGTTATCGCTAACAAGGACGTCTGGCAGGCCGAAGCAGGCAAAAAGCTTGCGCAACTGTTTAATGGTTGCCGCGGAGGAGGTGCTGTTCATGGGAATTACTTCCAACCACTTGGAATAGGAGTCGACTACCAGCAGAAACATGGACCCGCGGAACGGGCCAGCGAAGTCGACATGTATCCGGGACCATGGCCCGCGGGCCGTGTCCCATTCCCTATGGGGTAGCCTGGACTCCTCGGGCCGAGAGCTCTGGCAGCTCTCACACGTGCCCACTAGGCGCTCTATATCCACGTCTATCTTGGGCCACCAAAAGAAACTCCTGGTCAGTGCCTTGGAGCGCACTATTCCCGGGTGACTGGTATGCAGTAGCTTCAGCACCTTAGCCCTTAACTTCTCTGGGATGACTACCCGCTGGCCCCAGAGTAGGCAGCCCCTTTCCAGGGAAAGCTCTACTCTACGCCTGACAAACGGCTTGAAATGCTCCTCGGGGGTGGTAGTGGGCCACCCTTTCCTAACCCAGGAACTAACTTGGGCCAGTGTCTTGTCGGCCGCCGTGGCCTTGGCGAGGTCGGCCGGGATGATGGGGAGTGAGTCGAGGGACTCAATCAGCAGGACTTGGTGCTCCTGCTCTACCTCGCATGCGGGATCCCCTAAACTAGGGAGGGGAGACCGGTACAGTGCGTCCGCATGGGAGATCTCCTTCCCTGGGCGGTAGACCAGCTCATACTGGTAGGCGTTGAGGAATATGGCCCAACGCAGCATTCTGGGGGATAGAATTTGCGGGGTGGGTTTGCCGGTAGTGAAGATCCCGAGAAGCGGTTTGTGATCCGTCACCACCGTAAACTCGCGGCCGTATAAAAAGTCGTGGAACTTCTTCGTCCCCGCGATTATGGCCAGGGCCTCCCTATCTGTTTGCGCGTAATTGCGCTCGGCCTTTGAGAGGGACCTTGAGTAGTACACCACCAGGGCTTCCCGCCCGCTCTCCAACACGTGGCACAGGACCGCCCCCACCCCCACTGGGGACGCATCACAGACTAAAACCACTGGTTTTCTCGGATCAAAGTGGGTCAGGACAGCATCTGAGGATAGGAGTGTTTTAAGCTCCTTGAAAGCTTTCTCCTGCCTGTCCCCCCACCGCCAAACCGTGTCCTTTTTTAGTAGCGCGTGCAGCGGCTCCGCGACCGATGCCTTCCTAGGCAGGAAGGAGTGATAAAAATTGAGGAGCCCTAGAAATGACTGCAGCTCCGGTTTTGCGGTGGGGTGAGGGGCATTTTTCACGGCCGCAACCTTGGACTCGGAGGGTTTGATTCCCTCCGGGGTTATCTTAAAACCGAGGAACTCGACCTCCCTCGCAAAGAATACACACTTGCCCTGTCTCAGTCGAAGCCCCGCTCACTCGAACACTGAGAGGACCCCGTCTAACCTCTTCGCTAATTCTAATTCGCTCCCCGCCGTTATCAACACATCGTCGAAGTATGGGAGAACCCCTGGAAGCCCCTTTAAAAGGCGTTCCACGAGGGACTGGAAAATTCCGGGGGCCGAATTCACGCCGAACTGAAGGCGCGTTACCTTAAATGCCCCCTTGTGTGTCACAATCGTTTGCGCAGCGGCAGCAGCCGGGGATACTGAGAGCTGCTGGTATGCATGCGCCAGATCTAGCTTGGCAAAACACCTCCCCCCATGTAATGTGGCCAGTAAGTGGCTGACCACGGGCACCGGATATGCATTTGGCCGAATGGCCTTATTGATCGTACATTTATAGTCCGCACAAATCCTGACCTCCCCGTTGGACTTAAGGGCTGTAACAATCGGCGTTTCCCACTCCGCCGAATCAACTGGAACCAAAATCCCCTGCCCCACCAATTTGTCCAGTTCCGCCTCGATCTTGTCCTTGAGGGCGAAGGGCACTCTCCTTGGCTTGAGGCTGATGGGCCGGATTTCTGGGTCCAGCTCAAAGGAAACTGGGGGGCCCTTGTACGTCCCGAGCCCCTTCTTGAAAACGTCTGGGTGTGCGTTGCACATGTCCCGCATTGGGTCAGTCTCGATGGCATTAATGCCGGACAGTTCGATTCCCAGGGGATCGAACCACTGCGTTCCCAAAAGGCAGCATCTCCCCCCTTGAGGACTACTAGGGGCAGTTTCTCGGAGTAATTCTTGAATTTCACCTTGAACTTCCCCACCCCCAACACTGGGATCCCATTTCCCTGCACGTCCCGTAAGTGTGACTTCATGGCCCGCAGTTTGGGCCGCTTATCTGGGGGAATACGCATAAACTCTTTTTGGGACAGGATGGAATAGGATGACCCCGAGTCTATCTCCATCCTCACTGGGAGCCCCTGTAACAGTACCTCTATGAAAAAACGCCGGTGCTCCAGGCCCACGCGGTTCACGCCTTCCTCGTCATGGTTGGTTGAGACCTTCCTGGTGCCGGCCGCTTTCCATTGGTGTGTCTGGGGGTGGCTCGACGCACCCTTGTCCTCGGCTCGCCCGCGCCTGCATACTCTGGCGATGTGTCCCTTTCGGCCGCAGTTGTGGCACTCGGCCTTTCGGAACGGGCACCTCGTGCGGTCGTGGGCCGCCCCACAACCGTCGCAGCGGCGGTCTTGCCGTTCGCGGGTTTGCCGCTTCTCTCCTCGTTTCCTGATCCTCTGGATGTTGTCATCCTCGCTGGAGCAGGAGTTCGCCGTCGTGGATGACTCCTCAGACGTCGCTGGTGTGCCGGCGGGCGGCTTGGGGGCCCGCCAGGCCATCTTCGCTGATGTCCGCCGGGCCGCCTGTACTGGTGACTTGGCCCTTTCGGACGTGGCCCCTCAGGACTTGAACACTTTGACCCCGCTCCTGGCCGCCTCGGCCGCTTGGGCCTCCCACAGTACCTCGTTGAATGTGAGGCGGTGGTCTCGGGTCATCAGCTTCCTCTGGAGCTCCTCGTCCCTCAGACCACACAACATGCGGTCTTGGAGGGCCTGGTCCAGGTCGTCCCACTGGCAGTGCACCGCTGCAAGCCTGAGGGCCGCCGCGTAGGCGGACACGGATTCGCCCGGTCGCTGGTCTCGCCTGTGGAACGCGACCCGGGCTGGGAAAATCGAAACGGGCGGCTGGAAGTGTTCACCCAACAACTCCAGAATGCGGTCGATGGGCACCACGTCCACCTTCCGGGGAGCCACCAGGTTCATCAGGATACGCAGCGTGGCAGGCCCCACCTGGGCCAAGAAGTGGGAGCGCATCTTCGCGTCGTCGTCGACGCCCGCGGCTTCCATCGCATGCCGAAACTAGCACTCGTACAGCTCCCACTGTTCGGGCTCGCTGACATCAAACTGGTACGGCTTGACCTTGGGATTCGCCATCGATCCCATCCTCATCGCCAATTTGGTGTCTCGCACGGAAGACAAAGAAGGAGTCGCAGTAAGGACTAACACAGGTTTATTGGTTGATGATCAGGATGAACATGTGGTAATGGCGGAGGTACAGCTCATTATATACAGTAGCAAAATACATTTGAATCGTGTGCACGGTAGCTCATTGGTCGCTACCGGCGTGACGTCATTTGTGTCACGCCCATCTGCTCCAGGTGATCCTAGCGCGGGAAAGGTTCCCGCGGCTGCCGGTGATTTGGGGAATGAGAACCATGTGAGCTAAATGCTCGCAGCTGCCCTCTATGGGCAGCTTACTCGCGTTCCTTAACAGCAGGGCTACATTGTAATTGTGGTCTGGTTACATTCATACATTTGTTAAAGCAACATTGTACATACATACATAACACTATCTATCTAAGTCCAAAAGGGAAATTAATTCAATGGCCAAATCAAAGATTTCCTGCATGTGATCCTTCATTGAAGACACAAGGAAATTCCTCATCCATGTCAATTGCTGAGACGAACACTTTCTCAAGAATCTTCTCTCATCTGCTCTCTCTCTTTGGGAATAGGACTGGCTTCCCCACCGTATCAATGGAATATCACGTACAGCTGTATACAGATGGTTGAATTTAGTAACTGAGATCCAGGAATAGTAACAGCTAGTGATCCAACTGTTTTCGCCATCTGTCCGTCTTTTCCCCTGCAATCTTCCTTCCACATTAACAAGAATCAAGTATTAAGGGAAATGGCATGAATGGGAAGCAAAAGCAATATAAGAAACCAAAGCATTTTTTTTTTTTAAAAAGAGACTTACCTGTAGCATAAAATAAAGTAAGTAATGGCCAGAATCTAAATTAATATTTATGGCTGCAGATGGGGAGTGGCATAACTCACAACAACAAGGAGATGAGAGTTAGCAAGTCCTGATTGAATTCTAAACTGCATGCCAGTTGTGTGAGTCAGCACACAAGTAGAAATTCTTTAATTACACCAAGGCACTTTCTGCTGTTGTCATGTGATGCCAAGTTACCTCCAAGAAGTGATCTCGACAGTTTTGCTGCGTTCTTGCAAACTGAAGCCTGTGGCTTCCTTTTTTGGAATCAATCCATTGGATAGTCATTTGGATTCTGGCCCCTAATTTTACTTGTATCTGTTTCTAGTCATGTAATGAGCTGCCTCAGTTCAGTTCTGAGAGGAAAGTAATATATAAATAATAATTGATATTCAATATTAAAAATACTTAATATTCAATATTTAAAATTAAGAAAATATTATAAATGAGCAAAGATTGCTTTACAATTTAAATGATCAATAACATATTATTGATAATTAACAATGATAGAATAAAATGTTAATACTATTATGAAGAAGAGGAAATGGTCTCTCAAGAATGACAAAAAACATGAAAACATGGCATGGCTCCAAGAACTGATGTGATTTAATAAATGCAAGATAAATTTATGGCCACCTTCTGGTGTGATCTTCTGCCAGAGGAGAAATAAACTGAATTAACTGAATCACATACACATCCATGGTGAATGCCAGATGTGTGATCTTCCTCTGCCTTTCAAGAAACATAAAGAACACATTAACAAAACACTTGATAGAGTATAGTTTGTTTCCAGAGATGGTATGGCTATATATTTTATATCTTAAACTTGACAGAATGGAAGTATTGTTATGGTTGGGAAGCCCAACAATCCCAGGAGATCCACCTGGATCCAGAACTCTTCTTAGGTTGAGAGTGAGTTTGAAAGATCAATTCTGCAAATCAATAAGTGGCCAAAGATTAATTGAAACTGTATGGCCAAAATTGCACCATTTTTGAAAGCCTAACTTGGGCTGGCACAGATTTTGAGTACTGAGTTAACACCGAGGTTGTCAGGATCTTGATGAACCAGACAACTTCCATTTTGTTTTCTGACTCATCTCAGGCTGCTTGGCCTTTGTTCAAGGACACTCCAAAGGAGGGGACCAGGAGAACTGGGAAAGTCCCTAATCCTTATCTCACTTCTAACCAATAGGATGAAACTCAATCCTAGTTGGTTACTCTTATCAGTGCCAAACCCCTCTGGGAGGAGAAAAGTTGCTCTCTTCCATGTATTTAAGGAGCTGCTTTTCTCCTCCAATTTGGCTCACCAGCTGATGCCATCACTGGCTCGTTGGAACATTGCCCAACTCTCTGAGAAGAGATTAAACATCTAAGGAACAAGCCTTGCCCAAGGCTCTGCCAAAGGGAAAAACTAACTATTTCTTTCTGTATTCTGTCTTTGTTTTAGTTCAGATGCCTTGCTTAATAAATTACTGAAAAGGATTTATTGAGTGGATGTCAACTTACTCAGGCTAACTCAGGTTTTTCCTAAGCTCTCTGCTTTGTATGCTACCATGTAAAAGATTGCATACTCTCGGAAGTTAAAGGACTGTAATCCGCCCAGCAGGCTATGGTTCTGGATTGACGGAGATGACAGGAGAACCTGCACTTGGGAGTGTGCATGCCTATAGCAGGTTGCAGCAGTCTGCTGATTGCTACACGTCTCCCTCTCCTATGTCCTAGCCGAGCTGTGAGCGCAACAGATCAATCTGCAAATCAATAAGTGGCCAAAGATTAATTGACTCTGCATGGCCAAAATTGCACCATTTTTGAAAGCCTAACTTGGGCTGGCACAGATTTTGGGTATTGAGTTAATACCAAGGTTAGCCATATATATTTTTAAAAATGATTGCTACCAGAAGGAGCAGCTAATTATATTCATTTTTTTTTAAAAAAAAGGAACAAAAAAGAAGCATTTAGTAAGTTTCAAAGAATGGGTGAGGAACTTGGTACTTCTAAAATTGTAACTATGATAACTGATTATTTAAGAGACTACAGCTTTCATGTTGGAACTATAAGGTTTACTTATATATAGTTATAGATACAGCCCAACAATATCTGGGAGCTGCATTTTGTCCACCCTTGCTCTTATATATCATATCATGAGCTATTTAGTTTCATACTGCTTGTCCAGTGCTAGCCATGGATTTGGACATACAGTGAAACTGTATGATGATCACTTCCTAACACTATTGAAAGCTTAACCAGTACATTTCCTGGCTGGCAATTTAGTTATTTAGACCCAAACCTGGTAACTAGGAGACACATAGCAATGGGGTCTCTAAATATCTTTGTGAGCCTAATCTACTTTATGCATGTGCGCACTTTGGTTCATTTTATTATATTGCAAAACAGTTGGCCAGGTGGGTGAAACTACTAGACTGTAGTCTTAAAAGAATGTCAAGTGTCATCATAGGAGTGAGCTTTGTTTGTACATTTGCTTTGTTTCTACACTTTTCTAGATGCAGTAAACATGGCCTTTTTGCCTCTCTGTTTAATTTAGTTTCTAAAAGAATCCAGTCCTGGGATTCATTATGGCTATCAAACAAAATGGGGAAGGGTTGAAAGATGGCTGTACTGTATAGGTTTTTTTTCTTGTTGGAAATATTGGCTCTGTGAAAAAGAATAATAGTACGCCACATTTAGAATTTTTCATAAATTCTGCTATTTGACTCATTTTATGGATAAAGCCTTCAGTATGACAAGGGCAGATATATTTATTTATATATTGTATTGTATTCTGTGCATTTAATCTAAACATAGTCATACTTACAGATCAACAAAATTAATGCAACCAGATCCTACTAATTCTTTTTTCCACTGTTATTTGGAAAAAGAAAATAATTGCAAATTAACAATGTTTATACATAGACATCTTTATTTTGAAACCGTATGGGAAGGAAAGTTAAACATTTCTTTAAAACCATATTAAAATATTAGCCAATCAGATGTCTTATAGTACTGTACTTTCTATTTATTTATTTAATGCGCTTATATACCGCTTTTCTATGTCCGCTTTTCTAAGTTTCTATTATGCTTTCCACTTGTACTTAGCCTAGGATAAATTTGTTGGTACAAGTAGTGTGTATGTATCTTTGTACCCACAGAGATACACATTCATGTATGACAACTGTCTCATTTCATGCAGTCATAAAGCCCCTGTATAAAAAGAAAAGGGTAAAATTATTTGCACACACAATGCCATAATTTGATCTTTTATTTTTACACAACTTTTAAAAGCCTTGATCTTTAGCATGCGAGTGCTGCTCAGTTAGCAAGCTTCTCTGCATGCAGAGCAGATGTAGAAATGTGAGTTCTGATATACCTGTACATCTTCAGGTACATTTAAGTTTGCTAGTTGCTTGATTCAAAGCAAAGAAAACACACATCCTCTTCAACTCTTGTGCAATGACAAACACATAGCATCTTCCTCTTGCACCACCTATACATCTAGATCAGTGGTTCCCAATGTGGGGTCCACGCCCCACAGTGGAATTTCAATTTCCAGATGCCTAAGCCACTACATTGGCTGATCAGAGCTATGGAGAACTGACTTAGGCTTCTGGGAATTGAAGTCCAAAAACCAAAGGTTGGGAAACACTGATTTAGATTAAGGCCACTATATATAAAATACTGGGCATACTACTGGATAGTATAGTTAGCTAGAGGTTCAGATATGTATGTGCTCTTCTAGTAACATTTTGTAACCCCACCTCCATAATACATGCACCATGCCATCATAAATATATGTACCTCAACAGGAGCATACCTAGAGATACTAAAAAATCTAGAATGAGAAGAGGAAGAGCTGTCCAGAGAAACCAAACAGTAGTTGCCAATTTATTCAGACTAGCCAAATAGTTTTTAAAGGGTTTTATCAATTGCAGTGTCCATAAAATTACAAGAAAATCATTTCCAGCTCTGAGAGTTTTCCAATGCATCAAAAGAAGCTGCTTTTAGAAGGGGCACAGCAGAGGTACATATGCTCTGTGCATATGAGCTCCATGTTGATTTTAGCAGTCAAAGAGAAGTCATGTTCTCTCTAGTACTGCTTAAGAGACATCTGGTGACCTTGCATCTCACTGCAAAGCACATGTATGGGTTCCTTTTTAGCTTTTATACTAGAAGTATGGCAAACAGATATTAAAGTACAGTGGAACCTCATACAACAATCGCCCTGTGTAGCAGCGAAATTGCACAACAAATAGGTTTTGGGGGGAAATGGCATCTCGCATAACAATTTTCCCTATGGAAAAAATCATACAATTTTCAATGGGAAAAACCACTTAGCAAACCATTGTACGATGTATCCCATAGGGAAAATCACTATACGATGCATGTATCGTATAGCAATTGTTTCGTACAACAACAAGCCCCATGGAACAGATTTAAATTGTTGTATGAGGTACCACTGTAACTCATATATCCAGAATTTGACAATTACAGTGGCAACCTGGTTCCTTTGGCAATTTCAGAAATCATGGTTATTGAAACACAGGTAAAGTGGACACAGTGATGTGAGTTCAAGGCCATTAAAAGGATCATCCTACAAATTTTGTCAGGGACATGTCCCTTTATTGGAAGTGGCTAATGTCTACTACATGCAGTGCAGCACAACATGTACAGAAAGCTAAGCCAAAATAAAAAGATTAATGCCTCAGACTTGTGTTGCCTACTCTGGCATACACATGAGCCCCCATGTGACCATGTGTCCCATTCATTCCAATGAGTAACACATACAAAGTTCTTCCAACAAAACGAATTGAGAAGTCCTTGCAGTACGAGAGAAATCCAGGCCTATAAGATACTGAATATGCAATCTTATTTTAACCACGTCAAAATATTTAAAGCATTGCCTGCTCAGATTAAAACAAGTATATAACAGTAATACTGCCAGGACAACATGAAAGGATTTGGCCTTTATCCAGAGAAGGATTTACTTATCTGGCTGCAACAATATGAATTCTTACATTTCATCCTCCTGTATTCACCCCAAAGAAAACGCAGTTCCTGACTCCTGAACTAGCCGAAGATACTTCACTGCTCGGCAAGAAGGTATAAATGGCATCTCCTATGCCATGTCAGTAGCTGAGTTTTATTTATGCAGTGATGATGGGACATCATTCTCCACTGGGCCACAGACAGCAGGTCACATCTCAGCACTATCCTCTTATAACCCACCACTTACTGTAACTACAGTATTTCCAATCTCTGTTGCTTGAGGTAGCTGCTTCGCTTTTGCCTCACAGTAAGATCGGTGGTGCAAGAAACTGCCTTTGAAAGTCAATTATAGTAGTTTTGGGAGATAAATCAAAATTCAGAATGTGAAAGAGAGATGTAAGGTTTAGATTTACCTGTAAGGAGAGGCAAAGAAATTGTCCACAGGACTGCATACATCAGGAGTTCTCAACCTTTTAAAGCCAGGGGCCGGGTCACGCTCCCTCAGACAGCTTTGGGGGCAGGATGGCCATTTTGCCCTTCCTCCACCACATGGCACTTTCTGATGTGGTGGAGGCGGCGGGAGGCCACATGAAATGGTGCCGTGGCTGCATCCAGCCCGCAGGCCGCAGTTTGAGAATCCCTGGCATACATAATTCAAGGCTTTTTTTTTTTTACAACATCCAGTCTCTCTTTGTCTTTTTTTTCCATTTCATTTCATTTATTAGATTTGTATCCCACTCTACTCAACAAAAATGTGACTTAGGGCGGGCAAATCAAGAAAGATAGCTGCACTCTCAGAAGCCTCTATGACTGGTGTTTAATAAATGGGCTATATGTCCCTCTGGACCATTCAACTCTTCCAAATATATTTTTTTCAAAACAAGAATCAGAATGCCAGTTATTTCCAATTTCACGTTTTGCTTCCTTCTTTGGTAATCTTTGTGAATCTTCAGGGTAGAAAATTGCCCTCTGGGCTCATCAGGACTCACGATCCCTGACCTAATGGAAGCTTACATCATGGCCAGCCATGACACGTGCCATAAGAAAACAACACTGGAGCATATCTTTGATTTTAGGCAAAAATAGAGTTTATGCCAAAGTTACACAGAGCTGTTACCAGCCAAAACACAACTGAGAGACATTGTATGTAGTTCAATAAATTACACAATTAGGTAAAAGATAATCATGACAAAGTCACACTGCAATCATTCAGATTTAAGTTAGTTGCAACTAACTCCAATAAAATAACGCAATTCTATAACTTTAAATAGAAATTTGTCATGAATCAGCTTTGCAGGATTGTGTCCCCTGTCTTGAATTCACACTTTACATCCCAACATTGTCTCACCACAATAAATGCAAAATAACATTCAAATAAGGCAATAGGCGGGGGGAGTATCCTATTAAAATTATAAAGACAGATAGTATCTGATGAAGCAGCTTCTAATTAAGTTGAAAGTATTGATTGTTTCTTTTCATTCCAAATAGCATCTTGACCAGTTGAAATTCAACATGCTCCATATTTCTTAATTCCAACACTTGGACTGTAATCTTGCAAAATAATGTATACTGCCAACAGTTGAAGTTGTCTCCTGTTTTTCTACTATGACTACTACTTTGTCTGAACAAATAGGCTTAAAATAAAGCGTAAAAAGAACTTGTCTGTTCAGCTGGGATTTAGGATCAGACATGTTAAGAACTCTCCTGTACTCTTAAGACTGCACTTTTGATTGATAAAAACAATTTACCAAATGCTTGACTAGCACTATACCCCGATTTGATGAAACTATAGCTCTAAACATGATTTGTTCCATATAATCAGCCTGAGAGACAGTAGGCTCTTATTTCATTTCTCAACAATGAAATAAGTTGAATTTAAGTTAATTTTTAATGTATTTTGCTGCTAGTCTAATGACAAACCGTCTCACAGAAGACGTAATTAATTATAGTAAGAGATTTTAAGGGCTTACAGCTGACTTTCTCAGATGCAATTTTGGAACGTTAAGTATATATTACATGTACACTTGAATCCTCTAAATGGAAGCATTAATATTTATCTTGTTTTCCAACACAACATCAATTTACAAACATGCCTTTGCAAGTTAATATTAAAATAAAACCCCTTTCCAAATTTGTATTAATGGCTTTGATTACTGACAGCAGTTGACTCAAAGATATCAGCCACGTATTTCAGTGTTCATGAGATACATGGATAAATACTTGGACCTGAAAAACACATAAATACCCCTGGGATTTACAACCAGAGTGAACAACATGCAGGATGAGTGTGAGTTCAAAGGGCATTTTATGAGCTGAAAGTCCATCCCATGTGTGTATGTGGGAGCCTTCCCATATTTTGTGGTGAAAAGGGAGTCTTTCAGATTTGGGGCTTTGAGGGTGTCTCTCAAGCCACCCAACCCCTTCAAAACCTAAAATAGAATCCAGAAATATCTGTCTGGGTCAGTGGTGGACTCCAAAAAGTTTTACTACCACATTGTGGGCGTGGTATGGTGGGTGTGGCCAAGGAGATAGCCCTGCATTGCACCCGAATTAGGACTACTTTATTTCAAACCTTGGATGGGTGGGGCCAGCCAGAATTTCTGCTACCGGTTCTGGTGAACTGGTGCAAACCTGCTGATGCCCACCACTGGTCTAGGAACTTCCCTTTTTTAAAATGGTCATTTCTAATCCTGATTCATCAAGTCCACTAAGATCACTCACTCCTTCCAGAGTCAAGTTTTAAGATTGTTCACAGGGATCCAGTATCACATATGTTTGCTTGTTTGTTCCTGTTTCAATCTGTGTGCTCACAGAAGTCCACCTCTAAAATGTTTTTCCTGATCCCTGTACCACCTAAAGACTAAATTAAGCATTCCAAATTACTCATTTTTAGAGCTGAATCTTGCTAACATTCAAGAGACATGGTCAGGTCAATCTTCAGTTTCTTGGAAATCAGACTTCAAAATTAAGAATGTGTTTATGCTATACAAATACAGTAATAAGATATGAGAAAACCTCCTAAACTGATAATTATACACACCTGTCATCCAAGGAATTTCATCTTCCATAAATACTAGTGCTTAAATCTGGCAGATTACGTGCAATAGTTGAAATCTTATTGCACTTTGTTTTTGTCATTCAGTCGCATAGCCAAGTCCGACCCTTTTTGACCCCATTGACCACTACACACCAGGCTCATGTGCCATCCTCCATAGCCTACCCAGATCTACGTCCACTGCATCAACAATGCTATCTAGCCATCTCATTCTCTGCTGCCCCTTCTCCTTTTGCCTTCAATCTTTCCCAGCATCAGCGTCTTCTCCAGTGAGTCCTCTCTTCTCATTTGGTGGCCAAAGTACTTGAGCTTCAACTTCAGCATTTGTCCTTCCAAGGAGCAGTCAAGGTTGATTTCAGAGCTGATTTGATTACCTGTTAGTCCAGGGAACTCTGAAGTGTCTTCTCCAGCACCACAGTTCAAAGGTGTCTATTATTCTGTGCTTAGCCTTCCTTGTGGTCCAGCTCTCATAGCCACACATAACTACTGGGAAGACCATTGCTTTAACTATGCAGACTTTTGTTGGCAGGGATCTACTTTTTATTATGCTGCCTAGGTTTGTCATAGCTTGCCTCCCAAGAAATAAGTATCTTTTTTATTTCATGGCTGCAGTCACCACCTGCAGTGATCTTACTACAGGAATTCACAGGGAGTCTACATTATGTGCATCATTGTGTGATTGACTATGCAACTAACTGCACAATTGCTCCTGAGGAACTGTTTGCAGGATGTGATGTCCATCTTGGCATGAATTTTGAAATCACTTGGACAACCTCTGTGTTACATAGGAATAGCTACCCAACAGAATTTCGGCCACTATACAGTGGCTCTGAGATAGCTAGAATGTTAAAAAGAAGTGGGATTTTTTTTTATGATACCTTGCACATGGAACAGCCTCACCACAGATACTTGCTTGCTGCTGATTCACTTGAATGAAATGTTAAGTGAAGAATTCTTGTTTTCCTGAGTTTTTAACAACTTACATAGGTCATATGAACCAACATTTTTCAATATAATTTCATTTATATTCTTTTTAAATACATTTATTATTATATTTAAAATGTCCTGCTTTTTGTCTTGGAAATGCCAATCACATGGAAGGAAAAATCATATTTTTTTAGAAACAATTTTTACAAATAAATATAGCATTAACAGGAGGAGCCCCTGCCGCAACAAAGAACATCCGTCGTTATTGAGCAATATCTCCAGCCTGATACTTTCAGTGATAACCAACAGAGTTTGTCTCACCTTCTGCATGTGCAGATCTGATCAGCTATCCAAGAATGATGGTGATGCAGATTAAAGATAGAAGACAGTGAATACAATGCAGATTGAAGATAGAAGACATTGAATGCAGCAAAGCACAATGTCTACTAGACCAATCTGTTCAGGATGTCCAATTCCTTTTTCAATCCTTGTGGCTTCTGAGAAAAGCAAGAGAACTCAGATCTGCCCAAACTCTTCCAGCTATTAACATCACAAGAACAACCTTCAAGTCCAAGCTTTGCCACTGCTACACACTATAGATAAAAGAACAGTGATGAGCAGCAACCATTCTCTAAAATTCTGCTTATAAATTCATAACATTTGCTCAAATATTCACATGATTGAAACTTTTGAAATTAAACTGAATAGTTTGCTATCTTAGAGATACAATTGCTGTATTATGATCAGCTATCAGCAGGTGATGAATGGTAAAAATAATTTGGTATGCCTATCAGTGTGGGTTTGATCATGCTAGCCTAACTGGTGTGAACAGCTGCCAATTTAATTTGTTATTGTAGTTTGCAAAAATACTTATAAATACATTAATAACCACACATACATTTCTAAACAACATAGCACTATTAATATTAATGGATGCAGTGCCTATTGTATAATAATTGCCTCTTGTTAATAAGAAAAACAAGAATAAATGCTATTTTATATATATAATATATAAAAACACTCTTATTTAAAAGTCCATAGATGAAGAACAGCCACAGTTCAGGTCCTGGCCTGAGTTACTTTCAGTTTATGAAGTTGAGTCAGCTCCTTGGTATAGTATAAACAGCAAAATGGAAAACACACAGGAAACCTAGTAAAACAACTGCAGTCAATACCAAAGAGTAATGTAGATGATGTATAGCCACAGTTTTTTTCCTTCAGAATAGACATTTAAATCCATAATTCACTTTGCCTTTTGCCGCTTACACCATATGAGCAGAACACCTGTTCACAGAAATCTTGAATATTGATGAAAGTTTCCTGGGATTTCACAAAGATAAGGAGAAAGATGCCAGCCCACCATCTGTCTCACCCAAGAGGCAGAGACAATAACAATAGGATCTCTTTGCTAGTTGTCCATACCACTAATGATCTTGAGAACATGGGCCTTTCTTCAAGCTCACATCATCCAATGAAACTTCTCCAGTTTTCCCTTTCCCTTTTTCTCCTTTGAAAATAACCTGCAGAGAGAGGGGGAAATTTAAATGTTTAGAAGATGTTCAACAGAGAGTGAGCTTATTATATGACAAAATTTTGAGAAATGCTTCTAGGATTCCCAGCACATAACCAGAATGAGTTTTTCCCCTCCAGTGTTCTAAATATACTGACCAACTGACCAAATTGTGCGCTGCCCACATATATCAAGCTCATGGATACAACAATATTCACCTTAACTTAAAAAGCCCTGAACAGTTTGGGACCTCATTTCTTAGCACAGTGCCTCTCACTGATACTCATGTCCTGGAAATCCAGATTCTTATAAACTTGTGGCTTGTGACTACCAACCATGAGAGACGCCAAGAAAAACTTAACTAGAAAGAAACAGGTCCTTCTTGGTGGTGGTGCTGTCACCTGAAAACTCTTTTAAAGTGATCAGTTCTTAGGTATCTTTAATCTATCAATAAAACAGCCTAAGAGGTTTTGAAGGAATTTTATCAGCAAAATCAATTATAACATAAACATATGCATATGTGGTGCTTGGTTCCATGCGGATCCAAGATCCCCAATTAACAATTCAACCAGGCTTATATACTGGTTGACAAGTTACATGCATATGACGCACATGTTCTTGGCGGTTCATGTTTTATCTTGGCACTAGCATATTTTGCCCGACGGTGCCGGGCTTTTTAAAATTGTGTTGGATAGTAAAGGGTTTCATTTTTTTTCTTGTACCAATGGTGCTGGGCTGTTTTAAATGGTGTTGTAAGGTTTTGTGATTTTGTGGCTTCGAGGCACTGCGTCTGCCTGTGGCGGACTTGCGCTCCCAGTGTTTTTCGTTTTTGTTTTGCGTGCTGGGCTCTTTATATGGGTTTTTGAAGGTTTTTGTTTTATGTTTATGCAAATTTTATTTTATTTTATTTTATTTTATTTAGTTTAAAATTTAATGTTGGTTTTTTAAATCTTTATTTTTACGCATTTTTTATTTTTGGTTTTTTTTAGTGAAAAGTGATTTCTGTTGTTTTTTTGGTATTTTTTGAGATTAGTGTGATTATTTTTTAATGTTTTTATAACGTATTTGATTAATTTTGGAATTAATCTTTTTATTTTCAATATTTTTGAATGTTTTCTTCTCTTTTGGCCTCTGGGTGGGGGTGGTGAGCTTTTCTTCCTCTCTATAATTGTTCTCTTCTGTCCTCTGGGTGTCGCTTTCGGTAAGTTTTTTTTAATTTTCTCATTTGAGTTCCGGTCCTCATGGATAGAAGACGTCTTTTGGTAAGCTCTCTGGGGGGGGGGGTCGGGGGGGTGTTGGATTTTGTGGGGGGGGTCTGTGTGTTTTTACTTGTTTGTTTTTGGCTGTTTTTGTGTTTCCTTTTTGGATTTTTGAGTGTTTTTGATTGTTTTTGTTTTTACTTTTTCAGGGGTGGTGGCTTTCTTTCCTGTGGGCCATGCTGGCTGACCCGTGGGAAGGAAGGGCATTGGTGGGGGGGGGGGGCTTTCTTTCCCACGGGCCATTCTGGCTGGCTCGTGGGAAGGAAGGGCAATGGCGGGGGGGCTTTCTTTCCCATGGGCCATGCTGGCTGGCCCATGGGAAGGAAGGGCAATGGCGGTGGGGTGCTTTCTTCTCCACGGGCCATGCTGGCTGGCCATTGGGGAAGAAGGGCAGTGGCGGCAGAGGTTTCCCTTTTTTCCCATGGGCCATGCTGGCTGGCCCGTGGGGAAGAAGGGCAGCAGCGGTGGGGGGGTTCCTTTTTTCCCCCGTGGGCCATGCTGGCTGGCCCGTGGGGAAGAAGGGCAGCAGCGGCGGGTTTTTTTTACTTTTTATTTTTCTTGCACCAGCTTGCCCATCGAAAGGAATACAAAATTATCAACATACTCCCGCCCCACATATACACATTTAACCCCTAAAAGCTCAAAAACTCTACAAACTCTAAAAACTCTAAAACCCTAAATACTCTAAAAACTATATACAGAAGCTCCCTCATAGACTGCATTGCACTGCATTCAAAGCCAGAACCGCTTTTGGGTAGAAACTATTTCTCAAGCGGCTTTATGACCCTATACCTTCTTCTAGAAGGCAGAAGCTGAAAGAGATCATTTCCGGGGTGCGTACTATCTTGCGCAATCTCTACAGCTTTCTTATAACACCTGGTGGCATAGATTTGATCTAGAGTGGAAAGAGTACGCCCGATTATCCCCTCCGCAGTCTTTATGACCTTGGATAGCATTGTTCTTTCCCTAGCTGTACAACTCCCAAACCATACACACAGACCATAGGTTAACACACTCTCTATGGTACAGAGGTAGAATGCCAACAGCAGGTCCTTTGAAAGATTGTTCTTCCTGAGGATTCTCAAGAAGTATAACCTCTGCTGTGCTCTCTTCATCAGAGCTTTGGTGTTTGCTCCCCATGTTAGATCATCCCTCAGCTCCATTCCCAGAAATCGAAACACCGAGACCTGTTCCACACAATTCCTTTCAATAATAAGTGGCTGGATGTTCAATTTGCATTTTCTAAAGTCCACAATGATTTCTTTTGTCTTTTTTACATTGAGGAATAAATTGTTTTCCCTACACCACTCCGTCAGCATCTCAACCTCCTTCCTGTAAGCCGACTCCCCCTCCCCAGCAGTAATGAGACCCACCACCGTTGTGTCGTCTGCAAACTTGATGATCTTATTGTTGGGGTAACTGGGAACGCAATCATATGTGTAAAGCGTGTACAGAAGCGGGCTCAGCACACACCCCTGCGGCGTCCCTGTACTTATATTGAGATCCGCAGAGATATGAGAGCCTATCCTGACCCGTTGGGAATGATCTGATAGAAAATCTAGTATCCACCTGCATAAGCATGGCGGAAGCCCCAGATCTAATAATTTGGGCACCAGTCTATGCGGAAGAATAGTATTAAAAGCAGAACTAAAATGTACAAATAACAGTCTCGCATAAGTTCCTTGTTTCTCCAAATGGGTCAGAACAGCATGTAGTGCAGTAGCCACAGCATCCTCCGTGTATCTTTTTCTCTTATATGCAAATTGACACGGGTCAAGTCCAACTGGTAAACAAGCCATAATACGGTTCCACACCAACTTTTCAAAGCATTTCATTATGACAGGTGTAAGCGCCACAGGGTGGAAGTCATTCAGACTATCTATGTTAGGCTACATTGACCATTCAAGGCTCCAAGAATTAAAAATTATTAATCACACATAAAAATGTATCAGTTTAACCCACTAAGAATTTAACAGAGGGAAGAATTTCACCTCAAAAATAAACTGCATGGAATGTTTTCCCCTTTAATTCGTACCACTGAACCCAAATAATACTTACACTTCTGATTCTAGCTCCTTGCAATGTTATATGCGTCTGTCTCCAGCCATGGCCGCTGTTCCTTCCCCAAACTGCTGGGCCATGAATACCACTCTTTCTAACATAGACTTGAAGCCCACCAGAATGTGGGCCAGATACTTTGTGCCTAAAGGACAGGCACAGGCCCCCTTCATTAGCTAAGTGGCCAAGTGGAAGGATCAAACGTGCAATGCGCCCAGCTTTTCCTTTATCAGAAATCGATAAGTACTGCCCACCTGTTTATTAAAATAAAAATAACAATGTTATTTTTTTCACTTTTGAAAATCCTTGTCGAAAATTTAAAACATGACAATTGTGATGGGAAACCATGACGGGAAGAAATCCCATATTAGCACTCATTTATGAATACAGTACTTGAAAAGGACTGTGGTGGCTTAGTGGTTAAGACACTGAACTTGATGAATAGAAAGTTGGCAGGTTAGCAATTTTAGACCCAAGTGCTGCGTGATTGAGTGAATTCCCGTTGTTTGTCCCAGCTCCTGCCAATCTAGCAGTTTGAAAACAAGAATTTGCGAGTAGATAAATAGGTATAATTTCTGTGGGAAAGGTAACGGCATTCCGTGCACTCCGGTGTCTAGTCATGCCTGCCAAATCATCATGGAAAGGTCTGCAGATGCTGGGCTCTTTGGCTGTAAATGGAGATTAGCACCACCACCTAGAATCAGCTTTAGATAGAGCAAGGGAGACTTTTACCCCTAAGGCATTCTGAAAACCCTACTTGATTTCATTCTCTCATGAAATAAAAATAATATTTTAAAGATTTCACCTTTCGATTCTTTTGAATTAATGACTTTTCTATGTGTATGAGCCTTCCCAACCCTTAAGATCTTTTGAAGAGGCTGTGTCATGTCTGGTGGGAACTCAAGAGTCGGCTTTCTCTGTGGCTGCTCCCAGGTTGGCTCCTTCTCTCTTGTTCTTTTAGTGACAGGCGAAGAAATTTCTTTTTAAACAGGCTTTTAAACTACATTGGGCATTTAATCTAGGATCTTCTGTCATTTTAGTTGTGAGATGTTTTTAAAGATGTAGTAAGCATTTCAATAGATATAATCCTGCTTAGCTCAGTCTTCAATTATATCTTTTTCCAGGCCTGTTGCCTGAGCTCCAATAATTAAATATGTTAGTGTGATCGCTAAACACATGTAGCATGCCCTGTTTAGCTATTTTTCTTTAATACCTGCCAACCTTCTAGCAGTTGTCCTGTGCTACAACTCTCACAGTGCCACACTATCAGCCTTGGTTACTGGGATTGGTGGAAGTCCACATGAGGAAGGAAACCAGATTGAAGAGGGCTCTAGCGAATAGTTCTTAACCAAGAATCATTAGTGGTGAGGAAATCTGTTAAATCCAGGAAAATGAAGAGATACCTGAGGAATCTTTTATGAGTTCCCAATGTAAATCACTGTCTTTCTCCTTCATCCACCTGCACAAGCCATCATCAAAGTTACAGCTGTGAATCAGAATTCCTGTAAACAACAGATCATTGGTCAAGCAGGATTAATTGTTGCAGTTGATTAATTTTTCTACAGCTGACTAGGCACAGATTGACTAGAGGCAGGGATTCTCAACCTGCGGCCCATGGGCTGGATGTGGCTCATGGCACAATTTCATGTGCCCCCCCCCCACTGCCTCCACCACACCTGGAAGTGCCATGTGGTGGAGGAAGGGCAAAATGGCCATCTGGCCCCTGAAGCTGCCTGAGGGAGCATGACCTGGCCCCCAGTTTAAAAAGGTTGAGAACTCCTGGACTAGAGGGTTCATGTCCCTGGATGAAGTGGAGGAAAAATAACCTTGTCCATAATGGTATTTGTTTTGGGTGGGGGTTTTTTTTAAAGTGGGCGTCAATGTTTCAGTTACAACATGCAAAGGGGAAATGAACAATTGCTTTGTGTGCTGTCCTTCCTTTCTGCTATTAGAAATGATACATTTCTGGTTACAATTGACAAATATGGAAAATGCGGCTTGTACATCTCATTAATGCTTCCTTACTACTTTATCAAGAAAAACCAATGCTAATTCTTTGAATTCTTCAAAGCGCTAAAAGATGACGGCATCAAATTACTGCATTCAATATGCCAGCAGATTTGGAAAACAAAACAGTGGCCACAGGATTGGAAAAGATCAGTATACGTCCCAATCCCAAAAAGGGGCAATGCCAAAGAATGTTCAAATTATCGAACAATCGCGCTCATCCCACATGCCAGCAAGGTGATGCTCAAGATAATACAGGATAGACTTCAGCAACATGTGGAGAGAGAATTACCAGAGGTGCAGGCTGGTTTCAGAAGAGGCAGGGGGACTAGAGACCACATTGCCAACATACGCTGGATCATGGAGAAAACAAAGGAATATCAGAAACAAGTTTACTTTTGTTTTATTGACTACACTAAGGCATTTGACTGTGTGGACCACAACAAGATGTGGCAAGTAATTAAAGAGATGGGAATTCCAGAGCACCTCATATGCCTCCTGAGAAATCTGTACATGAAACAAGAAGCAACAGTTAGGACAGAACACGGAATGACAGAATGGTTTGGAATAGGAAAAGGAGTAAGACAAGGCTGCATTTTGTCACCATGCTTATTCAACCTATACACAGAGCACATAATGCGCAGTGCAGGGATGGAGGAATCACAATATGGGATTAAAATCGCTGGGAGAAACATCAACAATATGAGATATGCAGACGATACCACCCTAATGGCAGAAAATGAGGAAGACCTAAAGAATCTCTTGATTGGGCTGAAGGAGGAAAGTGCAAAAGCTGGCTTGAGACTCAATATCAAGAAAACCAAGATAATGGCAACAGGCCCCATCAGTTCCTGGAAAATAGACGGGGAAGAAGTAGAAGCAGTGACAGATTTTACTTTCTTAGGATCAAAGATCACTGCAGATGGGGATTGTAGCCATGAAATAAAAAGGCGACTGATTCTTGGGAGACAAGCGATGAGAAACCTGGGGAACATAGTGAAAAGCAGAGACATCACATTGCAAACAAAAATTAGAATAGTCAAAGCAATGGTTTTACCAGTAGTAATGTATGGATGTGAGAGCTGGACAATTAGGAAGGCTGAACGTAGAAGAATAGATGCCTTTGAAATGTGGTGTTGGAGGAGGGTTTTGAGAGTCCCCTGGACAGCGAGGAGAACAAACAGGTCAATCTTAGAAGAAATTAACCCTGACTGCTCATTAGAAGGTCAAATAGTAAAGATGAAGCTAAAGTACTTTGGACATCAAATGAGAAGGGAGGATTCACTTGAGAAGGCATTGATGCTGGGAAAGGTGGAGGGCAAAAGAAGAAGGGGGAGGCCAAGGATGAGATGGCTAGATGGCATTGTAGACACAATGGGCACAGAGCTGGGAGGGCTGAGGGGGATGGTGGAGGACAGAGGCGCCTGGAGGAAAATGGTCCATGGGGTCGCAAAGGGTCGGAGTTGACTGTGCGACTGAACAACAACAATCTGAGATTCAAAATGTAACCTTTTTTGGGTGTGTGGGGCATGCAGCTCTTGGAATCTATAGCATGGGATGTTTTAATGGTTTATACTTTAGACAGCTGGGGCATGGCCAAAAAAAGGTTGGGAACCACTGCTTTAGAAAGAAAGGACAGCACGGGATGTTAAATCTTTGGGACATGGCACTTGGTCTGAAATCATTGGATTAATGCTGAAATTATTCAGGTGCAAATTTATTCAGTTTCCTAACGAGAGACTAGGAAGGAAAGAGGACTACATTAATGATATAGAAATGGTTTCCACTCCTGTAGTGGATCTGGTCTGTCATTAGCCAACGTGTAACAAGGAGCATAAGACCCATACCCGTCAAGTGCGGCTCCATAAAATACGGAAAATTACTGCGCATGTGCAGTCATGCATGCTCAGTAACCTGTTTGCGCATGCACAGAACCCCTTTCCGATGGGCACACATGTGCAGTAACCCCTTTCCCCGCCGTTCAAAATACGGGATGATGGCGGGGAAGGAGAGGAATGAGTGCTAAAATACAGGAAATCCTGGCCAATACGGGATACTTGACGGGTATGAAAAGACCACAGATTTCTCACTCCTTGAATAGGCATGAGGAAATGGGGAGACAGTGCTTGTGGGGGTTTTCTGCATTAGATACCAAAATAACCTTTCTGGCTTTGAGAAATGCACCTTTATTTGATTGGACAAGTGAGAGGGAAGAGCATCATTTGCTATTATAGGAGAAACCTGGCCTCTGTTCTGGTTGCCTTACCTGAAGAATTAAATTCAATAATTTAAAATGTGGTGACTTAGGAATCAAACTCTAAATTCCAGTTCAAGAAATAGAAGTGTTACACACAACATGTTTAAAAAGGTGAAGGTATCTTTTGGGCAAACCTTTTCATGGTAGAAGGATAGTTACCTGGATCATCACTTGCTTCATCCTCATCAGCACTAATGCCTTTCTCAATTTCAAATGATTCAAAGAGATTATTGCCGACTCCAGGCTGACGTGGAACTAGAGGTGGGGAAGATGATGTAATTTAAAAGAAAGGAATGATATAAATAGGAAAACAGGCAATTTTTGTTTAATATTAAATATAAATATTTTACATGAAGATTCATAATTATCTGTTCTCTATAATTAATGCAATAAAGTTTATACAGCTTCTATCAAAATAGATCTCAATAAGCTCAAGGAATTGTTTTAAAACGAATGTCAGACTAGACTTTATAGAACATGTCCTGTGAGTAAGCCATTTTTAATCTCAAAGCTGTTTTTCTGAGGCAAGAGCATCAGAGTCGCAAATCTCATTCAAGTCCATATATACCTTTTCAACAATCAATTGTAAGGAAAGGTCCCTGCGTCAGATGCCAAAATCACTTGTCTGGCTTTGAGAAGTGCACCTTTATTTGGCTGGACAAGTGAGAGGGAAGCATATTGGTTGTTGTTACA
This sequence comes from Bradypodion ventrale, assembly GCA_035047345.1. Classification (NCBI taxonomy): domain Eukaryota; kingdom Metazoa; phylum Chordata; class Lepidosauria; order Squamata; family Chamaeleonidae; genus Bradypodion; species Bradypodion ventrale. Next base: position 28,234,397 of record JAWDJE010000005.1, on the reverse strand, counting down.
GGAGAAGCCTGGCCCCAAAGAACACAAGACATAGAGGTGAGGAAAAGTATGTGATATGACAAACAGATATGTTTCACCACTTCTAACAACTTCTAACAAGATGCCATCAGTTTGACCATGAGAATGTTTTCTCCCCATAAATCTCTCTCTCTTTTTGTTTTCCTTGATATGTTGTTATCATAAATACTTTTCAAAACATAAGATACAGTGTCTCTACAATAAGATGAAGATGCCTGTGACATCTCAGAGGAGAAACAGATGGTACAGACTTTGCAATCAGAAAGTAATAAAGCATTATCAGTTCAAAAAAAATGGGGCTGCAGTAACTCAGAGGTTCCAGCTCACCTTGTTAGCTGGAAGGCTGGCAAGTCAGCAGTTCAAGACCCAGGTACTGCATGATGGATTGAGCGGCTATCTCTGTCCCAGTTCCTGCCAGCCTAGCAGATCAAAAGCAAGAAATTGCAAATAGATAAATAGGGACTACTTTGGTGGGAAAAGATCTTGGGGACATGAAAGGAGCCTCACTCATGCATCCCCTGAATGGAGTTTCTCCAGCAAAAATCCTTTCAACCCAGAATAATTTCTGACATGAAATTATTATTATTGGATACAAATCAAGCATTTGATTCACAGTTCAGGCTAGAATAAGATTAATAGTTCAAGCCCTAACCGATGATGGTGATGATACAAATCAAACATTTGGTTCACAGTCGAGGACTGGAATAAAATTAACAGTTCAAACCCTAACCAAGGACCTAAGGGCTGTTAAGGTAACGTCTGAGTATATATGCAGTCCCCAGTAGAGTTTATTTATTTTTATTTATTTATGAATTTGTATCCCGCCCTCCTGATGAGAAACGTCACTCAGGGCAGCTAACTGTGGGATTTCATTATACTTTTAGCTTAAAACATTTTAGCTTAAAGCTTTTAGCTTAAAACATTGACTGTGTGGCATATAGCTGGCAATTGTGGTTAGCATTTCCTACGCCGACCACAACAAGACCTGCGGTTAGCTACTTCCTGCATCAACAAGCGCTTCCTGCCTCTGCAGAGATCCTGCCTTATGCAGAGATTCTGGTTTGATGCAGAAAAGCGTCTCTATGTAATCTTCATATATATGCTTTTGGTATTAGCCTTTTACAGCTGAAGCTAGATCGTAGCTACTGCTGAATATACAGGTAACAGCTTTTGCAAGGGTACCGCCACAGAGAATAGGCTTTGGGCCTATTCTGGCAGGATATAAGCTACTGCGCATGTACTAGTAAGAAGATATAGGTCATGCCATATATGGTTATGCTATAGAGAATGTCATATTATTGGCTTAATACCCCTGCACCTATGCTTGCGTATACATCCTGTGTATGCTGTCGTAATATATCCTGTGGAACCTGTGTATTTTTCAATAAAAACTTGCTCCCCGGTGCTGGAGCAGCTCTCTTTCTTGCACACCTTTAACTCTGACTGCTGTTTCAGTTTCTTTTAACCTTATGCTTACACCCTTGTTGAGCTGGATTCTCAACAAGTGCTTGGTCAATCTCTGACCTGATCTCCTTTTCTGTAGCCACCCTCTGGCTAGAATTTCTCCACAGCTAACAACATATATAAAATACAATATGATCACAGATAAAACAGTAATCAATAAAAAATGCCAACCCAACCCACTAAAAACAACATTAAAACTCATAAACTAATCAAATTGTAGCTAAAAAACACCCTCACCCTCCCCCACCCAGTATAAAATGGCAGAAAACGAACAACAAACAAAGGTAATTAACAGTGAAAAACAGGATCCCTCGAGAGGCTAAATAAGACAGTTGTTTTTGGAGAGTTAAGATGTTCAAATCAGATAAGCCCAAAATTTCCAAATATCTAGGGAGTCCTTTAGGTACTTTTCCAAGGGCTCTGATCACTATGGGAACAACAACAGATTTCTTCTGCCATAGACCCTCGACTTCAATTTGCGAATCACAATATTTTGTTATTTTCTCCAGTAGTTTGTCTTCAATTCGTGTATCTCCTGGTATAGCAATGTCAATAAATTAGACCTTCTTCTTTTCTACAACAGATATATCAGGTGTGTTGTGAGGAAGATGTCTATCTGTATGAATTTTAAAGTCCCACGAGATCTTGACTCTCTCATTCTCTAAAACTTTCTCTACTTGATGTCCCCAATGATTTTTACTGCATTCAAATCCAAACTTCTGGCAAAGTTTCCAATTTTTGCAAACCTGACAGTGCAAATAATCAGTCTGTGAAATTTTGCTGTATCCACTGATCAGATGACCTACTGTTTCATCCTTTTCATTAAAAAAAACTGGCATCTGCTATTGTTGGATATGTGCTGTATTTTTGTCTTCATGAAATTTGATGGCAAAACTTGTTCCTGAGCTGCCAATATAAATCCTTCCATTTCCTTCTTCAAAACTCCTGCTTGTAACCATCCCCACGTCAGTTTTGGGTCAGCCTTGACTTCTACGTTTTCAATTGCAGGCGCACCCCCCCAATGATGGACTCAGACACAAATGAAAGTGGATAACGGCATGGGCCACATTTATTGATTCAAGCCCTAGTCCGAATTATAAATTTCTATTGGTAAAACGACCAATCATAATTCTTAAGGCAAGCAGGCCGAAGTAACACTGGTAAGGTACCACCCAAAATTGCCAACGGCAATTGTTACAATGTATCTATTTGTATCAATTTGTTTGTTGACAACAAACAAATTGTTGACCGTAGTCAATATCTAACTAATGACCCCACCCTCTGACGTGTATCCGTAAAATCAGGGGGTGATTCCAGCTGTCTAGTGGTAACCATCACCCCCTTGCCTGGTTCGTCGTTGACCGGACAACGTTTAAACAACTTATGCCTATCTAGTGTTGTCCAGTCAATTGCGAACCTGCCGGATACCTGTGGGTCATAAATGTTTACCTTACCAGTGCTACCCGCCAATGTGACCAAAGTCAACAGCAACACAGAACAACCCCTATATCAAACCATAGCAACAGTGTGGGATGGGCGAAAAAACCAGGACTCAAGGGCCAATGCGAGTCCCAGCCCAAAATTCCCACCCGGCCCCGAAGCGACCAAGAAATCACACTGTTAACTAGGGAGGGGGTGGAGGGGAAAAACTTCTCCGCTCCGTCGGTTCGCCAAAATGGCAGCACGGCTGCCTCGTGGCCAGCCCTTTTATTAGGGTGCTGGCCACGCCCCTAACTACCCGGATGGTTTCGTCCGGTGGGGGGGGCCGCAAAGAGCGCGGTGGCCATTTTGGCGCCACGCTTCCATTGCAGGCGCACCCCCCCAATGATGGACTCAGACACAAATGAAAGTGGATAACGGCATGGGCCACATTTATTGATTCAAGCCCTAGTCCGAATTATAAATTTCTATTGGTAAAACGACCAATCATAATTCTTAAGGCAAGCAGGCCGAAGTAACACTGGTAAGGTACCACCCAAAATTGCCAACGGCAATTGTTACAATGTATCTATTTGTATCAATTTGTTTGTTGACAACAAACAAATTGTTGACCGTAGCCAATATCTAACTTATGACCCCACCCTCTGACGTGTATCCGTAAAATCAGGGGGTGATTCCAGCTGTCTAGTGGTAACCATCACCCCCTTGCCTGGTTCGTCGTTGACCGGACAACGTTTAAACAACTTATGCCTATCTAGTGTTGTCCAGTCAATTGCGAACCTGCCGGATACCTGTGGGTCATAAATGTTTACCTTACCAGTGCTACCCGCCACCCGGAGAGGCTTCAATAAAGGCTCGACGCCCCCCCAAGACCGTCAGCTCGGTCGACAGGCCTGCTCGCCAATCACCCAGCAGGAGGTCCATACCTCCTCGCGACAGATGGACCCCATCCCCTGAATAAAGCCCATAATTTTGCAGACTAATGGCGGGATGATGACTGACCCGCCCCCAGCCCTTGGTAGAAAGGAATCGGGCCACCGCCCTGTTCACCATGCGCCGAGCGCGGTCCAGGGCCTGGAGGTCGAAGCCTCCCCGATAAGCGTGCCGTGGGACCATATCTGACCAAACAAGGGTTGTGGCGGGCCATACGTAATGTAAGTAGGCAAGGTCCGCGCAAATCGCATACTTCAGCGATAAGCCAGTGACCTGACCCAAGTCATTACCCCCAAGGTGTATGATCAGAATGTCGGGCGGGTCGGCACTCCTCGATGAAAAGAGGAATGGCAAAAGCTCCCGCCACAACATACCGGGCTTACCGTGCCATGTGAAATGTGCGTATGCACCCAGTCCCAGTCGGGGTCCCCAATCTGTCGCCGCAGCGTAACGCGCTGCCCTGTGCACGTAACTGTGGCCCACCAGCCATACTGTCACCGGTGTGATACGACACCCAGGGTCTGTCAAGGGAAAAAACAGGGTAGGAAAGATACATGGTGACTCATAAGGTACTCACGGTGGGAGTGGGCGAACATAAAACTGGAAACAGTGTGAGTCCCACCTCCCCATGCTGCGTATGTCAGCCCCGGAGTACCCATAAGCAGCCGCAGTAGAGGCCGCCCCAATTCTAAATGAATGGGTGCCGTAACGGGCCCCAGGGAGGCCAACTCTGGCCAGTGCCTTCCCTGTCACCTTCCAAAACTGAAATTTAGTGAGGGGAGACCCATCTTGGTGACAGAAAAACGGGCCATGGTGCGTGCCACGCAGTGCAAGGAACTCCTGTAGGGCACCAACCGGACAGATGTCTGCCAATGAACATCGTAGCAGTCTTATTCCACTGCCTACGCCATGCTGATCTGTTTTAGAGGAGCGTATCCTCAACTGAGCCCAATCATTGCAAACATAGACATCTTCGAGTTCCAGTGCCCTACGACTTGCATCCGCCTTAGACAGCATCACAAGCTCGCTGATGCGGAGCGCTCCAAAAAAGGCCACCGTTGTAGCCGCACGAAACAGGGCTGCCTCATACCTATCGAAACATAGGTCATGCCAGCCTCGTGCCAGTTGGGTAAGTACCCCAGGGGAAATTGGGTGACGGTCGTCCAGGCAACGCCCACGTTCCCGCACCCACCCCTCCAAAACATGTCTCACACGGAAATCAGCGGTGCTGTCCGCATGACCTCCCACCTTGGCCATAAAGGCCAGCGCTGATAGCCTAGATGCTATGGTGCGTGGTGCCAGGCCCTGGGCGTGCAGGTAAACCATAAAACGGAGGATGTGGGCCACTGGGATCGGCCAGGTATCTGGCAAGCAATATTGGGAACAAAAGTCCGAAATGAAACCAACGCGTGGTGATACGCCTTACGCGTGCGTGGCGCCAGTGACATGCCTATCGCCCGGTTCACCTCTCCTTGCCAATTGTCCATATCTCCTGCGGTAGTGGCGAGGGAAATTCCTCCGCATCCGGAGCCAAGGCACGGAACCGGGAGATCTGCAGGCGGGACAAAGCGTCAGCAATATCATTATTCACCCCCGGGACATGCCTGGCTCTGAACAGTACATTGAGGCGCAGGCTGCGCAATACAAACTGGCGCACAAGATCCATGACCCTGGGAGATTTAGAGGTCTGTGAGTTGACAATGTGGACAACAGCCGCATTGTCACACCAGAAATGCACCACAGAGTTGGCCCACTCCTCACCCCATAGCATCAAGGCCCCCAGTATGGGAAAAAATTCCAAATATGTGAGATCCCTCAGGCGGCCCGTGCCTGACCAGGCTGGTGGCCATCCACCATATGCCCACTTCCCATTGAAGTACATCCCATAACCCAGGGATCCCGAGGCATCAGACTGAATTTGAAATTGGGGCGAAGCCAGGAGGTCAGACCTCCAAAATGAGACCCCATTGAACTCCCTCAAGAACTGGAGCCATACGTGCAGATCTGCCCTGATGCCCCGTGTCAGTCTCACCCTATGATGGGGCCTGGATAAGCCTGCCATGGCGTCGCACAAGCGCCGAGCAAATGCCCTGCCAGGTGCGACCACCCTGCAAGCGAAATTGAGGTGGCCATGTAGCACCTGCAATTCCCGAAGGGATGCCTTGCGCTTAGCCAGTAAGTCCGATATAAGGGCAACTATCCTTGCCACCTTGTCTGCGGGCAACCTAGAAGCCTGCGCTACCGTGTCAATTTCCACCCCCAGGAATATTAACTTATCAGACGGGCCTTCGGTCTTTTCGGGCGCTAAAGGGACACCGAGTTCCTCCATTAGCGTCTGAAATGTATTGAGGAGACGTGTACACGTGTCCCAGCCCCGTTCACCCCCGAATAAAAAGTCATCCAGGTAATGGGCTACAGACCGAGACCCTGACCTACGGACAAATGCCCTCTGCAGGAAGGTACTGAAACGCTCGAAAGCCGAGCAGGATATGGAACAGCCGAATGGCATGGCTTTGTCAAAATAATATTCACCCCGGAATTTGAAACCCAGCAACTCGAAGTCACCCGGGTGCACGGGTAAGAGGCGAAACGCCGACTTAATGTCACACTTAGCCAACATTGCACCCGGGCCACATGAGCGCACCATGCGCAATGCCTGGTCAAAGGATGTATACCTGACAGAACAAAGGTCATCAGGGATAGCATCATTGACCGAATGGCCGGCTGGATAGGACAAATGGTGAATCAGGCGAAACTCGCCCGGGGACTTCTTGGGCACTAGTCCTAGCGGAGACACTTTAAAGTTGGGGAACGGGGGTGCGGGGAAAGGGCCGGCGACCCTGCCCGCAGCAATCTCCTTATTAATGCTGGCGGCAGCCACCTCCTCCCTTCCCCTAAGTGACAAAAGGTTAGGTGCATCCTGCGGTGACCTATCCCCCGTGAAAGGAATACGAAAACCCAGTTGAAAACCCTGAAGGAGGTACACAGCGTCTGCTCTCCTCGGGTACGATGCGAGCCAACGCTCCAGCATGTCGACATTAATTGGGGAGGGGGCCTTTTGGTGAACCCGCTCCCTCCATGGCAGCCTTGCCTGCCCCTTGTCCGCCCCTACCCCTGCCCCTGTATCCTCCTGGCCTGGGACAGGCGGAGGCAGCATGGGGGCCAGAACAAGAGGGGCACTCATGCTTGTACTTGCAATTTTTCCTGTTACAAGAACCACTGGACGAGAAGGTCCAGCACAGCAGGCGGGCTGGAACCCCTTGCCCCGCCGCTTGGCGGGGTACCTGTACTGGGGCCGCTCGTTGGACCGCATGTCCACAATGGTATCTCTCCCCAGGCGCCGGGCGCGTGGGGGTCATATACAGAAGCCACAGCTTCTGGCAGGGCTCATCCCACCTCATCTCTGGGTGCAGCGGAATTCTCATGCGGAACTCTTCTTCGTAAGCCAGCCATGACGGGCCCGGGAAGTCAACCATAGCCCGGTAAATATTGTCCAGATATTGGACCATGGGAATAGCCAAATCCGGCCTAGCCCTGAGATAAACGGCCATGTAAATCAGGTACGCTGGCAGCCAATTTGCCCACGTGCGTGGCGGCTTACGACGACGTGCCTGCTCCTTATCCTTCTCGTCCAGCCCTTCCCTCTCCTCCTTGGTCGGCTCCCTATTTAGAAGTGAGAAGATATCTACGTACTCGCCCCTCCAAATCTTTTCCTTGGTAGACTGGGCCAAATGGTACCCCAAGGGCAAGGAATACCCTGCTGTTGGTAAAGCCGACACCGGCACCGAGGGAACTACGGGTAAGGTAAATTGAGCCTGAGCCAGCCCGGGGATCCCCAACACATTTCCCAGCACATTGGGGGCAGCACCCCGCCCCAAGCCCTGTGTCGCGGGTAAAGTCGCTGGGTGGGCCGGGGACCATTGGGCCGCCGTGCCACCCGAGCGAGGCCAAGGTCATTGAACAGCCCCCCCCGATGAAGTCAGTTGTGTGGGTGCATTAACTTGGACCGCATACTCACCCGCTGCACCCCCGCGGGCCGCCCCCACCGGGGGTTCCGGCTCGCTGGGGGCGTCGGAGCTCACGACCGAAGCTGAGCTCGTCGACGGAGCCAGACCAGCACCAGACTGCTGCACCTGTGGGGTGGGGAGCTGCGAGGCAGTGGCCGCCACCGGCCCACACACCTCAGGCGGCTCAACCCGACCCATCACCGGCCGTTGTTCGGCGGCCAAAGGAGGAACCTGGAAACCTAGAGGTACCCCTACTTGGTTGGCCCTCGCCAAGGACGCTTCAAGGGCCGCAACCCGTGCAAGAAGGGCCTCCACGTCGACATAGGGCCCGGCCCCGACAGGGGGCAATTGGGCAACCGGCCCAAAATTCACGGGTACCTGACCAGGTCCCTGAGCCCCAGGGGCCAGATAAGGCCAAGAGCCCATGTTCAGCCCCTGGGGAGTCGTAGGAACGCCCTGCAAGGGCAGGGAACCCAACCACCCTCCGTGGCTCGCACCCCCCATGGGGAACTGCGCACCCGGGCAAGAAGGCCCTACCGGACGAACCATGGCAGGAGCCGTGGTCGTCGTTTGCGGGCCAAGGGCCGAGGCCCCGTCCGGGGCTGCGGGTATGCTCCGCGCGTCAGGCCAAGGAGCTACTGATCCCATCCCACCATTCCCGGTGGGATCCGCTAGAGGTGGCTGCGGAACGGGCGCAGTCGCGGTCCTCCGACCCGGCTGACGCCTCCGCGCCGATCGAGCCACGTTCGCGGCTGCCTTCTTCTTCGAGGGCATGGCCAATGCAGCTATTGGACCATGGGAATAGCCAAATCCGGCCTAGCCCTGAGATAAACGGCCATGTAAATCAGGTACGCTGGCAGCCAATTTGCCCACGTGCGTGGCGGCTTACGACGACGTGCCTGCTCCTTATCCTTCTCGTCCAGCCCTTCCCTCTCCTCCTTGGTCGGCTCCCTATTTAGAAGTGAGAAGATATCTACGTACTCGCCCCTCCAAATCTTTTCCTTGGTAGACTGGGCCAAATGGTCCCCCAAGGGCAAGGAATACCCTGCTGTTGGTAAAGCCGACACCGGCACCGAGGGAACTACGGGTAAGGTAAATTGAGCCTGAGCCAGCCCGGGGATCCCCAACACATTTCCCAGCACATTGGGGGCAGCACCCCGCCCCAAGCCCTGTGTCGCGGGTAAAGTCGCTGGGTGGGCCGGGGACCATTGGGCCGCCGTGCCACCCGAGCGAGGCCAAGGCCATTGAACAGCCCCCCCCCCCGATGAAGTCAGTTGTGTGGGTGCATTAACTTGGACCGCATACTCACCCGCTGCACCCCCGCGGGCCGCCCCCACCGGGGGTTCCGGCCCGCTGGGGGCGTCGGAGCTCACGACCGAAGCTGAGCTCGTCGACGGAGCCAGACCAGCACCAGACTGCTGCACCTGTGGGGTGGGGAGCTGCGAGGCAGTGGCCGCCACCGGCCCACACACCTCAGGCGGCTCAACCCGACCCATCACCGGCCGTTGTTCGGCGGCCAAAGGAGGAACCTGGAAACCTAGAGGTACCCCTACTTGGTTGGCCCTCGCCAAGGACGCTTCAAGGGCCGCAACCCGTGCAAGAAGGGCCTCCACGTCGACATAGGGCCCGGCCCCGACAGGGGGCAATTGGGCAACCGGCCCAAAATTCACGGGTACCTGACCAGGTCCCTGAGCCCCAGGGGCCAGATAAGGCCAAGAGCCCATGTTCAGCCCCTGGGGAGTCGTAGGAACGCCCTGCAAGGGCAGGGAACCCAACCACCCTCCGTGGCTCGCACCCCCCATGGGGAACTGCGCACCCGGGCAAGAAGGCCCTACCGGACGAACCATGGCAGGAGCCGTGGTCATCGTTTGCGGGCCAAGGGCCGAGGCCCCGTCCGGGGCTGCGGGTATGCTCCGCGCGTCAGGCCAAGGAGCTACTGATCCCATCCCACCGTTCCCGGTGGGATCCGCTAGAGGTGGCTGCGGAACGGGCGCAGTCGCGGTCCTCCGACCCGGCTGACGCCTCCGCGCCGATCGAGCCACGTTCGCGGCTGCCTTCTTCTTCGAGGGCATGGCCAATGCAGCTAAGAGTCTAAATAAAAGAGAAAGCTGCCCGAAAAGGCTTCCCTCAAGAAAACACGATCGACGGAGGTAAGGAGGAAAAACTTCTCCGCTCCGTCGGTTCGCCAAAATGGCAGCACGGCTGCCTCGTGGCCAGCCCTTTTATTAGGGTGCTGGCCACGCCCCTAACTACCCGGATGGTTTCGTCCGGTGGGGGGGCCCCACAAAGAGCGCGGCGGCCATTTTGGCGCCGCGCTTCCAATATTGACCATGCATTAGTCAATTTTGTTGTTGCTGCTGCTGCTGCTGTTCAAAAACACATTACCTCAAAACTTTTGCTTCTGGTCATCAGGAAATAAATCAGGTCAGTTGATATCACAATCGCCAAACACAAGAAGGCTAATATGCAATTTCTAGAACTAAGGAAACCTCACTATAAGAAAATCAATTATTAAACTAGTTATGCTTCTAATTACGAAAAAGCCACTTCCTCTGTTGCCAGACTTGGAGACAAATTAGTGCATTCTGGCAAATGTTTTGTTATTGTATTTTACAACTAGTATATCTGCATAATTACTAGTTGTGTAGGAGTTGTTAAAAATTCTGTATCCAAACCCAGATCTCTCTCATTGTGATAAGCCACTTCTTCATATTGGCTCAGCAATGCAAAAAAAATTTCTCCACATCACCACGATTTAGGAAGAAAAAGAACAGGTTGCTTTAATTTGCACCCAATGCAGTGTTTTCTAACCTTTGGTTTCTGGACTTCAATTTCCAGAAGCCTAAGCCAATTCCCCAAAGCACTGGTCAGCCAATGTACTGACTTAGGCTTCTGGGAATTGAAGTTCCCCTGTGGGGTCTGGGATCCACTTTGGGAACCACTGATCTAATGGCTCTTTTGAGTTCACCTGCCTTCACAAGTTTCCTAAAGCACATTATCTGCATACCAAGTTTAGGCAATGTTATGCAAACATTGCTGGTGGATAACAGCTGTAAACTGTAGCTAAAAAGATTACTGCACTTGTTCCAGCTGTCTTTAAAATTCTTTTACTAAAGACAAACAGACATCCAGCACATCATTAGAGACAGAAGCCATGCATTTCAGATTTGTTGTGGTTTCTAGATATCAATGCATCATGAGGCTTTTACAATGTTTGTGGATTTGCTTCTTCACCTAAGCAGACAAACTAATAATGTCATTAAAAATAAATACATCACTCACAGTATTGAAGCAAAGGTTATTTTGAAATTTGCTCGGAGCAGTAAGTTTTATGTTACACTAAAGATACATGTAGTGCTATTTACATTCAATAGTCACTTGTTCACTGTTGTCTTTGCTGTACTAAAACTTGTGAGTAACCAATACAATTTGTAGCGCCTCAAGATAGAGGTTTGAGCCTGTACCTTGTTCAATTCCCTTCCAACTAGCCAGCACTGGGAAAAGAGGGGTGTGTGTGTGTGTGTGTGTGTGTGTGAGAGAGAGTGAGTGAGTGAGAGAGAGAGAGAGCAGCGTGAGTGTGTGTGTGAGAGTGTGAGAGTGTGTGTGTGTGAAGTGTGTGAATGTGTGAGAGAGAGCAGCATGAGTTTGTGTGAGAGAGAGTGTGTGAGAGAGTATATGTGAGTGTGAGTCTGTGAGAGAGAGCAGAATGAGTGTGTGTGTGTGTGTGAGAGAGAGAGAGAGAGAGAGAGTTATACATCTCTCAGGGGATTCTATGAGTTGTAATTCATAGAAAATTGCATTTCCAAGAGATTAAACAGAAAAACATGTAAAGATTTTAACAATGGGACTACAAAAGTACCATTTGAGAACTCAGAATTTCTACCTACTGTATATCAGGAAGGTGAAACTGCTGTGGCCAACACAATAGGCAGCTATGACTTCTTCAGCCATGCATCTCTAACACACATTACCTGGAGTTTTACTTTAGCAGGAAGCTTTGGAAAGGAGGAAGAGAAAGGGAATGGACACAGCCACCAATCTCCCAACCTACCTTATGGAAAAACTTCACTTAAAATAGCTATACAGTATTAAGTTTAGCATCAAGATATGTTGCAGTGCCTTTAAAAAAAATTGCTTTTCTGATTGAACGTGCATTACAAAGAGAAGCAAGACATTACTTGGGATGCATGAATGTCTTAAAATACATTTTAAAGAATTTAACTACACAATAGGAACTTTGAAAACTTACATGTCACCATAACCTCTTGCTCTCCTACAGTTCTGGTTTCAGAGGAAGGATGACAAACAAATGGACGATGTTAGCTAAGGGATTCTGAGAACTATCATTTAATAAAGTAACTTTCCAGAAATTTACCCCATTAGGAATGTGGAACTTGAATAAAGCTTTTACAGTCTCTTTTTAAAATATTTTTATCTTATTCTTCACAGTCATCAGTAGCTTTGTTTCTTCAAATTTAAAGTTTCTTTATACACATAATTTTAACTTTGCGACTAAGTGATGGTAGCATCTATGATAGATTTCCTAAAATATGAACAATCGATAGAAATTTTGGATTATCAACAACCACTTTAATGGAGATCATTTTCTATTTATTTTGAGTTATGAAGTTTATTTAATCAATTTTGATGTTTTCTGCATGCTCAGGCAGAAGGGCTGAGTTGAAAGAAAATGCACAGTTTGCAAGGGCAGGGGTTCTCAACCTTTTTAATCCATGGGCCAGACCATGCCCCCTCAGACAGCTGAGCGGGCCAGACTGGTGGTTCCCCCTGCCATAAAATGCATCCACATCTATCATAAACATGTTTACTACAGCCGTAGGTGCATTCTATGGCTGTCATAAATGTCCCGCTTCTGGTGGCAGCGGCAGCAGTAATGTGGGCCACATGAAATGATGCCATGGGCCACGGGCCGTAGTTTGAGAACCTCTGTGCTAGGGTAATATACTGATTCAAAAAGCTGCAAAAATAAATAAAGACCTCTAGAAAACTGGAGACTGACAAGCTGAGGTAGTATGAGCAAAGTATTTAAAATGTCTAATTAAAATGAGGGCTTCACCTTTTCATCTTGAATGCTTTTATCTATTTGCCAGTGGCAGAGTTTGTTTGGGAAAGGACTGTGTTGTGGTTAATCGTGATTAAAGGTTTCAGTTACAAGTTGATTGTAAGAGGAAAATGAGGTTTGGTAAATGTTGGAAAACCTGTACATCAGATGTTAAACATGGGATTAAACAGATTCCTGATTTCAGAACTTTATTAAGAGAAGAGAGGCAGAAATATAAATGCAATCACCCACACAATGATAGTTAAATCATTCTTAAGAGAATAGATTCTTGTGCAACCAAAATCTAGGTATATTTCCTGTATTTGCATGTTTTAAAGCCAGTGTGATAAGCACTCATCTTTCCCTGCCAATCCAGTGCATATGGGAAGATTCCTACCCTTTTCTGTATATAAATAAATCCTGTTTTTATGGCATCACACACCATTCACAACAAGGGTGTTCAGTTTATATTGCTTCTTCCTTTTATTTTATTTGATTTAAGTTCTGCCAACATGGCCCATGAGGCAGCTTCCAGTAAAATAAAATTAAAGTACTATCACTGAAACAGAATTTTAAAAATCCATCATCGCCACTCTCCAGTTTCAATAGTTAAAATAAGCAATATTTTACCAACATTATCCAAAAAAAAATACTTCAATCTGTTCCAAAAGACACATAGGAAAAGATGGCTTTCATTGAGCACAGGACAACTACTAGGTGTGCATGCTTACTACACCTTTCATTGACCATCTTAAGAAAAGAACAGGTTCTGTAGCTGTTGTATGTTTAAAAATGAAGACTCTGTCCTCCATGAATAGCTTTTAGGAATTGGAAGACCCCCCTAGTAATGGCTCTTCACTAATATCATGTATCTTTCTCAGGGTTTCCATCTTTAGACTGAGGGGCAGAAAAGAGGACAGTGCTTTCCTTCAGGGTGCTTTCTATATGACATTTGTTTTAAAGATAAAGAGGCATAAGAATGGAGATCCCTTTAAGTTCTCCATTAACAGTTAAGATGGGGTTTGCAACCTACGGCCCAAGGACGTCGTGCCATTTCATGTGGACAACTGCCCTTGCTCCTGCAACCACCACTGGAAGCAGTAGAAATGGCAGAAACAGAAGGAAATGTGCCGGAAATGCACCCACAGCTGTCATGAGCGTGTTTATGACAGTCATGGATGCATGTTACAGTAGTGTTTATGGCAGGGGAACCACATGTCCAGCCCACTCTCATATATATATATATATATATATATATATATATATATATATATATATATATATATATATATATATATATATATATATATATATATATATATATATATATATATATATATATATATATATATATATAAAAGGTAAACAGCATTCTGTGCGCTCCGCTGTCTAGTCATGCCTGCCACATGTCCACGGAAATGTCTGCAAACACAGACATTGCTTGCTCTTTGACTGTAAATGGAGATGAGCACTGAACCCTAGAGTTGGATGTGACTGACTTTCGAGCAAGGGTGACCTTTACCTTTATATATTTTTTTACCTGGATTGAAGCTATGATGATTCATTTGTGTATATTTTCTGTACATCTGTATCAACTTTCACCTTATTTTCTTGGGAACATATTTACTCTTTTTTTAATATGTAATGCATAAGTGCCCACCTATGTTCAGCAAATGTATGGACAGGCTGTTTGACCTAATCACTTTTATTAGCTGACTAGCAGATTGCCCAGCTTTGCTCGGGGCAGCCTCCCTTCCTCCATCTCTCTCTTCCCTCACCCGTCCCGCTTCCCTCACCCGTTGATGGTCACTTACTGCCCTTATCATTCCCATACATTTGTCCACAGCCCCTGCCAGTGGGAATGTCCCCTTTACGTCCCTACCTGGGACTGACATTAGCCAGTTCAATTGCATCACAATGATGTCACAATCTCAACCTACCTGGGTTAGCATCACTATGACATCACTGGGCAACACACACACTCTCCTGTTGGGTATGCCCCTCTTTGTAGATCAATTTCAGGGGCTACACCCCCTTGGGGCTCATGACCCTGGCAGTGCTGATCTCATCAACCCAAGGTAGGTATGTGCCGAATTTCAGAGTGATTGGTCCAGGAGTGTGGATTTCTATAGAGCACATATAAACTCACACCTCTGTTTTATAGATACTGTATAGATTTACAGGTCATTTGATAGCCTATCAAAATAGAAACCATGGCTATCTATTTCTAGTCACTTTCACATGTGTTCCTCGATGAATCCATAGACCTTCTAAATCCATGACATTTCTATATTTATCTCTGTTATTGAAACTAGGTAGAGAATATACATTTAAATATATATATGTATATTTTCTGAGAACATGCATTACCAAATGCATTATGCTACAGTTTTTGCTGAGCCAAGAAATATGTGAAAACAATAAAGAAGTGTGAAACATTTTTGGTTGCTTAAATTAGTATGTAGATGCAGATCAGGCTAGTTGTTATATGAATCTGAAAATCTCGAGTTCTTAAAGCATAAAAGTGTAAGTAAGTCGCTTTCTTTGAGCAGAGTTGCACAGGGGAGAATCTTTGTTCTGGGAAACTGGAGGCCAAAATACATAGTAAGGTAACAGAATATTTAAGCAAGATAGTTAACTGCAGTTGTCAGGACTACACATACTTCTTATTTAACAAAAACAACCAAAGAGTCATGGTGGACCTAGTTTTGGCAAGCAGTGAGGAGGAAGATGGTTAACCTGTTCATTCTCCTATTGCTTTCCCATCAAACATTTCTCCCCTACAGATGAAGCTGTGCTTGTGAGAAAAGTTACATTCTGTACCTGATCATAATTGTCAGCTACTTCAACAGCAGGTATCCTCCAGAGGGAGACTTTCGAGCCCTATCTGAATGCTTACTCATGCACTAGTAGACATTAAGCCATGCTTATGAATGAAAAGTGATTGATAAGGCCACCAATCATGGTAGTCAAGATATAATCACTGCTACAATATACCACATCAAGATTTTTAATTGAACTCATGTCCCATTCTTATACCCTGCAGGTCTGTTCTTCAAGAAACAAAACAAAATGAACAATGAAGCACATCGACATATCCCAATTGCTTGGAAGAAAAACTTTAGGATCATCACCATAAGAAAGCTTAACAAATTATTTGTATCCAAAGCATGAAAAGAATCTCATGTGTCTATCACACAGCTATGCCTTTGATTCCATGTATAACAACTGGGGGATAATATGGGACTATTATAGTTTTGAATTGCACATATCTTTAGCTTGGAATACCTTGGAGTCCCAATAAAGCTGAAAGAAAAGATGGTTCTCCTGTCTCTGGCATTGAGACTGCAATCATACATAAATCTACTAGGGAGTAAATTTGCTTACGTCTGAGCATACATGCATAAGATTGTACTGATAAGTATAAAAGAGAGAGAGAAAAAAAACTGGCAGTCAAATTGCTTAGAGACTTATTATAATAAATATACCTTTTAGACAATGGTTCAGAGATTTCAGTGTTTTATAAAATATGGAAGTTTTTTTTAAAAAAACAAAAACCAGCAACAATTGTAACAACAAGGGTACAAAATGCTTGCATATTTTATTTTTGTGTACACATGACACTTTGATCAGGAGCCTGAAAAGCTATGTCTGAAAAATCAATTGACTTATCAGATGGATGTATTGGGTAAATTAGCTGGACTTATTAAAAGAATGCTTCTGATTAACCAAGCATCCCCCACTCAAAGCAGATTAATGAATTTCTAACCACCCACAGGTCCTCTGAATTCCCTCTTGTTGCTTCTTGATTAAGCTGATTTAACCTGGCAGGATGCAGTGAGCTTGATTCTTACCCTCAGGGGAGGAGCAAGACATTTCATTCACTTTCCACCTGTCTCAGATGTGATCACAAGTGGAAAGGGAAATTCCTGTCAATTCTGAGCACCTTCAGAAGTTGAAATGGAAGTGAATAAACCAGTGAATTACTTTGCCCTTCCTGGGAGAGGAAAACATTAATTTGGGCTTAAAGGCATTTAAGATAAAAGGGGGGGGCTCTTGTCTGCTCTGAATCTGTCTCAGTCTGATGCAAGGTAAGAGGTGGATTCCTCCAATGAACTAGAAATTTCACAATGAATAAACCAAGGAAATGAGACCTTTGTACTAATGTTGATCATGTATCAACTGCTACATATATCATCATCATGACAGCATGGTGTCTAGCCCATAAATTTCTCAATAGCCTCTTCACCCAAATGACTTCACAAACTTTAATTCTGAGCTTTTATATATCATACTTTGACATCTTGCAAAAACAAAGATATTGATGTAACAATGCTTTCTGTAGTTTCATTGTATGCTGATCAATCTGCCACAGAATGTCTGCTGAGAACTAAGACACAGTTGTTCAACTCCTATTAGTTATACCTTCCAGTGTAATGCAATTGGCATACATCTTGGTGGTAAAGTGCAGCGAAATTTGAAACTTAGTATAGCCATTTTCTGTTGACTTGGTGCACAACTGTAAATACCTACACTAACTTATGTCAACTTGCCACCAAGATTGTGCCAACTGCATTATTCCAGTTTTAAAACTCAATAGGTTTTTGGAGATTGAATTCAATGTGATTTACTTCTTGGTAAACATCTTCAGGGTTGCACTTTAAATGTTTGCTTTTTCAACCAATTTAGTTAATAAGCTAAAGAATCAGATCGCATGGAAACACATCTACTCTATAAAATTAAAAAAAAATATTTCTCTGTCTCTTTTGTTCTATGTAAAACCACTCATGTAGCTATTCAGATTTCATATACGTGTTCTCTCCTTATAATTCAAAATTCTGTTCATCTGTGAGACTAGATGATTGCACCAATTTATGCACTTTGATTTTAAAACCCTTTACCCCAATACCACAGCCATCCCATAATGCTTTTTATTTTTCTTAACCTTTTCACCCTTTAACAGCTAGGCTTAGGCATTAGTCAAAACACTACAGAGGTTTCAGGACTTAAAGCTGAAGAATAAGATGATAAACTTACAACCAATCAGACACCAAATTGAGGCACCCAATTGGGGTTCCAGACTTAATACATAGAACAAAAACTCTCTTGCAATGTCGCCTTCACCATAGGTCAGGAATTCTCAACCTTTTTAAGCCAGGAGCCAGGTCATGCTCCCTCAGACAGTTTCAGGGGCCAGACAGCTATTTTGCCCTTCCTCCATCACATGGCACTTCCTGGTGTGGTGGAGGAAGTGGGGGGGGGTATATGAAGTGGTTCCATGGGCCGCAGGTTGAGAATCCCTGCCTTAAGCCATAAACTTGTCAATTGATCTGCTACTCCTTTGTATGTCAGTCGGAATTTCTGAAGACTATGCCTTTTTTGGCATAGTCTTCAGAAGATGACACAGTTTTCTCATCATTTACAATCCCATTTAAATTATATGAATTATTTTTAAATGTGTCAGAGATTAAACAAAACAAAAATACAAAAAAATTGTGGCCCTTTAAAGACCAACTGCTGTATTTTAATGTTAGTTTTCATGGTCTGATGAAGTGAACTTGATCCATGAAAGCTAACATTAAAATGTCCAAAAAGCTATTGAGCTTTTAAGCTGGAATAATGTAGTTGGCACAAAATCTTGGTGGCAAGTTGACATAAGTTAGCACCAAGACAACAGAAAACGACTAACTGTGACTTAGTTCTCAACAGACATTCTGTGGCAAATTGATCAGCATATAGTTAGCTAGAGAAACCATTGTTATATTAATATTTTTGGCTTTTGTCTTTTTGTTTTGTTTATTCTATGGTATGTTTGAAATTCAAACTAACATGGCTACCATTTCAAATAATTTTATATGTGCGGTTATCTTTTATTTAACAAAGGTAAAGGTAAAGGTTTCCCTTGCTCGAAAGCCAGTCGTATCCGACTCTAGGGTGCAGTGCTCATCTCTGTTTCTAAGCCGAAGAGCCAGCGCTGTCTGCTTCTGCAGACGTTTCCGTGGTCATGTGGCAGGCATGACTAGACACCGGAGCGCACGGAACGCTGTTACCTTCCCACCGAAGTGGTCCCTATTTATCTACTTGCAATTTCTTGCTTTCGAACTGCTAGGTTGGCAGGAGCTGGGATGAAGACGGGAGCTCATTTCCGTCCTGCAGTACTCGGGAATCGAACTGCTGACCTTCCGCTTCCCAGTCAGCGTCTTAGCGACTTGAGCCACTGCATACATGAAGCATACATGAATTTGACACAAATCTATGCCTTCCTTTTTTTGGCAACATACATATAGCCACTCTAACACTGAATCCAAGATCACTACTCTGTAAACATTTCTGCAGACTATTTTTAATTAACTTTCTCCAACTCTCATTCAATTTGACCTAACAGAACAAAAGCAGTTCACAAATAGCAAACTAGTATTTTCTCAACAAATGCATTTTCCCAGACTCTTGTTTATTGGGCCAGTAAAAGGGCAGTGCTCACTTGCTGGAAAAAATTATCAACAAAGGAAAATGATTTGTCCCTCCTAGCCCATCCAATTGCCCCTTTCTCAGTTTAATCTTACATTCTGCTGCAGGAGACAAATGGTGAAGGGAAAGTCCCCACATGATTGTAAATCCATTCACTCTATAATACATAACAGCCATGCTTTCATCTTCTCCAGTCCTTACATTGTCTTCCCAAACTTAACTTATTGAGACATCTAAACTCAGATGAACTGAGAGCAAACAAAATGACTATTTTAGGGAAATGAGAATTTTAATTTCCACTAGAAGAACTGTATTACTGGGAACAGCTGAAATAAAGCCCAATTTCCCTCCCTAAATCATCAAGGAATGCACTTGTCCATCTACTGTAAGATGACAAAACTCATACCCTATTTAGTTCAGTAATGTTACTGTTTGTGAGGATGAGGAGTAGGGCTTATCCCAATGCTCTCCCATTCTAAAATTAACCTCAGTTGCAGTGCCAAAGATGAAACAGTCTTGGCTGTCATGCTGAAATGCATGAACTAGCAAATGTCATCCGTAGAACGAAATCAACTTGGCATATAAGTAATTCAATATATTTCAATGAGTCTTACTCACGCTAGGAGCATCTTTACAACTGTGAGTTTAAAATGTCTCTCTTTTGGTGGCCACATTCCATAAAGTAGGAATCAAGAGTTATTTTTAATGTGATTTTTGCAGTTGTTTGACAATAAATACCCTAGGAATGGATACATTAATTCACACAAGAGAGTTGGGTGTCTCTTGAAAGCTTGATTTTTTAAAAAATAGTAGATGTGTTAGTCTGTGTTTTAAGCATATCAGAGAATAAACAAACAAAGACAATGTAGCACTTTAAAGAATAAAAGCTTGTACTGTACTCTAAAACTGAATTGGGTCCAAAACAGCAGCATGATGTCATTTTGTATTTCTTACTTGGTTCAGTTATATAAAGCTGAATAAATTTCTCTTTCCACCTCAACTTGTTCAATCATCCGTCTTCCAATTCTATTGCTAAATATTTTTCTGAAATAATATCTTTCTTAATGTCTATCTAAGCCTTATCTAAGCATTCTGTAACTAATATCCTTCAATGCTAAATTCTGAAGCATACTGTAAGTTCAATAGCCAGACATGCTTAAATCAGTCATTTTCTTTATCGGTTCTACAGTTCATCATATGGGCACAGAATGATTAGTTTATGACCTTTTTCTACTAAACCAAACCTTCAACAGAAAAAAACACATAGAAATAATTATGTACAAAATGAAATTCTCAAGTTTCTCAAAGACAGCATTTCAGTCTATGGGTATAACAAGACTCAGCGTTACTTACTGAATACATCTCCTCGTGGTTTCTGAGGATCAATTGGTATCCTGTTATCAACAGTAAATCCTTGGTGAGGCGTAGTTTCACTAGGAACTTGCAGTGGCTCTTTCGTTGTCAATATTGATATTCTTGTTGTTACAGGTTTTGATGGAGTAGGGGGTGGTGTTGGGGGTCTGGTCACTGGCAGGAGTCTGGTCACAGTCTTCAGGGCTGGCCTTGTTGTTGCAGATTTTGCAACAAATCTGGTTAATGGGCTCTGTGTTGGCTTCTCGGTTGGCTTTTGGGTGGGTCTTGCTGTTTTAGGAGCAGGCTTTATTGTAGCTAAGGCTGGTATATGTGGTGATTTAATGGGATGCCTTGTATCACCTGTCTCGATTATCCAATTTGTCATGCCGCCACTGCCTTTAGGAAAGGTTGTGTTCCCCTTAAACACATGGTATGGACCAGAAGGATCAATCATAACTTTTGGAAGAGCTGGATAAATAAGATAGAGAAACAATTTATCTCTCTATGCAAAATAACAGCAACTTAAACTAGATAATTCTTAGGATCCCTTCCAACTCTTCAATTCCATCATTCCCTCTGCATGCAATTCTACTGACAGCAACAACTACATTTCTCTGTTTTTCAGGATAGGGTTCCATCCCAGCTATTACACTAACATCTTACTCATAGTTTTTGTTACTACTGGTTCTTCTCTTTTATTTTTGAATCAGAATAAACAGAACTCTTCCTTCATGTTTATGGCAATAAAATCTCACTTGAAGGAAAACACATTATTTCATAGTGACATGCATGACAGGCTTAGAAAAGTTACTTTTCTGGACTATAACTGCCAGATCCTCATAGGTAGAATGCTTACTGGACATGTTGGATAAAGGATTCTGGGAGTTAGTTAAAAAAATCCCCAAACTTTTCCAAACTTGAGACTTTAAAAGTAAGGTCAGATTTCTCTGAATCATGCATCTGCAGTTGTCCTGTATTAAAGTTCCCATCTTTCACAGCCAACTATGGCTTCCAGAACAACGTATCTGAAGGGCACCCAATTGAGGAAGGCCTGAGACATGACTTTTTTGTAATGTAAAGCTACATGCCCTTCAACCATGTGACTGTAAACATAGTAACAGTATGAACCATGTACATGTTCACTTGAGAGTACAAACTTACTCCTGAGTACAACTGCACAGGATGGCACTGCGAGAACTGCCACATGAAAAGCTACATTAGCATTGTTACTTCTCTACAAAAAATTGATTAGAAGTCAATATGATTAATACCAGTGGAGAGAATTTACAATCTGCTGCAAATATAACATTGGTTTTCTATCATGCAAATTCTCTAATTAATATTGAATGTCAGTATATTTTGATTTGTACCAAGACACACAGACAGTCCCTTGCCCCACACTCTCTCTGAGATATCATCTGAGAGAAAGCCACATTAAAAGGATCTTATTTACTTCAGCTGAGCCAAACCCCATCTCATTTTCAACAATACCAAAGGCTGGTGGATGATTTGGTACTACAATATCAGCAATGCTGGTAGTCAGGTTCTCCAAAGAAAGAGATTGACATCATATTTTATCTTATCATTTCAAACCTAACTATTAAGATCTATCAAAATCTTACATGCATCTCTCATGACCATCATCAAATTAGCATGCAGTTCAAAAACAAACACAATAAGTACCAAGCCTATCTGTACACAACTTTAACCAACAATCCATTACAGTTTCTTACTTGCATTTCCGCATGCAAAGAGCTTTACTTCCAATAAGCAGTGGAGAAAAGCACACATATCTCTACTTTTAAAAGAATATTTTAAAGAACTTTAATGAATTCTTATATTCTTTAAAATTTAGTAGTACACCATAACCATGCAGTAAATAGCCCTGCATTTTGGCTCAAACTTTGCAAAGTCTAACACTCAATTGAACTATGCAAATTCTCTTAGAACCCAGAAGAATCTGTGCTCCTCCAGTTGTTTCTGGCCAGAACTTCCCTTATCATTTACAGCTTGTTGGGCTGGTGGCTAAGGACAACAGATAGTGAAATCTATCAACATCTGAAGAACAACATGTTCCCCACACCCGTTTTACAGTTTCTACATAAACAGGGATGCTACTGTTTTGATAGCATTGTGGAGCAACTCAGTGGGATTTATAAAGTTTACAAAGTAGGGGAGGGGGTTGTCTATAAATAAATCCTTATGCTCAGTAGTTGCCAGAAGCTCTCCAAAATAGGCAGAGGACTTTCCCAGTCCTGAAATAATCTTCTTTGTCACTGCCAGAAAACAACTGGAAGGATGCCAGACTAGCTTCCTTTCAAGAGGAGATCCACAACCTGCTAGAAACTAACTATTCAGAATATTTTCTCTTAGCAGAAACAAGAGAAAAATATTCCCCATTGATCTCAAAGGTCAGGCAGCTTTGAATTGGATAGTACAGTCATTCACATACCCTGTACCCAGTCCTGGTAGACAGCCCAGGTGCAATATTTTAGACCAACTTAAGAAACCTAATATCCCTTGAAGGCAGCCGCATGCAAAGTGTGAAGTCCAGTAATCCAACTGGCCTGAGCAGACATCTCCAGAAATGCTAACCACTGAGAACCATTTAAACACAGCTCATATCATGGAAGTGTTGACAACCTACACCAAAGACTTAGGGGACAAGGCCACCATGCTCCTGCTAAATGCAAGTGACAGATTATAAACATTAAAACAAGCAAAGTAATGTACAGAATTGAATGATGTGGGTTCACTAAAAGAATTTGAAGAAAAGTATTTTTACAATGACACATTAAAGTTCATAAAATGTTATATATAGTATCAATTCCTTTAAAATTGTTGTGCAAAACTGATATGTGTATGAGTGACTCACAAAATTTACTGTGCATGTTTCCCATTTGGTACTGGAATACAAGAAAAAAAGAATTATTACATACCTATGCAGTTTATTCCATCACCTCTGTATCCTTCTTTACATTTGCATTTGTAAGATCCCAAAGTATTATAACATTGTGAGAAACCTCCACAATGATATTGGCCAAGCGAACATTCATCTATGTCTATAACAGGGGGGAAATTGTATAAGCATTTTCCATGTGACACAAACTAAATTGTATCTTCAAATTAAACATAAAATCATCTATTGTAATTCTGTCTTCTTTTAAAACAATGACATAAACCATAGTACTGTATTTAAATTATATTGGTACCTTGGATAAAGTCCGATTCAGATAAAGTCCGATTCGGATAAAGTCGCGGTTTTCATGCACACATGATACATCGCATAAAGTCCAAAACTGCTAAAAAAATGGATGTTATCCGAGGTATTTAGTATAGGAACCTTGGATGAAGTCCATTTTTTTGGGATGTTATCCGATGCATCGCCCATTTGATTCGGATAAAGTCCAAAAATGGATAAAGTCCAAACTTGTGGAACGGAGATTTTATCCGAGGTTCTACTGTATTGGGATATTGAAGAAGAAAGTACTTGACAGTTATTGGTGTTTTTGGTATTTTGTATTGTATCCTAAACCAAAATGTTTGAAAGTTATTGAAAGTGACTTTCAACAGCGGCTATTTAAATATTTTAAAGGATAGTTTTAAAAAAGAGGGATTGACAGACTCACAAGATAGACTGGTTCTCAGGCCCCAGGGTATCTGAATCATAAATTAATTTGTAGGATGGGAGTGAACAAGAAATAAACAGATGCAATTTAATATTCATTCATTTTTGTGTCAGAGATTACTCTGGGTTGAAAGGGTTTTTGCAGGGGACGCCTGAATGAGGCTCCTTTCATGTCCCCCATCGTGCAGCTCTCAGGTATTGAACCTGTCTTTCCAATCTACAAGTCTAGCGCTTTAACCACTAAGCCACCAGAGGAGCTCAACCCAGAGTAATCTCTGACACAAAAACACATTTAATATTTGTTTTAGATAGTTTGCTTTATGGAAACAAATATTTTTCACAGCACATACTGTAATTTTAAAAGTTGCATTGGTGTATATGTTTATTTTTTAAAATTACAACTGGGTTTGATAATTCCAATCTTTATGGAGTTTATTTTATTTGGGCACATGAATATTCTTGCACAACTGTAGTGTAGGGCCTGGAAAGGCACACATCTGAAATATCTGTGTATTGCTCCTATTTGCGCTCAATATTTTGAGGTAGAGGCTTTTCATTTTCCGCTGAAATGTGGAGGAAACTGAGGTAGCAGTAGCTCAATTACATCAGCAGAAGCAAAGGCACTCGCCAAATAAGAAAGAGCTGTTACCACACAAAGGCTGAATCTAGCAATGTAATGTCGTCGGCTGCTACTTGGATCGGAGCACACATTTTTCCTGGAGGCCATTTTCTCAGTGGGTGGATGTGTCTCTAGTGACTCCAAAAACTGATCCTGGCATGGAACATGCGACTACACACAGTACACTAAATAGATGGTGGAGGACATGGTTCGGTTTGACGAAGCTACCGTGCTTATCAAAATTCTGGTTAAAATGTATATTTCCTCCCCCAGCCTTTAATTACAAGAAAACCATTGGGAGCTGCAGGACAGGGGAGGAATCTGTAATTCTGAAAAATGCTGCATGGGAAGGAATTTACTGACACCAGTGATTTTCAAAATTTGAAAACTCCCCCCCCCCCTCCTCCAGCCCCCTGACAGCTTCATAGGTTCCACTGGGAAAGGGAATAATAAGATTATTTTTAAAGAAAATTGTTGCAGCTGATGTTAATAACCTATACGCAGCACAGCTGGTCACTCTCTCATTCTGCCTAGCAGGGCCAAAAATGATATTTATACTAAAAATGGTGTCAAGGCAATACCTGAAGTTTCATGGACTGGGACTACAAAAGCTTCCCACCATCTTTGCAAGCACATTATCTGAAAAGTTTACCAATTTCACTTTGTGTGCTATAATAACAATTTCATGTCAGAAATGATTCTGGGTTAAAAGGATTTTTGTGGGAGAAACTCTGCTCAAGGAACACCCAAATGAGGGTCCTTTCGTGTCCCCAAGAGCTGAGGAAGAGATGGGCATTCAATCCGTCATGCAGTACCCGGGTCTTGAACTGCCGACTTGCTGCCATTCCAGCTAACAAGGCGAGCTTTTTAACCACTGAGCCACCGCAGCCCCTGAGCTAATGTCACCTGACACAATACATAACTTTCAAAGAGATGGACAATCAAATGCACATTTATATTCTCTTAACAAGTACACATAAATATTTTACTAAGGGGCAATTTGAGGTAGATTTGCCATCTGTATTTGTTTAAGTCTGTTGTCATGTAGAGTGTCCACTGGTAAAGGTAAAGGTTGGCCTTGCTTGAAAGCCAGTCATATCCTACTCTAGGGTACAGTGCTCATCTCCATTTATAGCCAAAGAGCCAGTGATGTCTGTGTCTGCAGTAATGTCTGTGGCGCTGCCGTCGAGACGCGGAGTTTCTTTCCCTCGGTCCGCCTAGGACATTGAGCATTGGCTCCGTCAGGACCGTAAGGAAGTGATTGTGTGCTGCCTTGTAGACTGATTTTTTGCTTACTGTGTAGGGTAAATTGATTTTTTGCTTATTGTATATTGCATTATTGTATGTTTATATTTATTGCACATTGTATTGCAATTTTTTGATATTGTATTGTTATTTTTTTCCATGTTGTAATGGCACCCTGACTGGTGCTTGCACCAGGAGGGCGGGGTATAAATAAATCTATTATTATTATTATTATTATTATTATTATTATTATTATTATTATTATTATTATTATTATTATTATTATTATTATTATTATTATTATTATTATTATTATTATTATTATTATTATTATTTCTTTGGACGTATGGCTGGCATGCCTAGACACCAGAGTGCATGGGACACTGTTTATCTTCCCACCAAAGTGGTCCCTATTTATCTATTTGCAATTTCTTGCTTTCAAACTGCTAGGTTGGCAGGAGCTGGGACAGAGATGGCAGCTCACTCCGTCATGCAGCACTCGAGTCTCGAACTGCTGACCTGCCAACCATCCAGTGTCTTAACCACTAAGCCACCACAGTCCCTAAGTCTTTGAAAATGCAAACAAGGGCATTCTTCAGCACCAAGACTAGATTAAAATGGATCTATCACAAAACAAGAACAATATCTCATGAAGCTAAATCACCAGCTAAGGTACCCATGGATATCCCACTGATTTCCTTACCATTGCATTGGTATTTGCCTCCAATGTACATCAAATCAAATCCTTTATGACATTTGCAAATATAGCTTCCAAAAGTGTTGACACACTTCCTGAATTGGGGACATGTAACTCTCCCAGTTGCACATTCATCGACATCTGCAAGTAAAAATATATTAAATATTTTTTTTAATTTATATTCAAATTTATATGCCGCCCAATCAGGTAAACCTGACTCTGGGCGGCTCACAACAAGTTAAAACACACATAAAACAATACAACCAATTAAAACCCAACATACCCACCCACCTACCCCATTCCTCTTAAAAACCCACATTAAAAAACTGCCTTCATTGACAATTAAAAGAAATGGGGGCTTAACTTATAAGACAACAGGCGGGGGTCACTCTTCCATCTGGGCCCCACACCTGCCCCGCCAACCAGGTTTTTAGGTCTTTTCTGAAAGGTAGCAGCTCCGTCTGCTCCCGCAACTCTACAGGCAGGAGGTTCCACAAGGCCGGTGCAGACACGGAAAAGGCCCTCCTTCGTGTACCAGAGAGACGGACCTCTCTGGCAGATGGAACAATTAGGGAGCCCCTCCGATCTGCTCTGGTTGGACGGGCGGACACTCTTGGGATGATGCGGTCTCTAAGGTATCCTGGCCCACTACCATGAAGGGCTTTAAAGGTCAAAACCAGCACCTTGAACTGCACCCGGAGGCTAACTGGTAGCCAGTGCAGCTCCCGAAGTAATGGTGAGGCACGAGCATAACGCCCACTCCCCATCACCACCCGGGCTGCCGCATTCTGGACCAACTGCAGCCTCCGAATGGTTGACAAGGGCAGCCCCATGTAGAGCGCATTGCAATAATCTAGCCTGGAGGTGACCAGAGCATGTGTGACCCTGAGCAGGGAGTCCCAGTCCAGGAGCGAACGCAACTGATGGATGACGCGAAGCTGTGAGAAAGCCCTCCTGGCCACAGCTGCCACCTGACTTGCTAGTAGGAGCCCCGAATCCAGGAGGACCCCTAAGTTGCGTACCGGGTCTGTCTGGGGCAAAACAGCCCCATCCAAGACCAAAGTTGGCAGCTCCCTGGATAATGCAGGACCCCCTATCCAAAGCCACTCAGTCTTGGAGGGATTCAATTGTAGCCCGTTGTCCCCCATCCAGACCCCAACTGCTTCCAGACATCTGGATAGGACATTGACTGCATCACTGGGGTCCCCATGGGCTGAGATACATAACTGGGTATCATCAGCCTACTGATGATACCTTACCCCATGGGAACGGATAACCTCACCCAACGGCTTCATGTATATGTTAAATAGGAGAGGAGAGAGCCCTGAGGCACCCCATACTGTAGGGGCCTAGCGCTGGACCTCTCACTCTCCAACCACACCGACTGGGTGCAACCCTCCAGAAATGAGGAAAACCAGGACAGCACAGTGCCCTGGATTCCCAAACCTTTGAGCCGTTCCAGAAGGATACCATGGTCAATGGTATCGAAGGCCGCTGAGAGATCCAGAAGAGCCAGGACGGATGGATGACCCCCATCCTTCTCCCGCAAGAGGTCATCAACCAGTGCGACCAATGCAGTTTCAGTACCATATCCAGGCCTGAAACCCGATTGATAGGGGTCCAGATAATCCGCTTCATCCAGGACCCCCTGCAACTGCCGCATCACCACCTTCTCCAGTACCTTCCCTAAGAAAGGGAGGTTGGAGACTGGCCTATAATTAGCTGGAACCGCTGGGTCGAGAGATTGTTTCTTCAGGAGGGGACGCAGAGATTGTTTCTTCAGGAGGGGGTGCACCAGAGCATGTTTTAAAGGTGCAGGAAACACCCCCTCCCACAGTGAAGCATTTATTATAGCCCCGACCCAGCCTCCCGTCACCCCCTTGGAGGCTTTCACCAACCAAGTGGGACAGGGATCCAAAGGGCAGGAGGTGGTGCGAACAGATGCAAGAAGCCTGTCCACTTCCTCAGGGACAACTGGATCGAACCGATCCCAGATAACACTGCCAGACTGAGCTCTGATCCCCTCCGGACCCACCCCATCCACGCCGGGATTAAACCCCGAGCGAATCTGAGCGATTTTCTCCACCAGATAGTCTGCAACTATCTGCAGCAACAAGCATTATATTTGCAGCAACAAGCATTATGTAAGAAATTTACAACTTTTTGGACCCATAAAGCCACAACTGGTATTGCTTGGGCTCGGCACACACATATGCATGTATGTTTCTATACCAGGGTTTCCTAAACTTTGGGTTTGGGACTTCAATTCCCAAAAGCCAAGTCAATTCCCTAAAGGACTAATCAGCCAATGTACTGGCTTAGGCTTCTGGGAATTGAAGTCTCCCTGTGGGACCTGCACCCCACATTGGGAACCACTGATCTATATTAATTGCAACTGAAAAACATTGATCTTGGAAGCAGAGAGGTAGCCTAAGAGTTTGTGTTGTACATCCCACTTTCTGTAATTAAACCAAAAACATATGGTCCAAAATTGAATGGTCCAAAATTGTTTTGAAAATGAGCTTTGCAGGCGCACCCCCCAAAGAAAGACTCAGACACCGGTATTGGATTAAAGGCATCGGGCCACTTTTATTGAATAATGCCCTAGTCCGAATTATCACTTTCAATTGGTGTATCATCCAATTGTAATTCTTTAAGGCAAGCAGGCCGCAGTAGCACTGGTAAGGTTCCTCCCAAAATGCCAATGGAAATTGGCTACATGTATCTATTTATATCAATTTGTTTGTTGACACAAACAAATTGTTGACCGGAGTCAATATACTATCTACTGACCCCACCCTATGACGTGTATCCGTTCAATATCAAGGTGATGCAGGCTGTGAAGCTCCTGCCATCACCCCTTACATGGTTCGCCCTTGACCAGCCAATCCTATTTCCCCTGTACCTATCTACATGTTGGCCAGTCAATTGCAAACCTGCCGGATACCTATGGGTCATAAATCTTTACCTTACCAGTGCTACCCGCCACACGGGGAGGCATCCGTGATGACTCACTGCCCCCCCCAGACCATCAGCTCGGTCACCAGGCCTGCTTGCACATCCTCAAGAAAGAGGTTCATACCTCTGGCCGACATATGGACCCCATCTCCTGCATATTGACCATAAACCTGCAAGCCTATCCTAGGATGTTGAATGGCTGTTCCAAAGCCATTGTCAAAAGGGAACCAGGCGATAGCCCTGTTCACTGACCGTCGAGCACAGTCCAAACCACGGAGGTCAATGCCTCCCCTGTAATGGTGTCTCGGCATGATGTCAGACCATAGCAGCCGCGTGTATGGCCATAAGTGATGTAAAAAGGCCAGGTCACTGCACACCGACATTTTTAAAGAGAGGCCAGTGATCTGTGCGAGATCATTGCCGCCGAGGTGCAGAATCAGGACATCAGGCGGTCCAACATCCCTGATGGACATCAGGAATGGCAACAGTTCCCGCCATCTCATGCCGCGCTTACCGTACCATCGCATATGTGCACGCAGCCCGAGATGGGGTCCCCAGTCTGTCGCCGCAGCATACTGCGCTGCCCAGTACACAAAACTGGGGCCCACCAGCCATATTGCCACTGGTGTGCATGAACACACAGGGTCTGTAAAAGAAGGGAAAAGGAATTAATGACATAACTGGCACTCATGCAGTAAGGGGGAGTACATATAAAGAAAAGTGCGCGGACCCCCACCTGCCCATGCGGCGTATATCAGCATCAGAGTACCCAAACGCAGCTGCAGTTGAAGCGGCGCCTATCCTGAATGAATGGGTGCCGTAACGAGCCCCAGGGAGGCCGACACTGTGAAGTGCCATACCGGTCACCTTCCAAAACTGGAATTTGGTAAGGGGAGACCAATCCTGGTGGCAGAAAAACGGGCCAGGGTGCATGCCACGCACTGCCAAAAACTCATGTAGGGCACCAACCGGACAGATGTCAGCAATCGTACACTGTAGCAGTCTCACACCACTGCCTACTCCATGCTGATCGGTCTTTGAGGAATGAATCCTCAACTGGGCCCACTCCTGGTTGAGAAAGACATCGTCGAGTTCCAGTGCCCTACGAGACATGTCCCCCTTTGACAATGGGACCAGCTCACTGATACGGAGCGCTCCAAAGAAAGCTACGGTGGTAGCAGCATGAAAGAGAGCCTCCTCATACCTATCGTAACACAAGCTATGCCAACCTTGTGCAAGGTGCGTCAGAACCTCTGGTGAAACAGGGTGACGTGTGTCCGGGCGGCGGCCACGTTCACATGTCCACCCTTCTAATACATGGCATATGCGGAAGTCATTCACGCAGTCAATGAAACCCCTCGCCTTAGCCATAAATGCCAATGCTGAAAGCCTAGTGGCGAGGGGCTAACCCTAGATCATGAAGGTTAACCATGAACCGGGATCGGCCACACTTCGGGCAACTGCCTTTGCCCACAAAAGTTCCTAAACTGTAGGAGTGCATGTAGATACGCCTTACGCGTGCGAGGTGCCAAAGACATGCAGATCGCCCGGTTCACCTCTCCTCGCCAAATGTCCAGATCTCGGCCGGGAGTGGAGAGGGCAGTTCCTCTGCTTCTGGCGCCAAGGCACGGAACCGGGGGATCTGCAGGCGGGATAAAGCGTCAGCAATGTCATTATCAATGCCTGGCACATGTCTGGCCCTGAAAAGCACATTAAGGCATAAGGATCTCAAGACAAATTGGCGAACTAAGGCCATAACTCTGGGGGATTTGGATGTCTGGGCGTTGACAGTGTGCACCACTGCAGCATTGTCACACCAAAAGTGAACTACTGAATTAGCCCACCTATCCCCCCAGAGCATCAGGGCCCCCAAGATGGGGAAAAAAATTCCAGGAAAGTAAGATCGCGTAATCAATCCGTGCCTTGCCATGTCTGAGGCCATTGACCATAGGACCAGCTTCCTTCAAAGTACATCCCATAACCCAGGGAGCCGGAGGCATCCGACTGTACTTGGAAATGCGGGCTGAGCATAAGATCCGATCTCCAGAAGGAGATGCCATTAAAATCCTGTAGGAATGTGAGCCAGACCGTAAGGTCCACCCGTAAACCTCTGGTCAGCCGAACCCTGTGGTGGCATTTTAAAAGGCCTGCCATGGTGTCACACAGACGCCTGGCAAAGGCCCTGCCCAGTGTTGCTACCCTACAGGCAAAGTTGAGGTGGCCATGAAGCACCTGCAACTCTCGGAGAGACACCTTACGCCTGGCAAGCATTGCCAGAATCGCATCAGAGATCCGAGTCACCTTTTCCATGGGCAACCTGGATGTCTGGGCAACGGTGTCGATCTCAATACCTAAAAAGGTGAGAGTGGTGGCTGGTCCCTCAGTCTTTTCAGGTGCTAGGGGAACACCCAGTTCCCGCATAAGCGCCTGAAAAGTGGCGAGGAGATGAGCACACGTGTCTGTGCCCTGTTCCCCTCCGAACAAAAAGTCCTCGAGGTAGTGGGCTACAGACCAGGACCCTGATCTACGAACAAAAGCCCAGTGAAGGAAGGTGCTAAATCGTTCGAAAGCCGAACATGAGATAGAACAGCCAAAAGGCATGGCCTTATCTACATAAAAACTGCCCCGAAAACGGAAACCTAACAGCTCAAAGTCGTCCGGGTGCACTGGCAACAATTGGAATGCCGATTTGATATCACACTTTGCCAGTAGCTCCCCTGGGCCACACGAGAGTACCATCTGTAAGGCCTGGTCAAAGGACGTATACCTGACCAAGCAAAGGTCATCAGGTATTGCATCATTGACCGAAGAGCCCGCAGGGTAAGAAAGGTGGTGAATTAGTCGAAATTCACCTGGGGACTTCTTAGGGACTAAACCCAAAGGTGACACCTTGAAGTTCGGGAATGGTGGGTCAGCAAATGGCCCAGCCACTCTCAGTGTGGTGACCTCCTTAGCTATAGATTGGGCGGCAATATCCTCATTACCCCTGAGAGAAAGTAAGTTCGGGGCATCCTGAGGCCCACGCACACCCTGAAATGGTATGCGGAAGCCAAATTGAAAACCCTCAAGTAGGTACTTTGCATCATCCTGTCTAGGATAAGCAGCAAGCCAATGTTCCAGCACCTGGACATTAATTGGGGAGGGGGCCTTTTTGATGGTTAGCACCATCAGAGGGAGCTCTGACCGCCCCCTGCCCACCCCTTCCTCTGCCTCATGACCCACCAGCCCGCGGGCATGCGGAGGCAGCATGAGGGCCAGTACAAGAGGGGCACTCGTGCAGGAACCAACACTGATGCTTGTTGCACACTCCGCTGGCGGAGAAGCTCCAACACAGCAGGCGGGCTGGAACCCCCTGCCCCGCCATCTGGCGGGGAACCTGTGCAGCAGCAGCCCGCTGCACGGCGTGGCCGCAATGGTACCGGTCACCAGGCGCCGGCCGCGTGGGGGTCATGTACAAGAGCCACAATTGCTGGCAGGGCTCATCCCACCTCATCTCAGGATGGAGGGCCACTCTCATCCTAAACTCCTCGTCATAGGCCAACCATGACAGGCCAGGGAAATCCACCACCGCCCGGTAAATATTATCCAGGTATTGTACCATCGGAATGGCCAAGTCAGGACAGGCCCTCAGGTATACCGCCATATAAATGAGATAGGCCGGTAACCAATTGGCCCAGGTGCGCGGTGGCTTACGACGACGGGACAACTCCTTGTCCCTATCGTCCTGCCCTTCCCTCTCTTCCTTGGTGGGCTCACGGTTTAGGAGGG
Source organism: Bradypodion ventrale (assembly GCA_035047345.1). Classification (NCBI taxonomy): domain Eukaryota; kingdom Metazoa; phylum Chordata; class Lepidosauria; order Squamata; family Chamaeleonidae; genus Bradypodion; species Bradypodion ventrale. The sequence continues at coordinate 28,200,737 of JAWDJE010000005.1, read as the reverse complement.
AGAAAATGACCACATATTCCCTACGCAAAATCTTCTCCCTCGTGGCCTGGGAGAGATGGTCACCCAGGGGTAAGGAATAACCGGCTGTCGGCTGGGCCGCTGTTGGCACAGATTGAATTGAGGGTGTGCACAGTGGGCCCTGAACAACCCCTGAAACATTAGGCATACCCATAGGGGCGGTCACCCCTGTCATAACCGGGGGGTAATTGGATAACCAAGAGTTAACGGGACAGTGCAGATACAACTGTCCTCCCATAGTAACCTGTCATGGCCATGGCCACTGTACCCCCCCCCCCCAGTGTTGCTAGGTAGTGTCACTGGTGTACTTAATTGACCAGGATACTCACCCGGTGCACCCCCGTGGGCCGCCCCCACTGGGGGTTCCGGCCCACAGCGGGCGTCGGAACTTGCGATGGATATCGAGCTCTGCGTGCCACTGCACCCCTGCCACGCAGGACTGGTCCCCGGCGGCAAGCCCCGTTGCGATGATCTGGTGGGGAGCTGCGAGGCACCAGCTTGGGCTGGCCTGATGGCCTCAAGCAGCTCGACCCTGGTAGCAGCCCGCTGGACAGCAGTGGCCGACATGTGGGCCAGAATTGCAGGATTTGCAAGGCCACCATCAGAAGGTGGCGGGGCAATGCCCATTGATGCCTCCAGCACCGAAATGTGTGTGAGGAGGGCATCAACAGCCTCAGACCCACCTGGATAAGGTGGGCCGGATGGGCCGGATGGCCCACTGGGCAACTGCGGTGGAACAAACCCGAATGGGGATCCCGGGCCCGAATAGGGCCATGTCCAGTAATCCGGCCCATGTGGGGCCGGGAGAATGGTGGGGCGGAAACCCGCACCAGGCTCAAGTGGGCCTCCCTGCCCAGAACCGGGCAAAGACCCTACAGGGGTAGGGACCCCAGAGGGGCCGGCCTGTGCCGCCCCTGCCTGAATCCCCACACCGGGTGGGTAGGCAGAAGCCTGTTCGCCCGCATTGGTGGTAGTGGCTAAACCTACCCTACCACCTGGTTGCGGGGGCGCTGCCCGAGCCCTCCGGCCCGGAGGTGGCCCCCTTGATGTGGAGGGGGTGGGCAGAGCCCTCCCCCTCGGCCGCGGCTTGGCAGCTGTTGCCTTGCGCTTGGGAGCCATGCCTCCCAAGCAGAATAGTAATAAAAGAGAGAAAATTCCCTTCAAAGGAGAGCGGGGCAAAAGCCGGGGAGAAAGCGGCAGAGCGAACTTCTCCGCTCCGTCACTTCCAAAATGGCAGCCAAGCTGCCTCGTGGCCACCCCTTTTAAAGAGGGTGGCCACGTCCCCCTAACTCACCCGGATGTCTGAGTCAGGGGGGCGGCGCAAAGAGCGTGGCGGCCATTTTGGTGCCACGCTTGCATTTGCTCTGGTCTAGAGAAACAAAATGCCTTGCAGAGATTCTGATTTAATCTCTAGGGAGGATTCATATTCAGTTTTGCACCAATTCTCTCTCTCCCGTCTGCACATCAAATTGTATTCCTCCATCCAAACAGAGTCCATTTGTCTCTGTTGTTAATTTTATATGTTGTCCAACTGGCAAAAGTCCTTGCTGAAATATGCAATCATAAAGTCTGAAGGCAATCATTAATCAGACAGAACAAAGAAAACAAAGACAACAATATAACAGATATGAAACAAAAAAAACATTAAACCACTCCCAGAAGAGTCTGGTTCAAATTTACACAAGGACATTAAATTCCATTGCTTTCTTTAGTAGCCAATGCCAGCAGAATTGGGACTTTCTTCCAATCCTTTTCCAATTGAAGTAACTGGTTTCTGAAGGGCTTACAATGTTTCTGGGCAGATGTTAAGTGTATTTATGGCAGGGATGGCCTTGGTGCTCCATGTGTTCTTGGACTTTAGTTACCAGAATCCCAAGTCAGCACTCCTGGAGTACCAAGGTTGGCAATCCTTGATATAAGGCAGGGGTGCCCAATTTTTTTTGGGCTGCGGGCCGGTCATGTGGTTCCTCCCACCGAAAGCAAGAGTAAAACACTCCTTGCAATCTGTTTTGCCACAGGATGAGATAGATTTTAAGCTGCTATTTTCTCTGCTTAAACGAGGGGTGCCCAAACTATCACAGGAGACAGACTAGACAACAATACCCAGAGTGTGAGCGACTGATACAGTTATGTGCCTTGTCAACCTCACGACCTATGCAAGCTGTACAGACTATAGCACTATTATAAGTCATTCTACTTTATACCTGGGAAAATCCTGGGAGAGGTCCCATAAATCAGAACTGATTTGACAAGACATAATTATTTTTAATCACCCATGACAACAATGTCTGCCACAATACCAAGAGATCAGCATTCAAATATGATTTTAACAGTGAGGTTGAAAGACACAGAAGGTGGCTCGCCTTTACCCTAAGCTATTTAGGGCTTTAAAGATCAGCACCTTTAATTTATAATTTACCATAAACATATGTGAAATCTGCTATAGAATCATAATTGTTTAGTTCTGTTTCCTAATCCTGAGTGGCAGATTCTTGGGGGGAAATCAAATGCTACTTTGAAATCTGGCCAAGCATTCATTATAGGAAAAAGAGAGGTTCGACAGTGAGAATTTGGTTTGCATATATTTTCAGGAGGTTGGAAATAACTAGTTAAAGGGAAGTAGGCACACATAAATAGTTAGTGTCAGAGTAAGAAGTAATGTAACAAATAGGTGCAAGGTTCCAGTAAAGCAGGAGTTCGCTACCTACAGCCTGCTGGCTGACCCAGGCCCATGTCACCATGTCACGGCACAATTTCATGGCACAATTTCATACCCTCACGCCCACCGCTGCCACCACTGGAAGTGGCAAAAACAGCCGAAAACATGCCTCCCTTGCTCCCACCGCCACCTCCAGAAGCAGCAAAAACAGCTGAAACTGTGCCGCAAATGCACTCCTGGCTGTCGTAAACAGCAGCACACATTTTCAGTAGCATTTACAGTGGGGGGGTGGACCACGTGTCTGGCCCGCTCAGCTGTCTGAGGGGGTGTGGTCCAGCCCACAGCACAAAAACATTGAGAAACCCTGCAGTAAAGTAATGAAAGAAGTAATTATCAGCTTTTTAAAGACATTTCTGCAGATATATTTCAGATTTAGGGCACTGTCTTACAAAATTTAAATGTCAAAAGAACTATTCCTTCATATTGTCTTCTGTGTTTTAGCAAGCATCTGCAAGTTGTGATACTGCAACTGGCCACTGAAAGGAACTAGAACTATTTGCCCATATTCCTCTGGCTTGCTGGTAATGAGGATGCAACATGTCAACAACATGGAACAAATTAGTTGTGTGCTCAAAGCAATGATAACGTCAAACTGGCTAACCAAGAGAAATGAAAAAAATTGAAGTTGCTTTTTTAAAATTATATTCAAATGCTATTTTTTTTAAAAAAGGTAGAAGCAGCATTGGCTCAAACAGCTGTTTAAAAGTGTACAAATTATCGTTGTTCTATTTATTATCATTTGAAGCATTGTCTGATTCATTTTGAGGATGATCTTCCTTAAGGCAATGGATCTTCCCAGCAATTCAGCTGAAAATCCCATATAGGCAGTACTCTCCCAGATATGAAAGAGCCTGTCTCTCTATCACAAACTATTTCTTGAACAAATGTCTTCAACTGATGTACCAAAACAATACACAATGATTTTATTTCCATGAGAAAGGTTGATGTGTCACACAGTCTGCTATCTGCATCAGTCTTACTTTCCTGTAATGATAGCAGATCCATTGGGAGCTTGTTTTCACTTAAAATAAGCAATATTATTGTAATGAATAAATAAGCTATCTTTTTGTTCTGGAATATCAATTTCTTTTTTTTTAAAAATCATATCGAGCACTGTTCATTTTAAAAATGCTTAAGGAATTTGTTACTGTAATTGTACATTTGTCCTGCAAACGATGCATCAATAATGAAAAATAACTGCAGAACAGGGAATAAACTGCTGTTGTTATGTTTCTGATGCTACCTCTGTTGATATTCTTGCATTGCTGTAAGATCTGCTCAACATTTATATAGTACAAAAGATCATTCCTTATATTTCCTGGAACTAAAACGTAAATGTACCTACTTATATACCATCCCATAGTCCTAAAGCACTCTCTAGACAGTTTACAAATTAATTATGCAAACTACAATTTGCTTGCAACAAGTTGGACACTCATTTTACCAACCTCAGAAGGATGACTCAACCTTGAGCCTGTCAGGATCAAACTCAGACTGTGAGAATGCCAACAAGCTTAACCACTTGACCACAGGGGCTTGGCCTCCAGAAAAATCTTAGGGGAAAAATCTTGAAATTGATGCAAAAAACTTATCCCGTTGCTTACGGAATACACAGCATGTAAGAACAGTTTTATAGCTCTGGCTTACCTACGCAAGTTCTACCATCAGATGCTAGTTGTAGGCCTGGGGAAGGACAACGGCAGCGTACCTCTCCTTTCAGTACATCACAACCATACTGACAATTTGCCATGGAACATGTGAGGGCATCTGTGGAGATATCATCAAGATCCACATGCTAGAAATGTTTTCTCAGACTTTATTATATCAGACTTGATGAAAAATTTAGCAACAAGGGTATTCATTGAAAGATCACACATTATTTTACTAGGAACGACACACACTTCTTTGAAAACTAACACGTCTTTCATTCCATCTATTTTGTATAGGAAAGTCCCAATTCCCCTATGCTAATGTTCTTCAACCTGGTTCCTTCTAGATTCATGGGGCTACTACACCCAACCTATACCCAGATGGCACCATGTCCAGTATACTGCAGAAGCATTCCTATTATCAGTACCTTATGTTGCCTAGCTACAGAAGACAGAACTAGATGCTTTGAAAGTGGCAAATCCTTAAATTATAAGTGTCTTCTCATTGTTGTAAAGAAATTTCTGGTTTCCTACTACTTGCAAATTAGCCTACTTAGTTTTGCAATTGGACATAATATGGGATTTTTCAATTCTGATTACTCAGACATAATGCTGGATGGTGTGGCTAAGGCACTAGTGGATTTTCTTCTCTTAAACATATGCTAATTATAGCACCTAGTTTGACCCAGAGCATAAGCAACTTTCAACACAGATCAAGCAGTCATAGGAAGAAAACCTAGCCATCCATAGCCATCCACCACAGCTTCCTGAAATAACCAGGGCCATAGCCAGGGGGGCATGGGGGCGAAAAACCTCCTGAGCTGATAGCCCCACACCCATGATGCCAATGTTATATGTGTGAGTGTGACACTATCTGATTTTTTTTTTTGCCCCTCCTGAAAATCCCACCCCCCTAAAAAAATCTAGAATCCTGGCTACAGCCCTGGAAATAATTCAAAATATTTGTGCTCGTGGGTGTCTTTCCACACTCTAACTTTTAGTATATCAGTGAGTCAAAAACAGTTCTAGTGATGGGGAAAATCATTACACCTTTATCTTTTAAAATGCTTTTATCTTGTTAACTGTTGCCCTCCAAAAACTAAACTAAACTTCCACTTTCCACCACAGAAAATATTCTCCCATTTCTCTCCCCCATTCCTGGTATGCTTAAGTATTTAAAATATTCACTTTATGAGAGGAAGAAGAAACCGGGCTCCGGAGGAGTTTATACTATAATTTCAAACAGAAAATGCAAACAAATACCTGATAGCTTTAGCTGGTTAAACTGATATAGTACAGTAACATGATCAGTTTTTACATAATTTCCAACCATCTCCAAATACTGTGCTACCCCATTCCTCAACAGAATCATTCTGAATTTTAAAAAATAACACAGCTGCAACTCTACATTGTGCCAAAATAAAACCAACGTAATGATGTATTTACTTTTTTGCTGATCTAGCTTAGTAGAGTTTATATTCTATATATGGTAGTTTGATTGATCAGTTGGGGTTTTCGAAAAGATTTGCATTAAAAATAAATAAAGATTTTGACATACTAGAACATGATCCATCTGGCATGAGCATGTACCCGTTGAGACAATAACACTTATAGCTGCCATAGGTATTCATGCACCGGTGTTTGCATGGCCTTGGTTGCAGTCCACACTCGTTGAGATCTACACAAGGCACAGGGGCCACAAGAGAAAGGGGGAAAACAAAAACGGTAAAGACATGACATGTTAGCAAAGATCTGGAAGATGGTTGCAAACAAATTCTCCCTCTAACCTAACCCCGCATTAAACCATGTGTTGATCCTGTATTGATAGTCATAATATATTCCCCTATATAACCAGGCCACCTCTTGGATGTTATATCACAAAATGCTGCTGTTTTTTAGAACTGATATTCTGTTAGTACCCTTTACAACAGATTTGGCTATGAATGGCATATATTTCATTAAATTCTTTTAAAGACATATGTCCATAAAGTTCACAGGTTATCAAGTAGACATGAATGGAAGAACATAATTCATCCTGTTAGATAGGGCAGACTCCTCTCTTTCTCTTTCACTTCTGTTCTTTAAAATGTCATTGCTTAATAAAACTGAATCTCACCCCATCGCATATATTGTTTAAATCTAACCATTGAGTATGACACCAGTTGGCACAATATATTTTTGTACACATGGGTAATGATACTGGTTAGATATTAATGGCCTGGTCTTAAAATGCTATGTGTATATTTAAACTGAGGTATCTTGATACTTTGTCCCTTGTTGAATTTTAATTAAACATGTACTACTGAATGGTTCTGCTGACTTTACTTAAGAGCTTTGTCCACAAAACAATGAAATCACCCACAATGCCAGGGTGTTTTTAATACTTTAAGATTCATATTTTGCTAAATGTGCTTAAAATATTAGAAGGATGTTTAGGATCAGATTTGTTTTCATCCACTGGTGATCTATGTAATGAAATGTCTCAATAAGGAATGACTTCTGGTATCAGCATCTTCATTTTAACCATCTTCACAACAATGGAACATACAGTAGTAGTAGGGAATGTTAGCTTCAGAAACTATATCCTTTCAATTCTAACTCCTGTATTTTAATGTTAGCTTTCGTGGATCAAGTCCACTTCATCAGTCATAAGAGTGGATATCCTTATGTCTGATGAAGAGTGGATATCTTATGTCTAAAGAAGTGGACTTAATCCATGAAAGCTAACATTAAAATACAGGAGTTAGTCTTTAAGGTGCCACAGCATTTTTATTGTTTTTTGTCTGTTTTTGTTTGGTTTTGTTTGCTCTCTGATATGCTTGCACAGACTAACATGTCTACCATTTCAAAAAATAATAATCCTTTCCATTGTTCTAGTCTAGTTAGAACTAATTATTCAGTTTAGCTCCTGATTTGCATGTCATTCATTGCAAAAAGACACCATACTATAACTCTTTTTAGTGACTTGTCAAATGTATAGTAGTTTATCGCAGGTTTGCAGCAAATAGATACAACAAACAAACTTTGGTTTAATATGGACTTAGGAAGAACTTGAGAGAGATTGCATGCTCATCTGAAGAAAAGATTGATCTTTAAAAGGAAGGACTGGCTATTTCTGATTTGTTATTTTAAAATGTAGTATTCTGTATGTTCTCTAAACATTTCATTTGGAATAAATATTTCCTGATGTAAAGAAAGGTAGCACTCTCTTTCAATCAGTGGTTCCCAATGTGGGGCACATGCCCCACAGGGGTACTTCAATTCCCAAAAGCCTAAGTCAGTACATTGGCTGATCACTGCTTTGGGGAATTGACTTAGGCTTCGGGGAATTGAAGCCCAAAAACCAAAGGTTGGGAAACACTGCTTTAGATCCTCTAAAACAAAAAGCAACAAAGTCTTACTTTTTTAATATCATCTTCTTGCACTCCATGAGACATTTAATGGAAGTTGAGAGGTGTTCGAATGAGCCCCATTTATACTAGTTGCTGAGATTTTCCCCATCATTGTTCCAAACTAAACAATCTGGCATTGTAGCTGTTTACACTTTGATGTTGCAGCATGAAATGGGGGGAACTCAACAAGAACAAGAATATTGTCATAGCAAAGTTGCATATTAAAAGCTTTCAAGCAGACTAGATGTTATAGCGCTGTGGAAAAGAAGTATCAAGCATAAGTGCAGGCTGCTAAGCTTAGGCACTGCATTGCAAGAAAAGACAAGTAATGTGAACATGTACAATTTTTCAGAAAGAGTACTGCTTTGTATGTTACCTTATTCATTTCTGCTCTACTAGCCATTGTACTAACAGACTGGATAGGACCTTTTTTAAAATAAAAAAATTACCCTCTTCTGCATGCATAGAACCTCAGAATTCTAGAACGGGAAGAGATGCCAAGGGTCAAGTCCAGCCTGCTGCTGGTGCAGGAAATCCACAGCTAAAACCCTAATAAATGGCAGCTCAACAACTACGTAAAATCTCCAATGAAATTCCACCACAAACACTGACAGTCGGTTATCTCTTTCATGGGTAGCAGGTTCTTCCTATTGTTTAGTCAAAATCTATTACTTCTGATCCCATCCTTTTGACCTGTAAAATGTAATTGTGAAATGTTACCTTCACTTAAACTTATAACAATATCCATAATTTGTAACGCTATAACTCTAATGCAGGAATGAGACGATACCTCTTCTAGGTCACTTTAAAAATTCCAAGCTTTGCAAGCTTTTGTAACTCATAGCTACTTCTTCAGGCTATATCATGGCATCGGCTATGTAGTTCCACCCAGGCTTTAGTCTTAGATGTTGAATGGGGAAACAGACAGCAGCTGTTGTCTAAAGCTTGGCTGGAATTACATAGCCCATGCCATGATATAGCCTGAAGAAGTAAATATGAGTTACAAAAGCTTGCAAAGTTTGGAATTTTTAAAGTAACCTAGAAGAGGTATCATCTCACTCCTGCATTTGTTTGAATTTATGGATGGGTCACACGGCTGGATTTCGTTTACTGAAACTGTAACTCCAAGTTAATGCAGTGGCATAGATCTGGGCAGACTATGGGAGCCTGGTATGTTGTGGTCCATGGGGCCGCAAAGGGTTGGACTCAACTGTGCGACTGAGCAACAACAACTCTAATTTGCTGAAAGTGCTATCATTGCAGGTGGTGAGAGCCACTTTTGAAAGCTGCTGCTCCACAAATCGAATTGTCGCTGCTTCTTGATGCCAGTGGCTATTTATCTCTCCCCTTCAAGTGTGCAAAGAGGAGGAGAGGATTCAAACTCTAATCCCTGGGTAGCTTTCCAGAACCAAAGAGAGAAGATAAACAAACCAGGGGGAAGAGAACAAGTGCATTCAGGAAACATTCACATTTTAATTGGAAAGCATTCAAATTTTAATTGTTGGTTTTAAACCTGTACTATAGTTTTGCACAAAATGCACTAAAGTCCTGATTAAAAGTATAGATAGCAATGGGCAGGGGAGATAATGGACTTTATAAATAATCCATAGCAAAGCCCTATGTGGCTGGCAGACTGAAAAATTCATCAGTAAAGCACATTACTTTCTTAGAAGCACATGGGAAGTAAGGACTCAGCCTATTTGTCAATCTAGTACAGTCTTGCCAACATGTGTCTTGGATTACAATTCCGATCATTTCAGTCAGCAAAGCTCTGACCTGCTACATCCATTTTTATTAGGAAGATAGGACCTTCAGTCCCATGCAACTGGAGGGTTGATATAACCAAGTGCAAAGGGGTGGAGCTGCAGATTCTAAAGCAGAAGCCTTTTCTATGGCTGCTACCTGAACTCCATAGATACAGAATTATCGGAGCCAGAATTGCAGAGAAACAATGGATCAGATGCACCAATGGTGTCACATAGTATAATGCAGTTTCTTTTGTAATACTATATTAGGAAATGAATGTAGGATATTGTACATGGAAAAACTGAGTTACTATCCCATTTCTTCAGACACTGACACCCATCTCAGAAAGGCAAGCAGACCTGTCAGATGAAATTACATGTATTGTGCTTGTATTGGATTTTAAATCACAACACAGGCATTAATATCGGTGGTAGGAAGAAAAGTATACAGAAACTGACATGGACTTGATGCAATTCACTTTATTCAAGAGAAAGGTATTGACATATTGACAAAGACTAAAGACTTTTACAATTCTTACTTTTTTCAAGTTTTTTCTTAAGCTTATATGAGCAAGCAATTCTATTCTTGGTTTAAAAGAAAGCTCAGAATAGGCAGCATGAACACTAAAAGATTGGAGAATGGGAGAAAACGAAAAGAACTGCTGAGGGCCAAGCTTTTCTAGAGGAGAGGATTATAGCCTCAAGGAAGTGTCGTTGCACAGTTGCTCTGCATGCTAAACATACCACAGGCTGGGCTTTTATGTGGCAGCCAGAGGAAGTTCATTATCCTTTCAGCATATTTGAAAGAGATTTCACTATAGGTTTCAAGCCATGCAGGTGGAAGGAATGCACCACCTGAAGTAAAGGATTTTCCTCACCCCTCCATGGGAAATTTGTTGTGTGATGATCCATAGGGTTGGGAAAAGGTGGTTCCCTGGGCCAGTCATGTGAGGTTGCATACAGATGTTCAGCTTCACAAATTGAGGACAAGGCATTGTAATAAAAGTCAAAAAAAATCAAGATCCAGTAAAACAACGTGGCAGTTTGTTTTGTCAAGTATTTTTTAAAATGTAGTTTAACTGCTTAAATGGTTTGCAACACACAGAAATGGAATTGGCTAATTTAACAGTGCAATCTACTCAAGCAAGGTCCACTGAGTTCAATGGAATTTATTTCCAGGAAAATATACAGGAGTGCAGTACTAATATTTCTGAACTCTACATATGATATCATGTACCAAAAACAACCTGTTGATGGAGAAAGAGTGAAGCATATTTTATTTCTACAGCTCAGCAAGAAGAAGAAGTAGTAGTAGTAGTTTAGGTATGTCCTTCACAGCACAATTAATTTTCTGAAGTAATTACTTTATTTGCCGGTGTATAAGATGCACTTCCCCCCTTAAAATACACTGTGGGGAAATGGAGTGTGTCTTTTACGCCGGTAACACACCTACCTACCCACCCACTGGTGCGGTTCGGCAGCTGGAGACAGGAAAGGGCTATTTTTAAAACTGCCTTCAGCCCCTGATGGTGCAATTCAGCAGCTGCCGCTGATCACTAGGAGCCAGGTGAAGGGTGGATTCCAAAGGAGCTCTCTTGCCCAGCCGATCCTGCCCTCCCTGCCTCCTGATGGCCAGCAGGGGTGGGATGGGGGTGGAAATGGTCTTAAAGAATCCTTCTCCCACCCCTCACCCCCATCCCACTTTCCCCAGCTGGTGGTGGGATGTGTGCGTCCGTGTGTGCGTGCATGCCACTGTGTCTCTGTTTAAGATATTGTAGCTATTTTCAAATTTGCCTTTTTACAAACAAATTTACATGTATAAATATTATTAAATATTATGCAAATAGTGCCCTCGTTTGCTTCTATTTAAGTGATGCAGACACACCTCTTTTTGGCAATGTGAATCACTTCTTCCTCACGTCAAAATAAACATTTTGAATCTAAGACCTCACTTCAGATTTCTGAAGAGTACCATTCTTGCACCTCTAGCTACAAAAACACTTCATTTACAAATATTTTAAGGACAAGGTTTGTTTTTAAAAAGCATAGAGGACAAATATAAAGTAAGAATCCTCAGAAATAATAGACACACACACCCCATTCAATTCAAAGTATGAATAGTGCCATGAATTTTATCAGACAATATGCCACCTTTAGCACTTTCTACTCAGACAGCCAAACGAGAAAGCTACAAAACCGGACCGGTAAAGGTCAGATGTTTGACGATGAATTGGGGAACCAATGGTATGGTACTTTGCAGTGTAAAATCTCTCAAGCTCCTGTTGCTAGATTTTACAAAATAGTTTCAAACATAATTGGTAATGTCTGTCAGAAATCTTGCTTTTACGGTTTACTTTGCTTTTGTCCTCTTACCTTGGTTACATGTTTTCCCTGTGTACCCTGGGTGACACTTGCATTTGTTTGGTCCAACACATTCACCATGCTTACATCCAGGCTGACAAACAGCTGTGAATACAGAAAAAAGAGGAACAATAGCATACTCTTCTTCCAACTGAAGTGCACAGATATTGTTATAATAGTGCAATTGCTGTAGTTAATAAGCAACTATAAGCACAAAAGTGACAGGAGGAGAGAGTCCGTAAACTTTCCCCATCCACCACTTTCTTGCTACAACTCTTCCCCCCCCCCTTTCCCTGACTGCTCCCTAACATTTCTCTTCAGGTAAGGTTCTTTTGAAAGGTGCGTGAAAAGAGTTACATTTTTCTCATTTTTAAAAAAATACAAAAACACAAGCTATAATATATAGATTATACATTGAAATAATATATTCTATGACTAAAACAATGTCTGAATGACCTACAACATTTTATAATGTGGTTAGCTATGCTAATTCAGTGCATTTTGCTGTAAATAATATCCCTACACATCAGGTCTGAACAGTGGGAAAAAATTGTAATGCAATGGGTTAGCAATAGAATTTTGTGAGGATTCTTTTTACAAATTTGAGTACATGATGAACAACTACAGTTCCAGATGAAAGGACTAATGGGGAAATAACCTTAGACAATAATTAAGCTATATGAAGCTCTTACGTTCTGAAAACCGGATGTCCTTTCAAATGAAGGAATGCAGATCAATGCTTTTACTGCTCCAAAGCCAACCTTACCTTCTGAACCAAACACACACTACTGTACAAAAGGTCTGCTATGTTCAGGAACCATTTTATTGTGCACAATTAAAATGATTAAATGTGCAAATGCACAACTTCCAAATGTGTTTTCACATATCTTTACTGATGGCAGCTGGCATTTAAACTTTATGCAGCTAAAATAGGTGAAACCTTCTCATCTTATATTTGAATGGCTGCACCATGTGCTACACACAAGCTTTCATATGTAATGGATATATTTATTGGAGAAGTAATGTGATGACTATTCTAAATAAAACAGGTGTTATATTTCCAAAGAGATTTTTCAATTAAACACCAGCTCATTATATTAGATTATAATTATGTATGAACAAATCAGCACCAACAGCATATTGCTGCAATTCTGTGATTGTGCATACAGAATTTTAATACTTATGCACACACCTTCCAAAAAAATCCCCACTTGCACTTTGTGTATAGTATAGTAAATCAATATTCCATATCAAGATAATACATGACAAACATTCCTTAGCATACTGCATAATATTGGAATTCCTCCAGAATCTTTAGTGAAATTATTCATACAGTAAAATCAGAAGCAATGGTTCTTCACCAGTATGTCAGGCACGCTTCCTTTAAGGAGGCTGGATTCAACTTGGTGTGCTTAAATTGCTATGATGGATCTATCCATCATTTCCCCCCTATGAAAACACAAAAGCTCTGGGAAAATCTGATCTTCATTCTTTTCACTGCTAATATTTGAGCAGTGATGTCAGCCTGACCCCTAGCAAAGGCACTCAAGGCATTCTTGTTGTAGCTTGCACTGCAAACTGACAGGTACGAGGCAGCCTCAAAAGCATCAACTTTGCCCAAAAAAACACAATATCAGCAGTGAGCATTGATTGAAATGGCAAAATACTGAGTTAGGCATCACTGGATATCTACAAAGTGAGGGGGGGAAAGCTTTTCAGTTCTCCAGAATCCTTCATAAGGCAAAAATGATACAAAACTTTGTGGCAATGTCAAAAAAATCATAAAATTGGGCCAAATACAATGGCCGAGGCTCATACATTTAAGACTATCAGGAAATCAAAATAGAGTTTTAGATTCAACATGTGGCAGAAAAGACAAATGTACCGACATGCAGGCTCTGCTTCAATGAAGACAAAAGTCTAGCTTGTAGCCCACACCTCTAAGTAAATGAGATGATGGGATGCCAGGAAAAGTTTGTGCAGGTTGCATTTTATGCTTGCAATTCCCAGAAGCTGAGATGGACCAGTGTTTTTGGAGGATTTTGGGAGCTATACTCCAAAAAGTAACTTTTCTTAGCTTTGGCCAAAAAAGATAAAGTTAACTGGCTTAATGTATACTCAACTATCATGCATGTGTAAGTTGGATTTCCATTTATTTTTCTGGGATCTTACACAGATAGGATGATTGTGCATGCTGTCCCCACTTCCAATGTTCATTCATTGATTTTAGTTAGACAGAATAGAACGTATTTAGAAACAATGTGCAATTGTAGTTTCATATATGAACACAATGGCTAAAATCCTGTTCTATAAATGACATCATGTAAGGCTGATGATGTCAGCAGCAGCAGCTATTTTTCAGAAATTAAACATTTTCAACTTCTCTCCCAAAGCTCTTTGTAATCCTTTTTATTGTGTACGATTGATTTAACCAGGTTTAATTTATAGCTATGATTTGTTTGTTTATACTTCGGGATTGGATGGGGAATGAGTTTGTTGTTGTTGTTGTTGTTGTTCTAAACTGCCGAGAGCATTCCTGTCAACCTTCCCAATTTGGCCGGGATTACCCCGTAAATTGATGTCGATTGACGTCATAACCCGCCCCCCGCTGCCAAAACCTCATAATTTGGCAGCGGGGAAAACGCTTTCCGCGCAAACGCGGAAGGGTTTTACCCCTTCCACGCATGCATGGAAGCGCTACGTCGCTTGCGTAAGGGCTGCGCAAGCGGTGTAGTGCTTCCGTGCATGCGTGGAAGGGGTAAAACCTTTCCATGCATGCGTGGAACGCGACCTGCGCACAAGCGATGTGCGCAGGTCCCGTTTTTCTGGAGCCGCGGGTTGACAGGTATGGCCGAGAGTAGCAGATTCACTAGAGTGGTGGTATAGAAATTTAAACAAATTTCATTATTGGGAAGCCGTGAAGGCTATGGGATACGATGTCTTATTTTTTTTAAAAAAATCCTACCACCAGGGTGACTTTACTAATTGCACCAATTTTTCCCTCACATCCATGGCTTCAAAGACTTCCTGATAGTGACAGTGGGTACATGGGAGAATTTGGATCTTTGCAGGAGAAATCAGACATGTTTAGTTTGGGGCGGGGGGGGGGGGGAATTCCACTTCTAATGATGTCATTAGCAATAATTATGGCAACAGGATTTTGGCCATAGAATTATTACATCCATGGGTAATATTCCTATTTGCAGCTGAATGTGTGGCAATCAGGAGGAAGGATAGCATGCCATAATCAGTGCAACAGCAATGATTTAGCAGACCCAGTAAGAAATAACTTCACTTCATCTCACCTGCCACAGACAAGCAGGGGAAATGAGTAGGAGAAGGACTCAATTGTCTCATCGTCCCCTTCCAACTCAAATATTCTATGATTTGATGTTCAGCTTGCCTATATCCCGAGGCAGCTCATACACCATTTCAGCATACTGGAAATTGACACCAGAAGGAGACTTTGACAGCTGCAAGTCTCTAGTTTAGTCCATTCCACCCTGAGTCACATTTAGCTGCCCTGAGCCACATTTTTGTTGAGTAGGGTGGGATATAAATCTAATAAATGAAATGAAATGAATTCCAAGTGACCACTGTCAGGGAACCTTGCGGGAAGTTACGTTTTATTAACTTACTTTATATTTGTGCATGCAAGGTGGTGGGATTTCTTTCTTTCATAGATTTAAAGTAGTCTAACACTTACAAAGAGCAACTGTGACTCCATTTTGCATTTTCCCAAAGCACTCACATTCCACTGTAGTACATCAGCATTTTAGACAGTTTGCCAATGCCAAGGTCACATTCTAAAATACCAGGCAAGTGATGGTCATCTTAATCAGATAAGCAACACCTGAGAACCTCTGGTTGGCATTATAACCAGACATAACAAATAGCTAAGAAGATATCGTTAGAATTCCAGGGGGAGGGGGGCCAGAGACCCCAAAATCCTATATAAACAGACTTCAAATCTGGGGTCCGTTATATCAAGACATAGATTGGTGGAGAATTACAAAGATCATCAGATAAGCCTTCTCACCTGGACTCATCAGCTGCATGGACTTACAATTTGGACTTATAAATTGGATTTACAATTAGTTTTATTTTCCTTTATTCTGTGGATTTACAAATATGCTCAATAAAGCTTACTAAGGGATATTTGTTTCCAGCGGTTTTTCTTTGCTCTCTGGGAGAAGGGAGTAAAACTTGGTGGAGCGCTGATAAGGGCACCTCATACCTGTCAAGCGTGGCTCTGGACAATACGGGACCAGCGCAGAATGGTTCTGCGCGGGTCCGTTTTACGCATGCATAAAATCCGTTTACGCATGCGTATAATGGACATGAGCAGAACGGTTTTATTCAGGTCCGTTGTACACATGCATAGGCTTTTACGCATGTGTACAATGGACCTGCGCAGAAAAGTTCTGTGCAGGTCGCTTCTACGCATGTGTAGAAGGCTTTTACGCATGCGTACAATGGACCTGCGCAAAACCGTTCTGTGCTGGTCAGTTCTACACATATGTAGAAGGGTTCTACGCACCCTTTTCTGCACAGAACCCTTCTACACATGTGTAGAAAGGACCTGCGCAGAAGGGATGCGCAGTAACTCCTTTCCCCCTGCTGCCAAGATCCGGGATAGCGGCAGCTCCGGGCAGGAAAGGACGAAAATCGGCGCCGAAATACAGGAAATCCCGGCCAATCCGGGATACTTGAATGGTATGGGGCATCTGCTCTTCAAAATATTACAGTTTTAAAAGCTTGCTTTGTTTTGGGGATGCTAGCAGAAGCGGAGCTTTGTTCCCTTGCCTTGAAGATGTCACCAGTGCGAGGAAGGTTTCGTTAGGGGGAGATAACATCCTTATCACCCCAAAGTCCCCACCCCCTTTAGCAGGGCTTTGATCTTCACCAAGGAGAGAGTGTGGTTGTGTTGTAGGAGGTGGCAGGACAAGACTTTTTAATTGGCCATTGAGAATAGCTACCAAGATACCTGCAGCATAAGCGGAGGTGCCATCCTTCTACTTATGAGCCAGTTTGACCTGGACAGAAAATCACCCTGTTAGCCTAGCGGGTCGGTAAAGAAGGGCGCTTTCTTAGCATAACCACAGTTGGACCGACAGGGCCACACCATCTAAGCGGGCCCATGATTGGAAATAAAAGCAGTTGGGATGCCAGGGCAGGCACGGGGACCCCTGAGAACCACATGGAATAACCTAGAGCATACCACCCATACCAAAATACTAAAACACTCTAACAGGGACTCAGAAAGGTGCTGGTTGGGCAAAACTGTCTGACCAGTAATTACCACCCTTGAATCCCAGTAAAAAGAATGGATTGACCTGCCCCATCAAAGCTCTGAACAATGGGACATGTGCCTCTATGGACAGACATGGAGAGGGAAAAAACAATTTTTCAGATACAATACTGTAAGTGTATTAGAAATCCTTTTTTGAATACATGAGAATGGAACTTTCTTGGAATCAAACAGAGCTGTCTGGCCAAGATTAGAAGGCTGCCAATGTATACAATCTTAAATGTGCATATTTCAAAGTTATCTCCTTGAGCTCACGGGGACATATTTCCTGACAAGTCTGTGTACAATTACACTGTAGATCTTCTGCCTGGAATTAGAAACACAGAAGAGAAGCTACCTTATACTTTGTGAGACTGCCAGTCCATTGAATTTTGCAATGCCTATACAAGATGTGGAGAGCCAGAAGGTTTCAGGTTACAAGAGTCCAGTGTATTTTTTCAACAAAATGGGTAGTCCAGATGGCACATTGTGTCTTTGCTGAACATCTTGTCACCTACAGGTCAAATAATTATCATTCTGGATCTGGACCTATACTGATTGACAGCCGCATTCCCAGGTTTTGGCCGAGGGAGTTTTCCCAGTACAGTTTGGCCGAGGGAGTTTTCCCAGTACAGAGGCAATTGCCTGGGATTAAGTGTCATTTAACACATTGAAGTTTACTTGTAAGAAACACACATAAGATTTCATTTCTATAATCCAATTTAATGGATGTTTACTCAGAAAACAATGAACATGTTATAACAATTATTACTAACATTTCAATATGAATATTGAGAAAAATGAATTATATTTTATGTCCACAAACACAGAAGTATATAGACATACAAGTGGTTGAAAATATTGTAATACTGTACTTTGATTAGATAAGTAATTATATAGACATCTAAAAGATAAAGCTGCCATAAATGCTTCCATGATGGTAAAATAATAAATAAATAAATAACACATGTATATTTGCTGTGTTTATATACAGCTTTTATAACCCAAAAACAATTTTAGAAGTCATATCTCCAAAACACCATTGTGCCAAAATTATTTTTAAAAATTTGTTTAGCTAACCTTTGGGTTGGCACCTTATCCTGGCTATTCTGTGCCTTAAGATGTAGAAAGCTGCAAAACAAATGTCCATAAAAAGCAATTCCAGTTTTTTTGTTTTTTTGTTCCCCTGCAAGGAGGATGTACTTGGCTGGGATTTTACCAACTTGCTACATTCTCGGAGACTTACACACATTCAACATTCAAAGCTTTTTCTAAAACAAAAAAATAAACTAGGACATATTTTAAAATAGAAAATCTTTATGTCACTATCTTGTTATGAGATGTTTGCAAATAGACACATTCTTTACAAAAGTTATTAAAGGGAATGATGTTATGCTATTCTTGTTCCATTAGGCAAAGAACTCCCTCTGCAGAGTGAAAAGGACAGCTTTCTTCGGTCCATCCCATGTTAAAAGCACATCCAATTTCATGCTCCCAATTCAAAGCATTTCTCAGAAACAAAGAACATGTTTGCCCTTAAAGATACAGTATCCTTTCAGTATCTAGAACATTAAAACTGTTCCCCAATGCAAACTTTGAGAACGTGGGCCCCTTAAAATATTGTTAGATTCAAGTTCCCATTAGCAGCTTTAGCCCTTAGAGACCAAGGAAGAAGCATGATAGAACCACAGCCAGCAGAAGTTACTTTTTGACTACAGCTCCCTAAGTTCCTCAATCAGAATTTAACTTTCACAACTTCTGAATTTGGAATAGTCCCATCAACATCAGGAAGGCAAGGTGTTCCCCACTTGTGGTCAATAGGCTTTACATTGAGTTAAACTGCATAAAGCTCAATTAAGAGCTAAATGAAGGCTCAAATTTGTAGGCTTCTTCTGCCTGTGGTGAAATCCTGCTTGTAGTTGTTTTATAGAAAGCAATGGTTTGCAGCTTTTGTTTATTTTAAAAGTTGTCATCTTATGGTTTGTTTTTACTCGCTTCCTCTGTCAAAAAATAATACATGGTTTAGAATTCTGATTTGTGAGCAAGTGATATCAATGATTTACCTATTCGGACAAAATGGGAATGGCCTGCAAGCATCTGGGACTTAAGACATATTTGCATGTAAAAGGAGAAAGTGCTTAGGAACCTCAGACTTCATGCAACATTGAACCATAATGTGGCGTGTAGATAAATTCTAGAAGTCTTCTAATTAATTAGAAGAGTTAATGATTTGCATGGAGATATACATGATGTTTGAAAGCTTTTATGTAGGAATGTTTTTAGAGTTATCTTTTACACCTATACCTTTGAATTGCATTATATGTTAGCAACATCCTGTATGGTTTGGCATCTTAGGGACCTCAACTAACTGGTTGGTTATCTGTCTGTCTGGTTGTACCACTTACTATGGAGGCATGTTTTCTAGTGCTGAGACAGCAATAAATAATTATCATCATGACAGCACTCAAGAAAAGCAGCTGTGTCACAACAGCAACCATGTTATTTTCCCTACCCATGGCAGCTTGCATGTCAGTCAGGTCTTGTACTAAAATACAAAACTCAGCCTGGACAGAAGTGTGTTGATGTGTGGTTTTGGAATATAGCTCCAAAAAAACTCTCAGGCAGCAAGGCATAAATAAAATCTATAAATACAAATAAATATAAATCTACACACCTTTACCTATTAGCACACACACTCCATTCAGGAGGTCAGGTATGGTAACAATAGGAATAAAATCCTTCATACATTGCCCCATGAATAATCTGTTTAATATCTGTTGGAAGCAAATGTAATACAGCTGTTGTTCACTAAACAAGCGAGAAAGTGGATTCTTACTAACACCTGCCTTTTGCTACAAATTTCACTGAAAAATAAAAATTAAGCATCTTGTACACAGGAAGACACATTTTAATAGGCATAATGAAAGGATACTGTTTCCTTAACAGGCAATATATATTCCCTCACAATATTTTGCTAAAATATACATGGCTGCTTTAAGATACTACTATTAAAGAATATAGAATAGCAGAACCTCATTTTCGTACACACACAAATGCATTTCTGTATTTTAAGTACAGTATATTTTTACATTCACATATGAAAATATATTGAGTGAAAATTGCAGCCTCAACTACACAGCTTTTTTTATGAGTACTGTAAATGCTATTCCAGAGTATCATCAAACCCATAATCTGGTTTCAATTTAAGATGCAGATTAGAGCACTTTAAGTTGTTATACAGAGTTGCATTTATGTTTAAAAGTACAAAAAAAATCTCATAAGCAACCAAAGACTTTCCCCACATGTGCCAGTAATTCACAAAAGGATTTTGTAGGCAACACCCAAAATGATCCCCGCAATTAAGTGTAAACATGCATTAAAAGGCACATAAATCATCAGAGATAGCAGAATTCAGCATGTTTTTTTGACCCCATAGAAGAAAAGGAGAACAGCATTGAGCATAGTTGCTTTCTACTGTAGCAAGAGAGTAGAAGCATGCAAAGCTCTTGGTTATAATAGTATCTTTAGCACCCTCTGTTAATTGTCTATGAAACCCCCAATCTTTCTTATGTTTGAAGGCAGGGGAAGAAAACTTAACATGTTTAATTGAACTTGGCTAAGGAAGGCAGCCACTTATGAGGCTACACTTTCAAAATCAAAGAATTATGTTATTGATGTAGGCTTATACTATATATGCATATACTTTTCAGAAAATCTAATTTATTACAACAGTGGTGTTAAAGGTGTGTTCCAGCTCTCAAAAAGTTCTTTTGAAGAGTCCTAATTGGAAGATACACAGCCTGTGTATCGCTTCCTCAGCGATACACAAGCAGAGGGCTGTCTTAGGTGTACTCTGATGTGTGCTCTCAGCCCATGCCAGGTAAAAGTGAAGTCCTTGTGTGCACCCTAGAACACATCACAAAAGTTTATGTAAGACAGGTGAACTGGGGAATATTATATAAAAGTAAAAATGTTGGGTGCCAGTACAATACAGCACCAACTAGTGTTTGTGCTGTTAAACATATAGAATTGTTTGATCTGAAATATATGTACTGTATGTCACTAAAATGGGCTGCAGTGGCTCAAGTGGCTAAGACGCTGACTGGGAGGCGGAAAGTCAGCAGTTTGATTCCCGAGTACTGCAGGACGGAATGAGCACCCATCTTTGTCCCAGCTCCTACCAACCTAACAGTTTGAAAGCAAGAAATTGCAAGTAGATAAATAGGGACCACTTCGGTGGGAAGGTAACAGCGTTCTGTGCACTCCAGTGTCTAGTCATGTCTGCCACATGACCACGGAAATGCCTGCAGAAGCAGACAGCGTTGGCTCTTCGGCTTTGAAACAGAGATGAGCACTGAACCCTAGAGTCAGATATGACTGGCTTTCGAGCAAGGGAAACCTTTACTTTTACTATGTCACTAAAAATGCAATCACATGTATATAAACTCAGGCATCGGTCCCACTGTTTCCAACAGAGTGTAGCCCAAAGCTAATGTATTTGTGGTTATAGCCAGATATAGAAAATAAATCAGACTCTAGAGATGGCAGCAAAGAGATTAAAAGATGACACTTTCTTTTTTGGCAGTACATAACATTTTCCATTAAATTCTGGCTTTTCCCTGTAGGAAAACATCTTGCTCACCAAGTTGTCTAGCCAATCTATGGAAACTGGGGCACAATCTATAGTCAGGGTGTGTTCAGCTAAGCTCACTTCCCTCTTTCTTCATAAATGGAAAAAAAAAGGCTTATGTGAACTGTCATGGGCAGTACAGAAATTATTGACCAAGATGCATTTCTATAACCAGTGTTGTACTTTCTTCTTCCCTGCTACAACTTTCTATTCTGCAAAATAAAATAAAAAACCTACAACAGAGGACTTTCCAGCCCCCCAGAAAAGGCTTTTAAAGCTTCAGATGAGGGAAAATGATAATTGATTCTGAAAGAAACATTAAGATACAGCAAACATGCATCAGTGGTTCCTGGCTTCTATAACACATTCATAAAATCCACCTGTAATAATTTATTCAACTGTGGCAATATATGTGTCTAAAAATACAGATTATCTAAATTGATTTCAAAACAGATTCAGGTTTGGGTATGAGAAATAGAGAGTGTGCTTTGTCTTTCTTTCGCATATTCCTGTTGATTCTACTGGACTACTCAAAATCTCTCAGTACAACCAATCATGAGTCCCCCTCCTATCTGGAATATGATTTGGAGATATTTTCCCAACAGGTCCTCAATTCTTTATTGGAAGGTCAGTTTCAGAAGATAATTCTAGGGCAGTGATGGTGAACCTTTTAGAGACTGAGTGCCCAGAGGGGCGGGGCGAACTCTGTGCTGGGGAGAGAGGAGGTGCTCCTATTGGGATGCTGGGAAAAGGGGTGGGGTGAACTCTGTGTTGGGGGAGGAAGTGCTCTTATTGCGCTGCTGGACAGAGGAGCGGGGTAAACTATGTGCTGGGTGAAGGGGGAAGTACTCCCATTGGCCTGCTGGGCAGAGGAGCGAGGCTGTGGGAGGGAAGAAGCGACAGCATGTGTGCCAATAGAAAGGGCTAGGAGTGCCACATCTGGCGCACATGCCATAGGTCCACCACCACTGTTCTAGGGGAATTCTTGTTTGATATCTCTTCTTGCTGACCTGTCTACATTCCAGGGCTAATTCAGATAATACGCTTGCTTCTCCTTTAAATGTGTTTTCACAATCCCATCTTTTCCACCCTTTGAGGGAGCATTCATTCTAGAAACAGGTTACTCTAAGAGTATGCTTTGGTGTACACAGCATTCTACTAGTACTCTCCTGTGTCAAAGCAAAACTTCTATAAAAATCTTGAGCAAAGAGCATTTCTAGGGCCACCTGCATAGTGGTTTAGCATGTGACCTTTTAGTCATGTAGTCCCAAATCCACACATGCACTGTAATCCTATTTTATCAACATTATTAGTGCTATTGTAATAGCACTAATAAGAAGCAATGACAGATTTTATTTTCTTAGGATCTAAGATCACTGCAGATGGTGATTGCAGCCATGAAATAAAAAGATGACTGATTCTGGGGTGACAAGCTATGAGAAACTGGGGGAACAAGGTGAAAAGTAGAGACATCACCTTGAAAACAAAAATTCGTATAGTCAAAGCAATGGTATTCCTGGTAGTAATGTATGGGTATGAGAGCTGGACCATTAGGAAAGCTGAGCACAGAAGAATAGATGCCTTTGAGATGTGGTGTTGGAGGAGAGTTTTGAGAGTCCCCTGGACAGTGAGGAGAACAAATAGGTCAATCTTAGAAGAAATCAACCCTGACTGCACATTGGAAGGTCAAATAGTAAAAATGAAGCTGAAGTACTTTGGACATCAAATGAGAAGGGTGGATTCACTTGAGAAGGCCTTGATGCTGGGAAAGGTGGAGGGCAAAAGAAGAAGGGGCAGCCAAAGATGAGATGGCTAGATGGTATTGTAGACACAACGGGCACAGAGCTGGGTGGGCTGAGGAGGATGGTGGAGGATAGAGGTGCCTGGAGGACAGTGGTCGATAGGGTCACAAAGGGTCTGAATCGACTATGCGACTGAACAACAACAAATAATGGCAATTGCCTATCCAAGAAGGTTACAAGAAGAACTGAGACAATGCAAAGTGAACATTTAATGTGAGCTACTATTGTTTTTATTCATGGTAGCACAGTCATCCCCAACCTGGTGGCAACCATATGTGCTAGACTACAGTTGTCATCACCTCCATTGGCACAGCCCTTGGTGACAGATAGGCTTTGACCTGGCCCTTGCCCTTGGGGCCCTCCCCATTCCTGGCGAGCAACTTTTACCAGCCTGCTCTATGGAACTCCCCAAAGACTCCCAGAGCCCAGGATGCCTACTGCAGATCCTTCTGCAGCAACAACCTGGAGCTTACCTGTATTAACAGAGCCCAACAAGTAATATGGAGAGAATTGTATTACTGTAAATGTGGTAGCGTGTAGATTATGACTTAACTCTTGTCTTACTCCCTCTCCCAAAGAACAGGCGTTGTTGATGAAGTAAAAATGTTTATTGTTCTCGAAGCATATTGTAGAAATAATAGTTCTTCCATTGGTTCAGGATACAGAAGTACAACATGCAAAAAATACTAATCAAAAAGAACAGTTAGGGAAATCCACACTCAGGTCTTCCTCCAGAAACAAAAGAAAACCTAACTAATCTAGGTAATCATGACTAAGCTTGGATTAGAGTCAGGGCTCGGTGTTAGAGTCCCCTTCTCCCTTCTAAAGTGTCACTCTCAGAAACCCCAAACTCGAACTAACTCCCAACCCATGTGCCTATAGGAAAGACATGAGCTTGGCCCTCCTAATTAGCATATAGCCAATTAGAGCTCAGGGTTTTTATAAATAACCACTGGTTTTCATAACAAATGTCTGATGTTCCCTGGTTCTGGATGTTGACATAAGCGGACATTCCAGAACAGGGGAAGAAGACAAAACATAGGCCTGAAGCTTGGAGAAGCTTCTACAAGGCCCATCTGCTAGATAAGCGCAGCAGAAAGAATTATGAGGCCTTTGTAAAGAAGCAAAGCTACATTCTAAGACAGTTTAAAAACCAAAGAAACTCCATGTTGAATAACTTGTGACCAATTCCATTACAGCTGGTCAGAGATGAGATGAAATTTAGAGTCCAACAAATCTAGGAAATCACTGCCTGATTAAAAAGGCTTCAGTGGATTATTGGTTTTTGTGCGTCAGCGGCGCCCCCCTCCCCCACAGGTCTTTCTCACACATACACACACATACACATGCACTCTCCCACACACATTCCTAAACATATATATAGTCATAGATTTCTAAACGTAAATTGAGCAAATCTGCCACTCTTAACCATTAGGAATAGATACTGTATGATGTAACAAATCCATCTTCCACACAGCTATCTTTGAAAGAAGCCTTTCATTCACCCTGCCTTTAACATGCTAAAACCCATATGCACTATGCAGTAGCAACAAATAAAAACACCATTAGTGCCCTCTTGTCACTTAATATATTCCAGAAACTGCTGATACAAAGAAACATTACTTTATATCTCTCTCAGCATGCAGAGGATGACAGACTCAGGTTGTCTTCCTATCTAGAGAAGAGAGAATGAGATCCAGTGAACCAATGTATTCCTGTCCATGTTTATTTAGCCATACCGTAAGTTCCACTATGAATGGGACTTATTCCCAGGTTGTCTAAAAGAAACACTGTTCTGCATTGTGGAAGGCAGTGTCACTGTCTCTCCTGCCCACCTCCATCAATACTAACAATTCCACCTTTGTTAGTGTCAAATTTAGCCTACTCTGATCTAGCATTGTGGGAGATGTTTTTAGGTGGCATCAAATTTGCCTATCTACCCCCACAATATCCAAAATTTTGTTTGCATAATAACACAAAGTGAATTCTTCTCCAGACTTTAAGCATTATTGAGATCTGTTTGGTCAATGATATCCTGCTATATTTTCCCCTGTACAGTACATCTCTTCTTAAATCCTTGCATTCTTAGAGAGGGAGAGCACTAGATTAGATTGCACTTGAATTAAATGCTCCTCCAAATTTTCTATTGCTTTTTAGCTTTATTTTTAAAGGAGATTTAAAACTGTTGTTTTTTACTATTTATATACTTTGCAGTGACTCATTACCGCATGGGATCACTTGTGTCAAAGGTTTACACTATCTCCTACAACAAATTCCTTTCACACAGAACATGAAAGAAACATTTTGAGATGATGTTTTAAGAAACAGGCAAAGGCAGGAACCAAATCCATGATTAAACTTATTTGAAATGATTTTGTTTGTACCAAAACAAAACCGTTCAACAACTGGGTAAAAGGATTTTAGTTTTTGTACTGGGGGGGGGGGGGCCTGAACAGGGGAAAGGATTTTTAAAACTACCAATTACACTGTCATTCGTTGCTGAAATATGAATCTCTAAAAATAATGAACAATAATAAAATGGGGTCCTTAGCAGTTATTTTGACCAAGGGGATTGGAAGTATTCTATTGTCATCTGTCAAGCATCATACAGTATTACCTTCCCCACCAAGGCTAACTTCTCCTCTGATAAATTGTTGCTGTTCAGTCGCATAGTTGATTCCGACCTCTTACAACCATATGGACCACTGCCCGCCAGGCACCCCTATCCTCCACCACCTTCCTCAACCCGCCCAGCTCTGTGCCCATTGCATCCACAATACCATCTAACCTTCTCATTCCCTTCTTCTTTTGCCCTCCACCTTTCCCAGCATCAAGGCATTCTCAAGTGAGTCCTCTCTTCTCATTTGATGTCCAAACTACTTTAGTATCATCTTCACTATTTGACCTTCAAAGGAGCAATCAGCATTTGTTCTCCTCACTGTCCAGGGTACTCTGAAAACTCTCCTCCAACACCACACCTCAAAGGCATCTATTTTTCTGCATTCAGCATTCCTTATGGTCCAGCTCTCACAACCATACATTACCACCGGGAATGCCATTGCTTTGACTATACAGACTTTTAATTATGTTCCCCAGGTTTCTCATTACTTGTCTCCCAAGAATCAGTTGCCTTTCTATTTCATGGGTGCAATCACCATCTGCAGTGATCTTGGATCCTAAGAATGTAACGTCTGTCACTGCTTCTACTTCAAAGCTTTCAACTTGCAAATCATTAACTCCACTTCAGAAAATGTACATAATCTTAAGAAATGGCTCTTCAGTGGAAGTCTGAAAATCTAACCACCATTTGAGCGTTCAAATAAAGCAAAGCTTCGCTTCAGAAGCACATCCTTATTTCAGAAATGAAAACAATGTCTTTTGTTTATTAAGTGCTCTCTTAATTTACGCTGAAATAATTTGGCTAACACTAATTCAAATGACAATTGCTTAAGATGTACCACAAGGGTAGAATTTTTCAAGAACAGGTGAGGTCCTTGAAGAGTAGAGTTAGGCAAACATTGTCCCATCTTTAAAAGTGGGAATGATGCTCTTGATATCAGAAGTGGGCAGAGTTCTATAAAAGTCAGCTATTTGTTTGTTCTAAATTACTAGGATGAAGAGGAATAATCATTAAGAGATTGTACAACTGAGCCACAACAAAATACATTTCAACAAGGAAAAAAAATTAAGATATCAGTGTGAGTTTTCCTTAGCATCTCTAAGGCAAATTTCCCCCTGGACCAATAGCTTTAGAGAAACAGGGGTTTTATAGAAAGCACAGCAGAAGGTGGAACTAACTAGCTAGCTTTGTTGTGTAACATTTATTTTTATGGTGTCAGAAGCACACAAAGGTGTTTTCTGGGTTGAAAGGATTTTTGCTGGAGGAAATCTGCTCAGGGGATGCCCAAATGAGGCTCCTTTCATGTCCCCAAGATCTTTTCCCAATGAAGTGATCCCTATTTATCTACTTGAAATTTCTTGCTTTCAAACTGCTAGATTGGCAGGAGCTGGGACAGAGACGGACGCTCATTTCGTCATTCAGTACTTGGGTCTTGAACTGCCAACTTGCTGACAGTAGACATAGCAAACTGATAAATTTAATACAGGGAAAGCGTTTCTTCATTTAGATACCACTTGTTTTACAATACATGTTGCACTCTATTTCACTATTGCAAGACTTCATTTTGCTCTTATCCTTACTTATTGAAAACGAGCTCCAAAATGTTTCCCAGTGGCTCTGAGCTGCTTTGGGGTATCAAAAGATGGGTTGCAGAGGTTGAAAGAAATCTATCAGTATAACCACTCTTCGGCAACTCAACTTTAAGCCTGTTATTGCAACCGATGTTAAGGAAAATTTAGTACTGACTTTCTTGTGACAAACAAGGCAATAGAGCACTAATCAGGGACATTAAACCTGATGACATGCTGACTGTACCAGCTGTTCACAGTATGTTCTGGGACACTAAACATGATTAACAGCTGCTGCTAAAGCAGCCAAGCTACCAGGAAGAATATATATCTAAGCACCTAATACTGGACAGAAACAGCAGAGGAGTATTTGTCACTATTATGTCCAGCTTGTAATCTCCACTGGACACTTTTGGATAGAAGAATGCTAATGCTAATCCACCAATGCATCTTTTGTATTCTAAAAAAAGAAAATAAGGTCTGCAGAACTCTCATTCCCATAGTATCTGAGAATAATAATAATTTCGTGTCAGAAATTATTCTGGGTTGAAAGGATTTTTGTGGGAGAAACTCCGCTCAGGGGATGCCTGAATAAGGCTCCTTTCATGTCCCCAAGAGCTGAGACAGAGTTGGGGACTCAATCTCTCATGCTGTACCCGGGTCTTGAACTGCCGACTTGCCAGCCTTCCAGATAACAAGGTGAGCTTCTTAACCTCTGCAGCCCCGCATAGATTAAAATATTACCTGTATTCTCACAGTAATAACATTATTGTTGTCATTATCATAATGAATTACAATGAACATTTGTGCAGATTCATAAGATTTTCCACCACCACAATTATTACAAGAGTAGGCAACATGGTAGCTTCTAAACATTTTGAACTACAACCCCTATCAGCTCTAGCTAACATGACCAATAGTCAAGGATTATGGGATCTGATATTAAAAACATCTAGGGCAGTATTTTCCAACCTTTGGTTTTTGGATTTCAATTCCCAGAAGCCTAAGTCAATTCCCCAAAGCATTGATCAGACAATACAATATACTGATTTAGGCTCCTGGGAATTGAAGTACCCCTGTGGGGCATGGGCCCCATGTTGGGAACCACTGTTTTAGAGACCACCAGTTTGCTTCTGTGGACTAAAGACTTCGGCTATCAGAGAGTAATTTTAATGTAATTATCCAAATTAGAGCATTACTGTACCCTCTAGTAATTTCAGTGATGTTCTTTTCTAATCCTAATTTAGAAATTAAGATTGAAAACATGCTACAGAAGAAAAACAATGTCAGCAACAAAAATACCAACAGCAGCTATTTAGCAGAAACACTGAAATATTTATAAGCTATTTCTGTTTCACTGTATGATTTCACGTAAGATCTTTTTTAAAAAAAATGGATTCTCTTCATGCAACCATGAAGGCTGTTTTTAAAAAATGACACATACTGAATCTTCAACAGAAGTAAAAGAAAAGTTATGTGTTTGCATAGCATGTTCAATGGTGCCACCTAAAAGACTACAAGATAGTTTCCATTCCATAGCACAGTAGGTATTTCTTCAATGGAGCTAAGGTTGCATATTAACTTTAAGACGATGTACCATGCTTTATGCTGACTATACATGGTGCAATCAGGCATGACTGTTTACTAGGAAAAGACCATTTCCATCTTGGCACACAGCTGAAAAATTTTCCCGATCCTCCCACAACATCAAGGAGTTTCTGAGAAGATTCTGTCTATTGTGCAGGTGATACTATTTCTAGCAGCCGTCTGAGCAGGTAAGGAGAAAGTGCTACAATTTGGATTATCTGGAAAGGCTTTTATATTGTATTGTAGGGTACAGTTTAGCTGGATATTATTGCAAATTTCAACAAGATAACAAGGACTTGTTATGCTGTGCTCTGAAATCTGCCTTGAGGTGGGGGAAGAGGCCAATGATACTCTTCTGGGCAAACAATCTTTTCATTTTATTTTTTCTAAAATATCTGGATTCCACTGCACAAAAGGCACTGCACACTTAACTGGCTTTTTCCACAGGGTAGTCTGTGCATCACTTCTAAGATCTATTATAACACAAGCTTTAATGCATGCACAGCTTGCTTGCTTCTGATGCATGTTTTTCTCATCTCGCTATAATCTTAGCGTTCATTGCTGATTCAAAGAGGAGCACAAAGTGCTGAACCTTTGCATGTTTCCATCACTCCATTCTCTCTGAATAATGTAGACTGCAGCTCATGTGCTTTGCATGCATAAATTCCCATCTTCAACCTTTAGCATCTCCAGAGAAGGCTAGGAAAGTATCATGCCTGGAATCTCAGAGATCCATTACCAGAAAGTGTTTACAATTCTGGGCTACATGAATGCATTTAATATAAGGCAACTTACTGTATATTTCTTCTTGCCGTTTATTTCTTCTAGGTAATTATGCAACAGCATGTTTTCAATCTCTGACTTATTCTGATCCTTTCCAGGGTATTTAAGGTTCAGAGTACTCAGAAATGTTTTACCATTCTGTTCTACAGGTTCTTTAGGAACAAAGCCATACACGCTGATGCTTCTCCTACTAGTAATAAGCAATTTTCAACATCCATAGGATGGAACATATCTGAATTTAGCACAGAGCAAGATGGTTTAGCATCCTGTCCAGTCAAGACTGTGCCCATGATCAAGTTTTTGTGACCAGGTTAACTTTACACATATCTGTATCAACTGAGAAATAAGCCCTAATATGTTGAATGGGGGTTTTGACCAAGCCGGGTCTAGCTCAAGGGTGGCCAACCTTTTTATGCCACAGGCCTGAACATGCCCCTGGACAGCTGAGTGGCCTGGTTTATGCCCTCGGAAGAGGATGCATTTACAGCAGCTGCGGGCACGTTTGTGCATATGTGGGCACATTACACGGCTGATGTAAATGCACCTGCTTCCACTTCCGGGTGCAGTGGAGGCAGTGACAGGACAGATGGAATGGCATCGCAGGCTGGGTCCGGCACACCGGCCATAGGTTGGGAACCCCTGGTCTAGCTGCAGTACTTTAGCAAAGCAAACAAAAACAATAACAAGAACAAAAATACTAGTATAGTTTTGCTGCATTTAACTGTTATACCAGCAATAACACAAGAGATAGCATACTTATCAACACAAAGAGAAGAATTTCTGTTGCAGCTTATAGGGTAGGAAATTGCACTGGGTTCTCCTCTTGTACTAAATGCAGAAAATCATTCTTGTTCACACAAAAGTTACATCTGACTATAGCAGCACTGCTGGATTGAAATTTAATTGCATAGACAGCCAGGGGTGCTTTAAGGCAGCATTTTACACATGCATGGGTGCATTTAACCTCCGTTTCCAGGAACGGTGAAGGTAGTGTTGGCCAGATTATTTATTTATTTAATCATTCATTCATTCATTCATTCATTCATTTAATTATACATTTTATTAGTTAAATTTCTTCACCGCCCACTCAGCCGAGGCTGACTCAGGGCGGTTTACAATCATATATAAAAATGACATAGTTAAAACTAATTAAAAACCACCCACCCCCTAAAAAAGGGTGCAGGGACCAAAGGTACCGAAGGGGGAGGTTTTCCACTAAACCAATCACCCCACGGAGGCAACCCTTCCACCTGCACCCCATATTTGGCCTGCCAGCCAGGTTTTGAGTTATTTCCTGAAGGGCAGCAGTTCCGCCTGGAGACGTAGCTCTGTTGGCAGGAGGTTCCAGAGGGCCAGTGTGGACATGGAGAAGGCCCTCCTCCTTGTGCTAGAGAGGCGAGCCCCTCTAGCGGATGGTACAATCAGAGAGCCTCTCTGGTCCGCTCTGGTTGGACAGACAAACATCCTTAGGGCGATGCGGTCTCTTAGGTATCCTGGCCCACTATCATATAGGGCTTTAAAGGTCAAAACCAGCACCTTGAATTGCACCTGGAGGCACACTGGTAACCAGTGCAGCTCCCGTAGTACTGGGGAGGCACAGGCATAATGTCCACACCCCATCACCACCCGGGCAGCTGCATTTTGGTGCCATGGGCCAGATCCAGCCCACAGGCCATAGTTTGGGTACCCCTGGTATAGAAGATAGAAGCCTTTACAGTAATACCTCATACAAAGTCCGCTTCATACAACATCGAATTCATACAACATCGCCTAATTTCTTGGGGAAAGTTGCCTCATACAAAGTCGCAGCGACTTTGTATGAGGCATTGGGGTTTTTCCCAGGTTGCATTGTGCCTGGGCAGTATAAAAGGCAGGACACATGCGTGCATTGCTCTTGTGGGTTTTGCACGAGGCAAAGAGTGTTTAGGAGTGGTTTTGAGCATGATTTTGGATTTTTTTGAATTTTTTTCATCAGAATTTTCAGAAGCATTCCTGGGTTTTCTGCAGCATTCTTCAGGTTCTTGGACAATCAGGGTTGTTTGACAAGTTTTTGTAATGTATTTAGCCTAAAGTTCTATCACTTGACTGTTTCCTTGACTTTGCCCTGAAGTCTGTGCTGTTACAGTACAATGTATCTCTATGGAAATGACGTTGTACGAGGCATCGCAGCAAGGATTTGGACGTTGTATGAGGCATTGCAGCTAGGATTTTGCATGCCTCATACAAAGTCCAAATCCGTATAAAGACCAAACATGTGGAACCAAGTTTGGACATTGTATGAGGTAAAATGCACCATTAACTAAATTTCTATACAAAAACCTCAACTGAATTACAAAGTTTCTGCTTTAATAACTTGTTTCCATTCTTTTCTTTAGCACTTATTCAGTTTTTTTATTCTTCCTATTTAATTAAGGCATTTTTGTACTGAGTTTTAAAAATATTGTTTGCATTGTTTGTCTGTAACTTGTTAATTGGGTTTTACCAAAAAAAAAACCACCCAAGCTCTTAAATTACTTATTGTCACACCTAAAGAAACTAAAAAGATTGTGACCAGAGAAAGATCTTTCTTGTCTGTGTCTCCTTAATTATGGAACGAGATGCCAGTGGAAATTAGATCTTCTTCCACTTTAATGGACTTTCACAAACAACTAAAAACATTCCTATTTCACCAAGCTTTTCCCCCATTAGTAAATTGATGTTACATCTCCAGTATTTTCCTAACCTGGTTGGATTAACAGAGTTCAATGAACTGTGAATATGAGAATGTAAGCTGTATATTATTGGTAGGATTTGTTGGCCGAGGATGAGGTAGCTAGATGGCATTGTTGATGCAGTGGGTGTAGATCTGAGCAGGCTATGGAAGATAGCATATGACAGAGGAGCCTGGTGTATGGTGGTCCATGGGGTCGCAAAGGGTCATACTCGACTGTGTGACTGAACAATAACAAAGGATTTGTGGATTTATCAGAATGCCATCTTGGTAGGTATTATTTTTTAAATATTTTATATGATTTTATTTATGTATAGTTATTTGAGATTATTAATTTTTTTGTTGATTTTGTAATGTCTCTGAGCTGCCCAAAGTGGTGCTTGGGCCAACTGGGTGAGATATAAGTCAAATAAATAAATACAAAAAGAGAAAATATGCACAATCCCAAAAAGTTTTTTTTAAAATTTGGATCAATTTTTTCAGTGTGTTTTCCTGCCTCTGGTTGGGGATTTGCCCTTGAATGGCATGTCTGAGCGCCAGGGAATGCTCAAACTTGTGGGAATAAATTTCGAATTATACTTAAATTGACTGACAAGCTTCAATCAGCAAAAGGTATAAAGGTTTTATTTGGGGTAGAAAAAGAACTCTGTCACAACATGTACATTTATGTTATGCTACAACCAGCTAATTCTTTTTTAATACTAAAGACAGATTAATGTTGAAAGAAATTGTATTTTCTGATAGTAAAGAAAACTTAGTGGCTGTTTAGCTATAGTCTGTCAGCTTTTTAAAATGGTTTTCATTTTTTCTTTTTGGAGCACGTGCTTTCTCTTGTGTGAATCTGTAATCTCCTAGATGTTTCAAGAGTAGCTTTACTGCTGCTTCGGACTGCTTAAATAGCCAAAAGGAAACACAAATATTTAGAGGATCATGACCCTTAACTGACTAATCTAGCAAGTCCTCTTAACTCAAGTGAAAGCCAGCATTTCTGCTTACTACCATCATGTCTCTTTCTAGTTTAGTGCTATGTTTTCAAAATGTAGTTTATGAAGCCGAAAGAACAAATGAGAAAGTGAGAAATGTTATTAATGTCTGAACCCACTACAAGACACTGCCAGGATAAATAGAGGAAAATAACTTGGGGTGGAATTGATTTGTTGCTCTTTAAGTCTTTATCAGTAAAGATATTTCCAAAATACTTTTACTTAAATCCCACATGTTTCATGAAGGCAAAAATAAAATAGTTGCTTCCTTCCTCCCTGACACTATGTTGCTCATGGCTGCAAAGAGTCAAGATTGAAGTTTATATTATTTTATTACAATATGCAACTAGACCAATGTCATTCTGAAAATAAAAGAAAGCAAGATATATTGTGCTGAATACACTACCGTATATACTCGAGCATAGGTCGTCCTGAATATAAGTTGAGATACCTAATTTGGACCTCTAAAACTAGGGAAATAGATTGACCTGAGTTTAAGTTGGGGTGGAAAATGCAGCAGCAGCTGCTAGTGAGTTTCAATAATAAAAATACATGAAAATACAGTAAAATCAATTAATTTAGACATTTGTGTGGGCATGAGTACAGTAAAACCCCGACTTACATATGCCTCGAGTTACATAAAATTTGATTTACATAATGATTTTGTGCTAAAACCATGTCCCAATTTACACGATTTCCTATGGGTTTGCTTCGAGTTACATAAAGATGCTTTTTCCTATGGGTTCATTTCCCTATGGAAATGAACCCATATGGAAATTCCCTATGGAAATTTCCCTATGGAAAATTCATTTCCCTATGGGTTTGCTTTGATTTATATAAAAATTTCATTTTT
Source organism: Bradypodion ventrale (assembly GCA_035047345.1). Lineage (NCBI taxonomy): Eukaryota > Metazoa > Chordata > Lepidosauria > Squamata > Chamaeleonidae > Bradypodion > Bradypodion ventrale. The sequence continues at coordinate 28,166,027 of JAWDJE010000005.1, read as the reverse complement.
CCTATGGGTTTGCTTCGAGTTAGGTAAAAAAAATAATTTTTCCTATGGGCTTGCTTTGAGTTACATAAAAAAACGATTTAAGCAAAAGCCCATGGAACAGACTTTTTTTGTAAGTAGGGTTTTACTGTATTTATGGTAGTTACTGCCTCTTAAAAAAACTGTATTTACACCTCCCAACCAGTGGTGGTGCTGCAGGAGAAGTGGGCAAGCAGGCCAATTGCAGAGAGGCAGGAAGCAATGCTCTAGCCTAGCCTCTTGCTCTCCCTGCAAGCACCAAGCATGGCTTTTCCTCCTCCAACTTGGCCACATGGAGCAAGAACAAAAACAGGAAAGTAAGTGAAATATTTTCTTTTTATGCACATTTTTGGTTTCCCACAGAACTGCATTGAAAAGAAACAAACAGAAAAGCTTCAGAATAAAAAAGTTAATTTCCAATTCATTTAAATGGGAAATCGTGATTTGCGCCCTCTTGTGGCCACCTGTGGTAATGGCCCGCTGGTCATATATTTCCCTTTCCCCCCTCTCCCAAACCAGAAGCCATTAAACTCCCGAATCGGACCAAATACAGTGCAGTTTTAGGACCCTCGTGGTTGTTGACCTTTGTATAAATTGAGTCACCTTTTTAGACCTCATTTTGTGGACTAAAAAACTCGACTTATACTCAAGTATATACGGTATTTCATTTCCATTTGTAACAGCACTAATTATGTTGACATGTCTAGAGTCTAAAGTGGCAAGGACTCTTAGCCTGTCAGTGTCTCTTTGGGTGAAAGCAAAGGTCCCATGTGTATCATAAGCCCTCAGCATGGGAGTGTCCGTGATTATATGAAAGCCATAATTAGAGAAATACAAGCCCCATTTTGCGTGGCTCAAAGCCCCAGCAGTTCTGATACTCACGTTGGCACTGACCCCACGAGTGCCGCGCCCATCCCCAACAGCAATCAACTCTGCTTCCAAAGCGGCATAATCCATTTGTAGAAACAATTTGCCTGGGCCACCTATAAGAGCACAAAAAAAAATAACATCTGAAACTGAGTAAATTCCATGCCATGACTAAATCTGCTGACTCATGAAACATCAGTAGCCATGCTTTCATCACTCCTGACAAAGTGGCTGTCCAACTTTGATATCTAGAAGTTCTAAGGAAGTCCACTGTCGCATTCAAAAATGGTTTCTGTTGCTCTGAAACACTCAGATAAGATTTAGGGCTTAGTGCATATATGTGCATCCCCCATTTAATAAAGGTGAGATTAAGTAGTGGTGTGCATTTGTGAAGATACCAGATATCAGATATACAGAGAAATCAAACAATCTCATGAGATGTTTGGAAGTTAGACACTAGGAAAACTCCCCAGTAGATGAATTATGAACCTACTTGCCAGACTGAGATTGTCACAAGGTGTTCCCTATATCCCACACCTTCTGAATTTAGGCAATATATGATTGCACTGAGGACCTTTTTAGTGGTGATATTTAGCCCATTTCTTCAGCCTGGAGTTATGGTGGAAGATTGTCCTGGACATGATGCTGAATTTTACGGCTGCAGTGCACAGTCATGATAATACTATTGCCCCCTAGGGAAGATGCTACATTCTGATGACCACAAGTATCTGGCTGGTTACCAAACCCAGACAAAATTGAGTCACCTTATATTAAATTATAACACACAATGAAGCAGTACTAAGATATGTAGGCTAAAATTCTTTTGCCAAGTTATGCTGCTGTAACACCATCAGCATCAATGTTTCGAAACTAATTGCCCTAAACTAAGAATTCAGTCTGGGCAGGTTATCCTGCTATGGTAATAGAGTAGAACATACTGCTAGCGACTCAACATTGAGTGTCAGGCAGTGGTTAACTAATCTGACAACTCTGAGGACTAACGGCTTTGGGTGCCGAAGTCCACAAGGAAGGGTTATGGTCCCCAACCCTGTGGAACCTCCTGCCAGCAGACCTATGGCTACAGACAGAATTGCTGCCCTTTAGGAAAGGGTTGAAAACCTGGCTGGGAGAACAAGTTTGGGGGACCAATGGGGTACTGACTCCCGCTCATTGGCTCTGTTAGAACTATATGTCCCTGTTAGAACTATATGTCCCTTTTATTGTTGGGTGGGAAGGGAGGACCTTTTAAATTCGGGATGGTGTTAAATAGTTTTTATTGAATTTTAAGGGGATTTTTATAATATTTATGTGTAAGTGCACCACTCTGAGTTGCCCTAGGGCAAGAGGGTGGGATACAAACCCAAATAAATAAATAAATAAATAAATAAAATTAAATCCCACTTGAATCCATCTTGATGGAGGGCAGCAGCTTCATCAATACTCGCCTGGGGCTGAGGAAGACTTTGCATGCCAAAAGAGCTCAGGACCAAAAAGTGACTCACTGAACTGAATCAGTCATAAGAGTGTCATGCTGCAAAGCAAAAGGATGGAAGGCCACTGCATTATATTCTCAGGACAATCTTCATGGCTTATTGCCATGAGGATTGTCAAGATTCAGATTTGGATATGGCAGAAGAAAAAGAAAAAATCTCTGTAGACATTACCTGTTGTATAGCAAATCATATGACTCATCATGTAACAGATTATTTATACGAAGACTAGCTGATTACCCGGCTTCGCTCGGGTTTTTCATTTCTTTAATGTATGCCAGCCTTTCCCTCTTGGAAACCTCATGGGGTATATGTGAGTCAACCCTGCCTCCTTTCCTCCGTCTCTCTCTACCCTCACCCATCCCGCTTCTCCGTCGATGGTCACTTACCGCCCTTATCCTTCCCATACATGTGTCCGGCCACCTGATGAGAGAATGGCACACAGCCGTTGAGGAGCCTTCAGACCTTCCCTCCCTCCTTGGCTTCACACACCGTAACCGCTGCCTTCGCCGCGGAGTCTGGGTGGCCATTTCCAGAGGGGGCCAGCCTCCTCCACAGCTCCCATGCCCTCCCGGCCCTCTCAAGGGCCTCCGTTGCCACCACAGTGCCAGCCCAACCAGGCCCACCATTTGCCTTCCACCTACTGTGAAAACTACAGCTGAGCTCTGAGGGCTACAGCTGAGCTAGTCAGATGATGTCACAATCCCAACCTACCTGGGACTATGACATCAGTTCAGTTACATCACTGGGAAACACACACATTGTATAAATCAATTGCTTCCCAATTTGGGGGGTGTGCGCCCCCCCCCCCCCCGGGTTTTTGACCCCGCAGTGCTGATCTCCCAAGCCCATGTATTTGCCAAATTTCAGCAACATCCATCCAGGGGTGTGGGAGCCTTTAGAGCACATACAAACAAACACTTCTGGTTTTTATATATAGATTTCTTAACTTGAGGCAATTTGCTTCCAAATGTATGCCTTTTGCATAGGTATGTAAGAGGATGTTAGCCATTTCATTTAAATGGACCATATCGGCTGTCCATATGGAATTTATACTGGCTGGTGAATAACATGAGCGGGGGGATGATACTTGAATTTAGAAGCCTATTGTGTCTACTGCATGGTCGTCCTAGTCCCTGATTTGTATCAGTTTTTCCATCACATTTTGACACTTTACAGCTATAGCAATTACACACACATTCCTGCTCTTCAGCACTGACTTTAACATTTCACTTATCTACATTCATGTTTAAACTTGAGTTGCAGCCTTCTCAGGGTACTATTTCAAGAACTCTTTGCTCATATCAACTTCTGGTTTATTCAGCTTATAAAATAGATTTTAAATCCTATTTAAGGTAGTAAATCTTAATTCCTCCTGCAGTTCTATATGATCCCAGCCGTAGTCATAACAATCTGTGCAAATAGTTTGGTCTGTATGTTTGGGATATTAACATTCCAAAAATACAAACCAAATGATTTTGCATATCAGCTATTTTTTCCAAAACCAAGTTGCAGATATTACGATTACATAAGAACAGCCTTGCTGGAACAGGCCACAGTCCATCCAGTCCAGCATTCTGTCTCACACAGTGGCTCACCATTTCCTTCAGGGTATTCCCAAGCATTGAGAGATATCCTGCCTATCTCTTCAACCCGGAGGTTGTCCTTAGGTATCCATAATTATAGCCATTGATACCCTTGTCCTCCATGAACTTGTCTAATCCTTTCTTAAAGCTGTCAAGACTGACAGCTGTCACCACTTCTTCTGGCAGGGAGTTCCATAGACCAGTAATCCTCTGGGTGAAAAAGTACTTTCTCTTATTTGTTTGAGAACTAGTACCCAAAAGTTTCTGGAGTGTCCCCTAGTTCTAGTGTTGTGCGATAGGGAAAACAGTTTTTCCTTATCTACTTTGTCCACACCGTGCATGATTTTATAAACTTCAATCAGGTCACCTCTTAGACGCCGTCGTTCAAGAGTGAAAAGGCCCAACCATTGCAGCCTCAGATCATCAGATTGACTTGTGCCAAATTATATATAAGGAATTCCTGCTTCTCTTAATATCCCTAGTCTGGCCAAGTTATCTTGCTACAGTATGTTAATATCATAGACCATACTGCCAGTGACTCAATACAGCAGTTAACCAACCTGACAACCCTGAGGACTAACAGCTTGGGTGCCAAAGTCCACAAGTGGACTTAAATCTCACTTGAATCCATATTGATGGAGGGCAGCAGCTTAATCAATTCTGGCCTGGGGCTGAGGAGGACTCTGTGTGCCAAATGGGCTCAGAACCAGAAAGTGACTCAGGAAACTGGATCAGTGGTACAGGGGTCATGCTGTGATGTGGAAGGCAGATGAAAGGCCACTGCATTATATTCTCAGGACAGTCTTCATGGCTTATCACCATGATGATTGTCTGTATTCAGATTTGGATATGGAAGGAGGAGGAGGCTTCATATATTGCATACACCAAACAGTCTGCAGACTTTGGTTATTTCCAGTCAATAAACAAGACAAGTTTTCCAGGTGTGTATCCCTTTCTTGGCTTGAGGAACAACAAGAAACACTCAGCAGTTTCAGTTTACATGTCACTCACTACAGCTATACAGTATCAGTATGTCACAAAGGGACACTGGTTTGCACACATCATCCATTCACTATGAATTTCAGATAGAAATGAGTTTATATAAGAGGTCAAAATAGCCAAAATCTATATGACAGATTCACAGAAGTAATATCTAGCTGTAATGTGTGGGAATAGACACTGAGTAATAAAAAGAACACTGAGTTGCCTAAACCTGTCAAAGCTTGCATGTCTCACATCTTAGCACAACTTAAGCATGTACAGTCTATGAAATGAAACCTCAACTTTAAGATTCACAGCTTTTCTAGCTAATATCTATTTCAGACATGCATTCAGAAAAGCACACATTTATGTAAGAAAGTACTACAAGGACTGGGACTGTTCTCTGGCTTTTTGTTGGTTATACAATTTATGTACAAGGTTCACAACACTTATGCCTCCCCACACAAGTATTTTGTTTTGCATAAGTTTTTGTTTTCCTTTGTTTATCACCAATCCATTCCCCCTAGAATTTTGGTTCCCAAAGTGGGGCCCATGCCCCACAGGGGAACTTCAATTCCCAGAAGCCTAAGTCAGTCCACTGGCTGATCAGTGCTTTGGGGAAATGACTTGGGCTTCTGGGAACTGAAGTCCAAAAACCTAAGGTTAGGAAACAGTGCCCTAGAGAAATGATGAGATAACAAATGCCAAAACATAAACATTATAGTAACCAAATTTTTCTCCTCTAAAACTCTTACTGTCATATTTCCCATTTGGGAAATGTGAAAAATAAATAAATGGTGAGGGTTCCATATGCCATCTACTACAGTCTATCCTATGGAATACAGTCTGTATCCAAAATTATGTTAATTTGTTGTATTTATCAAATACCAAAATGTTCCAGCAGACCCCTCAGTATCCTGCCAGTTAATCCAGGGCAACTATTTTTGGCTGATTCCATGTTCATTGCAAATCCAATGGTAAATGTGAATCCATGACTAAATCACATACAATATTTGTACTGAATAAAGATGGGATGGGAGGTATCTCCTTTTTAAAATCTGATCACATTTTTATAACCTGGTTGTATAATATGGGAGCAGAAGATGACCTGTAGCTCTGTCAATTTGCATACACATTAAATTCCAGCATCTTCAGGTAGGGCTAGGAAAAGATCGAAACTGAAATCCTGGAGAGTCTCTGAGTAAGTTAAGTGTTGTTTGATCACCTGAGACCTTAATCAATAGTAAGGCAACAAAGTTCCTGTGTTCGAGAATCTATCCAAATTAAGGTTTAAATCAACTGTAAAATTACTGAGATGGAGTTTGTCCTTACTTTCAGGTAAACATGCCTAAGTTTCAGGAGTAAAGGCATTTACATATGCACTCCTAATTTAACAGGCTACCCATGTTGCAAAAACTGTACACATCCAACCCACACTATCAAGAACCAACAAGATTTTGCACTAGAAATCTGGTACCGGTAGTTCCTGATCCAAACATCTCTTCTGTGATACATTAGCAAAGTTGCCTTTGGACAAGCTCCTTGATTCCAGGAGTACACAGTAAGAGCCTCCACGAAGATTGTGAATGCAATCAGGTGTACCTTGGGTGGCAACCTTGTCGGCTGACATCAGATCAAACCAAAGGAACTGAAGAATGAACTTCAATCCCCTTCTCTCTCCATCAGCAAGTAGTAAAGGTAAAGTTCTCCTTTGCTCGAAAGCCAGTTTTTCTGACTCTAGGAGGCCGTGTCTGCATAGGCAGACATTTCCATGGACATGTATGTGGCAGGCATGACCAGACGCCAGAGTGCATGGAACGCTGTTACCTTTCCTGCCGAAGCGGTACCTATTTATCTACTTGCAGTTACTTGCTTTCCAACTGCTAGATTGGCAGGAGCTGGGAACAGAGAGGGGAGTTGACTCATGCAGCACTTGGGTCTCGAACTGCTGACCTGCTGTTCATCAAGTTTCAGCATCATAACCACTAAGCCACTGCAGCAGGTAAAACATGGCAAATGTGCTCTACCTTACAGGACTGTTGCAAGCGCACATACGAATACCTAGTAAATGCAATTTAATTTTGGCCTGCCAAGAAAGTGGCTTCGTTTTGGCCGTCCAAAGTTTGATCAGGACATGAAAGGAGAAGGATGCCTTCCAAAATAATAAGACAGCCTCGCTTAACACTTTCCTTCTGGCATGTGGCTGGCAAATGGATTCTGACTCGCAAACAAGGCCGTGACCAAAGTATTCCTCTCCCTCCCTCCCTCCCTCTCTCTCAGCTGTCCCTGCGTGCCTTGCTGTTTTTCAGCGCGCATCATGTTTTCAACGCCTAAAGTGCCCGTCAAATCTCGTCGGCTTAAGCTTCTGCCGCCCTTGCCCCACCGGCGAACTGCTCTGGGGCCGTTTCGGGAGGCGTAGAAAAGCCACCGATCAACGGTGAATGGCGAAGCACTCTCAAACCAGGAGGAGAGAGAAGGAACCGACGGACGGAAGCAGCGGCGGGGAGGGGGGAGGAGGGAGATGGGTTTCCCTTATTTGTCCCGGCCCGTCTCTGCAGACTCGCCATCGGATCCGCAGGTGGCGAGGCAATGCAGTCCTCCTCGCCACCAAGCCCCGGCGCCGCGGAGCGACGGGGGTAGATCCTGTTCCTCGCCCACCACCACCCCAACCAGGTCCCGGCAGGGGCTGCGGCAGGGGCTCAGTGGTTAAGAAGCTCGCCTTGTTAGCTGGAAGGCTGACAAGTCGGCAGTTCGAGACCCGGGTACTCCATGAGGGATTGAGCGCAAGTCTCTGTCCTGGCTCTTGGGGACATGAAAGGAGCCTCATTTGGGCATTCCCTGAGCAGAGTTTCTTCCACAAAAATCCTTTCAACCCAGAATAATTTCAGATACGATGATATCATCATCATCATCATCATCATCATCATCATCATCATCATCATCATCATCATCATCAAAGGTAAAGGTCTCCCTTGCTCGAAAGCCAGTCGTATCCGACTCTAGGGTTCAGTGCTCATCTCTGTTTCAAAGCCGAAGAGCCAGCGCTGCCTGCTTCTTCAGATGTTTCCGTGGTCATGTGGCAGGCATGACTAGACACCGGAGCGCATGGAACGCTGTTTACCTTGACACCGAAGTGGTCCCTATTTATCTCCTTGCAATTTCTTGCTTTCGAACTGCTAGGTTGGCAGGAGCTGGGACAAAGACGGGAGCTCATTCCGTCCTGCAATACTCAGGAATCGAACTGCTGACCTCCCGCCTTCCAGTCAGCGTCCTAGCCACTCGAGCCACTCTAGTCCTATTATTATTATTATTATTATTATTATTATTATTATTATTATTATTATTATTATTATTATTATTATTATTACCACCACCAGGTCTTGGATCGATCCCTTACCTCTCCCCCCAACCCAGGAGCGCAAAAACATTGTTTTAGATCTCTTCCCTCCTCCCATCACCACCTCCCATTCTTTGAGACACTGAAGTTGAGCGAACAAACAAACCCAGCCATAAATGTACCCCGTCCTCCAGGCAAAAAAACTGGGGGGATTCGTAAGGTTTCTCAGGCTCCCAATCCCCCCCGCACCCCCCCCAGCCCCCCCCCCCCAGACTCATGCCTTCGGTGTTCTGCTCCGTTTACTTCTCTCCCTTCCCTCCGTCACCCCCCTCCCCCCTTTCCCCTCCCGCCCGCCTAGCAAAGCGGCGGAAAGTCTGGGCTCTTACTTACCCTCCTCTGTCAAAGTCCCCGGCGGCGCCCAGGTACAACCAGGAAAACGTCACGAAGCTCAGGTATACAACACCCATGTCGGGGAGGAAGAGAAAGAGGGAGAGATGGTGGGGAGGGGGGGGGGGAGAGAGAGAGGAATAATAATGATAATAATAGGAACCGCCTTGGTGCGTCCCCAGCAGCAGGTTGGAAGGAAGGAAACGCGACGCGAGAGAGTCAGTCCTTCTTCCAGGCGCACCCAGTCCCGGCCCCCCTCTCTGCAAAGCGCGCGCGCGCGCCTGAACTCTTCACAGCAAGCGGGGGGGGGGGGAGGTGGCCCTCCAGGGCGGCTGCTGTGCTGCTAATCCCGGCTCCTCCTGAGGGGAAAGCGAGAGAAGTCCACCAGCAGCAGGAGGGAGCCCCCTCGCCCGCCTGCCTTGCTCTTTCCTTCTTTCGTCCCTCCCTCTTTCTCCCTCATCTCTCAGGAGAAGCTGGGGACGGAGACGACGACGACGCTGGCCGCCCAGGAGAGGAGCCCGCGCACAGCCAGTGTTCCCGCTCGCTCTCTAGTCCTCACTCTCAGGCCGCGTGGAAAGCGCGCCGCGGAGTTTCCCCCTCGGCCGAAGTTTTTCCCCTAACCCCGTGACGGCGAACCTTGGCACTCCAGATGTGCTTGGAGTTCAGTTCCCAGAAGACCAAGCCCCCTGTGAATCCACACGCATGGGTTTACTGCAGTTCATCCGGCCCCGCACTGCCCTCGTCGCTCCCAGAAGCAGAAGTAAAACGCGCCCGGACAGGCGCATTTTACTTCCGCTTCCGGGAGCAACAAGGGGAGCACGGGGCCAGATGAACCGCAGTAAACCCATGCGTGTGGATTCACAGGGGGCTTCTGGGAACTGAAGTCCAAGCACATCTGGAGTGTCAAGGTTCGCCATCACAGTCCTAACCTAAGCAAGGCAGAGCGAGGAGGCAGATTTGTTTATTTATTTACCACATTGATAATTTCTACTGAATTCTACATAAAAGCAGACATGTTTTATTAGTCGATATTATTATTTAGTCAATATTATTTTTGTCATTTGTACTAATAAATCTCAAAGCAGATGGGCGGGACCAGCAATTGAAGCTTGGTTTTGGGACTGCAGCGGCTCACATGGTTAAGACGCTGACTGGAATGTCGGCAGGTCGGCAGTCCGAGACCTAAGGGCCACACGACGGAGTGAGCTCCTGTCTCTGTCCATGCTCCTGCCGAACTAGCAGATCGAAATCAAGAAAATTGCAAGTAGATAAATAGGGACCACTTTGGTGGGAAGGTAAACAGCGTTCATTACACTCCCGTGCCTAGGCATGCCTGCCACATGTCCATGGAAACATCCGAAGGTGCAGACAGCTGCTGGCTCTTTGGGTATTTTAGTGTATGAAGACCAAGACACAGGACACAGCCTCGGCTGGGTTAACTCAGGTTTATTGCATCGTGGACAGAGGGAACATGAGGTGATGGCGGATCGATAGCTCTTTTTATACAGCAGTAATACATTTGAACGTGGTGCCATGGTAGCCCATTGGCTACTGCCTGCGTGACGTCATTGCGAGTCACGCCCTTCTTGTCCAGGTGTAGGTAGTGGCGGGAAAGCTTCCCGCGCTGTTGCCTTTGATGAGTTCGGACCAAGAGAGCTTGGACGCTCGCTGCTGCCAGCTGGTGGTCATTAGCTCGCGTCCTATTACAGGGTTTATATGATACAGCTGAAGGTTACATTGTTGCTATAGGCAAGGTTACATTGGCTCCGATACATTGTAATCCATGTGGAAGGAAAACCATTAGAACACAACACCCCTCCCCCCTAGGATGAGACAAAGTCTCGAGCCCCCACTCAAACACACTCCCCCCCTAGGAGACAAAGTCTCTCAGCCAAGATGGCTTATTTCGAACACGCTGGGGTCTCGATGCGGGCTGCCTTTGCCCGGGTTTGCTACCTTCTCTTTGTCCCCTGGTTTCCTGCCCTGTAATTGGAGAGGGAGACTCGTTAGTGACTTGCCGCGGCTCCGCGGCGTTGTCGGGAGGTGTGCTCTCTCTTAGGGAAGAACCGGGGGCACTGGGGACTAACGAAAAACCCCTCTTCTCGCTTGGATGGGTGGGGGAACACTCCTGAAAACCCCCCCGGCTCGCAAAACCAAAACCAAAATTACATTCGGGGGCAGCGGTCGCGAATTCCTCTCCCCCTTCCCCGGCCTCTGATGGAACTGGTTTATCAAAAGGATATGAGTCGGGGCCGCTGCTTCTTCCTTCCCCCCTTGCTTGGGACTGTTGTCCGCTGATGTCTCCCCCTTGGGCTAAGCGGGTGGGGGAGAACCCTAACGCTGAATCCTGTTGATGAGCCCCACTGTCTGGTACGCTCACTCGGTGCCTCAGCTGGTCCGCGTGCCTCCTCCAGAGGAGACCTGTGCTGGTCTCGACCCGGTACGACACTGGCCCCGTCTGTTCTACTACCGTCCCCGGCACCCAGGCTGGCCCTGCGCTGGCATAGTTTCTACAGTGAACAGGGTCGCCGGCGGCGAATCCTTTCGAGACTGCCAGCCCTATGTTTTTTCCCTTCTCCTCGACTCTCGTCGGGTCTAGCCTGGACAGAATCGTGGTCAGTTTTCGCCGCATCAAGAGCTCTGCCGGCGAGTAACCTGACGCTAAGGGGGTCACCCTATACGCTAACAAGAACTGACATACTTGGTGATTTAGGTCCCCCGGGCCCATGCGCCGAAGCGCATCCTTTGTTGTACGCACCAACCGTTCCACTTGGCCATTCGTGGCCGGGTGAAACGGTGCGGATGTGACATGCCGAATTGCGTTTGCCGCCATGAATGCTCCGAACTCCGAGGAGGTGAAGCAACTCGCGTTATCGCTGACTAACGTGTCGGGTAAACCGAACGTGGAAAAGACTCTCCGTAGCTGGCTAATTGTCGTGGCGGAGGACGTGCTCTTTACTGGGATAACCTCCAGCCACTTGGAGAACGCATCCACCACCAGGAGAAACATGGTTCCTCGGAATGGGCCAGCGAAATCTATGTGTACTCTGGACCACGGCCCCCTTGCTGCGTCCCATTCCCTATGCGGGAGGCGAGCCTCCTCTGGACGGGATCCCTGACAAGCCTCACAAGTGCCGACCATGTGCTCAATGTCCGCGTCCAGTTGTGGCCACCAAAAATAACTGCGGGCCAGCGCTTTCGAACGAACGATCCCCGGGTGGCTGACGTGCAGCAGTTTGAGCACCCTCGGCCGCATGGATGTAGGGACCACCACCCGTTGGCCCCACAACAGGCACCCCCTTTCTAGGGACAGCTCTAGCTTTTTCCGAAAGAATGTGTCGAATTCCGTGCTCGGGGACGATGCCGGCCACCCCTTCTGTACCCATGAGCTAACTTTTTCCAGCGTTTTGTCCTTGCCTGTCGCCCTAGCAATATCGGCTGGTACTAGTGGGGGTGCGTCCAAGACCTCGATTAGCAACACCTGGCGGTCTCTGTCTACTCTAGCCTTTTGGTCATCCGACAGGGGCAAAGGGGATCTCGAAAGTGCATCAGCATGGCTGATCTCCTTTCCGGGCCGGTACTCCAACTCGTGTTGGTATGCGTTGAGAAAGATAGCCCAACGCAGCATTCTCGGGGATAGGATCTGCGGCGTGGGCTTGCTTGCCGTGAAGATCCCTAACAGGGGCTTGTGATCCGTTACAATTTTAAACGGGCGGCCATACAGAAAATCGTGGAACTTTTTGGTCCCCGCTACTATGGCTAATGCCTCCCTGTCGGTTTGTGCGTAATTTCGCTCTGCTTGGGACAGGGACCTTGAATAAAACGCAACCGGGGCCTCCCTTCCGTCATCCAACACGTGGCAAAGCACCGCCCCCACCCCCACCGGTGATGCATCGCAGACTAATACCACCGGCCGTTTGGGGTCGAAATGCGTTAGAATTGCGTCAGAAGTCAAGAGTTGCTTTAGCTCTTTGAATGCCCTCTCGTGCTCGTCACCCCACATCCATGTCTCCTCCTTTTTAAGCAACCGATGAAGCGGTTCGGCTACGGACGCTTTCCGCGGAAGGAATGTATGGTAAAAATTGAGGAGCCCCAGGAATGACTGTAGCTCGGTTTTGGATGTGGGGCGAGGGGCCTTCTTGATGGCTGCCACTTTGGATTTGGATGGCCTAATACCCTCGGGTGTGATTCGGAACCCTAAAAACTCGACCTCGGTTTCGAAAAAGACACATTTGTCCTTCCTCAGTCTCAGCCCCGCTTTCTCGAACACAGTTAGTACTTTGTCCAATCTTTTTGCCAGTTCGGCCTCACTCCCCCCTGTTATCAACACGTCATCAAAATAAGGCAACACCCCCTCCAGCCCCTTCAGGAGGCGTTCCACAAGCGACTGAAAAAGGCCGGGTGCCGAGTTCACGCCGAACTGTAAACGCGACACCTGGAACGCTCCTTTATGTGTGACTATCGTTTGGGCCGCGGCCGTGGCGGGAGTTACGGGGAGTTGCTGATAGGCTTGTGCTAGATCGAGCTTAGCGAAACACTTTCCCCCATTTAGCCTGGCCAAAAGGTGGCTGACCACCGGCACCGGGTATGCATTAGGGCGGATCGCCTTGTTAATTGTACACTTATAATCAGCGCAAATGCGCACCTCCCCGTTAGCCTTCAGAGCTGTTACAATTGGAGTTTCCCACTCCGCGGAATCAACAGGAATAAGAATCCCCTGGCCCACCAATTTGTCCAGTTCCGCCTCTATTTTGTCCTTTAGTGCGAAGGGCACCCTGCGCGGTTTGAGTCTTATCGGGCGGACCTCCGGGTCTAAGTCGAAGGCTACAGGGGGTCCCTTGAATTTTCCCAGTCCTTTTTTAAAAACGTCGGGATGCGCGTCGCACACCGCTTGTATTGGATCCCCCCCCACCGAATGTACTCCCCCTATGAACAGGCCTAAAGGCTGAAACCACTGTGTCCCAAGGAGGCTACAACTTCCCCCCTTGAGGACAACTAGGGGCAGTTCCGCAGAATGTCTCTTGAAATTAACCCGAAATTTCCCGACCCCCAATACCGGAATGCTGTTTCCCTGTACATCTCGTAGCGTGGACCTCAATGTTTTAAGTTTGGGCCGCACGTGGGGGTCGATTTTCAAGAACTCTTTCTGGGGGATTATGGAATAGGAGGACCCTGAGTCAATTTCCATCCTGATAGGGGCCCCTTGTATTAGTACCTCAACGAAGTAATGGGACTGTCCCGTGGACACGCTGAACACCGGGGCGTCATCTTCGCTGCCGTCCGAGACACGGCCCACGCCGTCCTTCTTCCTCGTGGTCTGGGCGCCATCTTTGGGCCTCGCGGGACGGTCCGGTCTGGTCGAACGGTCTGGAGACTGCCTCCGGCCCTCCTTTCTTTTTCTGCATGCCTTGGCAATGTGCCCCCGACGGCCGCAGGTGTAACATTCAGCCTTTCTAAATGGGCATCTCGCGCGTTCGTGGGCCGCCCCGCAACCATCGCAGCGGCGCCCCCCTTTTCGGACCTTCTGGACCTCCTCGCCGTCGCTGCCTTCCGAGGACGATTTTGAGGCCCGCCGGGTTGCGTGCACCGATTGTCCGGACTTCCCGTGCACCGAATTTTCTGCTTTGCCGGCCCTGGGACGCCACTCACGCCACTGGTGCATCTCGTCTACTCCAGCATTCGTGGACTCCGCGGCTTCGGCGGCCTCGACGACCTCTGCCAGCGTGGGTGGCGGCTCCTTGTTCATCAAGCTGCGCTGCACCTCCTTGTCTTTCAGGCCACACAGCACGCCGTCCCTGAGGGCCATGTCTAGGATATCGCCCCATTTGCAGGGGACGGCGGCTACCCTCATGGCGGCCACGAATGCCTCAACCGACTCGTCCGGCGCTTGGACTCGCCTCCAAAACGCGCTCCGAGCGGGAAACATCGCCCTCGAGGGTTGGAAGCGCTCCCGTAGCAGCTTCATGATGTCGTCCGCCTTAAATTGGCTCACCTTCTTCGGAGCGATGATGCCCACCAGCGTCCGCTTGGTTTCCACCCCGAGCATTCTGGTGAGGATGGCCCTCTTCCGCTCCTCATCGTCTTCCTTGACTTTGAGTTCCACCAGCGCCGCCTGGAAGTCCATCTCCAACAGCTCCCAGTCTTGCGGTTTGGTGATGTTGAACCCGCTCTGTGCCCTGGCTGCTCCTTGGGGATCCATTATCCCACCTTCGTCGCCAATTTAGTGTATGAAGACCAAGACACAGGACACAGCCTCGGCTGGGTTAACTCAGGTTTATTGCATCGTGGACAGAGGGAACATGAGGTGATGGCGGATCGATAGCTCTTTTTATACAGCAGTAATACATTTGAACGTGGTGCCATGGTAGCCCATTGGCTACTGCCTGCGTGACGTCATTGCGAGTCACGCCCTTCTTGTCCAGGTGTAGGTAGTGGCGGGAAAGCTTCCCGCGCTGTTGCCTTTGATGAGTTCGGACCAAGAGAGCTTGGACGCTCGCTGCTGCCAGCTGGTGGTCATTAGCTCGCGTCCTATTACAGGGTTTATATGATACAGCTGAAGGTTACATTGTTGCTATAGGCAAGGTTACATTGGCTCCGATACATTGTAATCCATGTGGAAGGAAAACCATTAGAACACAACAGGTATAAACAAAGATGAGCACTGAACCCTCGAGTCAGATACGACTGGCTTTCGAACAAGGGTGACCTGAAGCTGAGCGAAATATTTAAAGGCTGGAGGTGAAGGCCTCACCCCAGATGACGTTTAGGAATGGGGTGAAGAAAGCCAACCCGCCCATAATGAAGTGAACAATGTTTCACTTCTACCCTTTCAGATCGAAAGCAAGAAATTGCAAGTACAGTACTGTATTGAAATAGGGACCACTTCGGTGGGAAAAGATCATGGGGTCATGAAAGGAGCCTCATTCGGGTGTCCCCTGAGCAGAGTTTCTCCAGCAAAAATCCTTTCAACCCAGTATAATTTCTGACACGAAATTATTATTAGAGGAAAGCTCGCGGGGATGGTTGAGAACATCCTGGCTCGTCACAAGGGTGCGTGCTCATGGGCACGCTCCTGGGTTAGCCGACTTTTACCTGCCAGATAGAAGGGCTCCAAAAGCTTAAGTTTGCCCGGACAGAAGGCAGGCACGTCAGACTGGGCTTATTCTGATGCTGGGTCTTAAACCTGCATTTGCATGAGTCTCAGTAACTGCACCAACACATGTTCATTTTAAATAGGGTCGTATTCCTCTTTCGTGTCCAGGTCAAACTTTAAACTGCCAAAATGAAATCTCACTCTTAGCTTTCATGGATCTAGTCCACTTTGTCAGACCTAACTTTAATTTTTGTCTGGAGGAACAAAATTTTTTAGGAGGGGCAACAATGTCATGCTCACATATATAACATTGGCATCACAGAGTAGGGGGGGCTGTTAGCTCAGGAGAGTTTTTGCACCCCCTGACCCCACTCAGGCTCTGGCTCTGGTCTCTGATATGCCAAATGAAGCCACTTTCTTGGCTTTGTCATTGGCCAAACTTAAATCTTTATCAGTACATTTTTCTCATAGTAATCGGCAGACCAACAAATGAGCTGGATTCTGTATCCACATTCACATAGTGTGTTGTTGTCCACCAACAGCCCCCACTTGAGCATGTTAGTTTTACATTTAGGCACTGTGACCCTCAGTCTATTCAAGGTCCTCCAAGTGGCATAAGAAAGGTCAAGTTCTTCAGCCATATCCTCCTTTAATGTTATTAATCAGGGTGTGTCTTGATTAGGAAAAAGTACTACATTTACTTTGGTTTCACCAGGTTCAAAATCAATTCAAAAACAGAGGAATACAGGACACACAGAAGAGGAGTGCATTTACCTCCCAAAATGCAGGTTATCTTAAACTATCCACCAGAAGTTGTCTATTTTGCCCCAGTTAATGAACTGTTGAATGCACGTGTGTATCAGCATATATAATATTATGCCACTTTAGTTTGCCCTGTAAAGTTTGTAGGATTTCCCACAACTCAAAAATGCCCTCCCCCCATTCGTACAGTCATAATGCTGTGACTATTAAGCAGATTGTTTGCTGTCACACACAAAAAAGTGGCAGAGTTATAACAGTTACTTATAGTTCATTTATCTGGGTTTTGTACTTGTTTTCAATGTATACAACAGTTCACAACATCCAAAACAAAGGACAGTCTGTTGAAAAGAAAAGAAAAAAAACAGTGAAAGCTGTCTCCCCCACAAAATTGTATTTTTTTTCTGTACACACACACACACACACACATCATTTTTCACATTTATACGGCCGCCTTTTTTGCCTCAGCAACTCAAGGCAGCTCACAACAATTAGTTAAAAACCCATCCCTCATGCTAATTAAAACCAAATACTAAAACTATCTAAAACATCCGTAAAACATCCGTAAAACATCCCTGGTCCCTATATATGTATGCATCTGTTCATAAAAGGCATGGCCAAAAGGGAAAGAAGTACACTTGTCGTAACATGTGGAAGTATATGCAAGATGAATGGTTTCAGAGCATAGTAACTGAGTGATAACAAGATAACTGAGGAGAAAGCAATGAGTCAAAAACAAAAAGTAGCAATATGATCCAAAAGTAAAAAAAACCTGAAATGCTTCACTAAAATGTTACTAATAGGTGTGACTTTGAATTCTCAAGTACTGTTTCAGGCTTATTTGATACAAAGTTAGAGCACAAGAATTGAAGAAATAGCAAAAAGTACAAAACACTACCCAGATGCAGTGAGGCCAGTTTCCATCGCAAAACATCTATCTTGGAAGTCAGTCTGCCCAAATTGACTGGATTTGGCCATTAGCTCTGACCACCATATCTAGCAGCAGAATTCAATGATTATTTTAGTATTGCTCTTCATCTGCTTGTTCCTGCATAATAAAATCTTCACTCATACAAGCTGTTCTACTCTTGTTTTGCCTACCACCACCATCCTTTCACTCTCCATATACCTTTTGACCCAGTCTCCAATGTTGACTGATTATGTGCCATCAAGCCAATTCTAACTGATGTCATTCTTGCCAAGGTTTCCTAGGTAAAATGAACTCAGAAGTGGTCTACTAGTCTGTACTTCTAAGATAGAGGGCTATGGTGGCTTAGTCACACTGAACTTGACAACCAGAAGGTTGGCAGGTCAGCAGTTTGAAATCCTAATGCTCTGTGATGGAGTGAGTTCCCATTGTTTGTCCCAGCTCTTGTCAACCTAGTAGTTCGAAAGCAAGAAATTGCAAGCAGATAAATAGATACCACTTTACTGACAAAAAGTAGCAATGACTTGAACCTACTTTTAATGGAAGTGAAAGAAGAAAGTCCCAAAAGCAGGATTGCAGTTTAACATCAAGAAGACAAAATTATGACTAAAGAAGTACACAACTTTAATGTAGACAATGAAAAGTGAAAAATAGTATAACTTGGTTCTATCATCAATCCAAATGGAGACTGCATCTAAGAAAGATTATTGAGATCTGGAAGAGCAGCAATGAAACAATTATAAAAGACCAATAAGTGTAGGGATGTGTCATTGGAGACCAAGATCATCCATACTCTTGTATTTCAGATCACTATGTATGGGTGTAAAAACTGGGCAGTAAAGAAACTGGGCAGTAAGGAAAGCAACACAAGAGGCCGGACTAGAGATCTTTTCAAAAAAATTGGGGAAATCAAGGGAACATTCAAAGCAAAAATGACCATGATAAGGGACAAAGATGGCAAGGAGTTAGCTGATGCAGAAGAGATTAAGAAAAGATGGAAAGAATACACAGAGGAACTTTACAAAAAGGACCTCAACACCACTGATAATCACAATGAGGAGAACATTGAACTTGAGCCAGACATCCTAGAGAGTGAAGTCAGAAAGGCCCTAAAAAGCACTGCAACAACAAAGCTAGTGGAGATGACGGTATCCCAGTTGAATTTTTCAAAGCTCTAAAAGATGACGGAATCAAATTACTGCATTCAATATGCCAGCAGATCTGGAAATCAAAACAGTGGCCAAGGGATTGGAAAAGATCAGTATACGTTCCAATCCCAAAGAAGGGTAATGCCAAAGAGTGTTCAAATTATCGAACAATTGCGCTCATCCCACACGCTAGCAAGGTGATGCTCAAGATAATACAGGATAGACTTCAGCAGCATGTGGAGAGAGAATTGGCAGAGGTGCAGGCAGGTTTCAGAAGAGGCAGGGGGACTAGAGACCACATTGCTAATATACAGTGTATCATGGAGAAAACAAAAGAATATCAGAAACAAGTCTACTTCTGTTTCATTGATTACAGCAAGGCCTTTGACTGTGTGGACCACAACAAAATGTGGCAAGTACTTAAAGAAATGGGAATATCAGAACACCTCATATGCCTCATGAGAAATCTGTACAAGAGTCAAGCAGCAACAGTTAGGACAGAACACGGAATGAGAGAATGGTTTGGAATAGGAAAAGGAGTAAGACAAGGCTGCATTTTATCACCCTACCTTTTCAACCTATACACAGAGCACATAATGCGCAATGCAGGGATGGAGGATAAAAAGTGCTGGGAGAAACATCAACAATTTGAGATATGCAGACAATACCACCCTAATGGCAGAAAGTGAGGAAGATTTAAAGAAGCTACTGATTAGGTTGAAAGAAGAGAGTGCAAAAGCTGGCCTGAGACTTAACATCAAGAAAACCAAGATAATGGCAACAGGCCCTATCAGCACCTGTAAAGTAGACGGGGAAGAAGTAGAAGCAGTGACGGATTTTACTTTCTTGGGATCTAGGATCACTGCAGATGGTGACTGCAGCCATGAAATAAAGAGGTGACTGGTTCTAGGGAGACAAGCCATGAGAAACCTGGGGAACATAGTGAAAAGTAGAGACATCATCTTGTAAACAAAAATCCGTATAGTCAAAGCAATGGTATTCCCGGTGGTAATGTATGGATGTGAGAGCTGGATCATTAGGAAGGCTGAGCGCAGAAGAATAGACGCCTTTGAGATGTGGTGTTGGAGGAGTGTTTTGAGAGTCCCCTGGACAGCGAGGAGAACAAATAAGTCAATCTTGAAAGAAATCAGTCCTGACTGCTCCTTAGAAGGTCAAATACTAAAGATGAAGCTGAAGTACTTTGGACACCAAATGAAAAGAGAGGATTCACTTGAGAAAGCCTTGATGCTGGGAAAGGTGGAGGGCAAAAGAAAAAGGGGATGGCCAAGGATGAGATGGCTGGATGGCATTGTGGACGCAGCGGGCACCGAGCTGAGCAGGCTGAGGAGGATGGTGGAGGAAAGGGGTACCTGGAGATCAATGGTCCATAGGGTCGCAAAGGGTCGGAATCGACTGTGCGACTGAACAACAACAAAGAAAGTTGACAGGAGAAAAATCAAATTGTTTGAAATATGATGCTGGAGGAGAGATTTGCAGATACATTGGACTGCCAGAAAGATAAACAAATGGGTCCTAGAACCAATCAAGCCGTAACTGACTCTAGAGGCAAAAAATGATGATGCCAAGATTGTCCTACTTTGGGTATGAAAAGGCAAGATTTTCTGGGAAAGACAATAATGCAAGATAAAGGAAGACCAAATGTGAGGCTTGAGTTTGCAAGAACAGAGAAGGGCTGTTGAGCACAGGACATTTTGGAGATCTCTCATTCAACAGAGTTGCCATAGGTTCTTCTTTCATGTCTCAGTCAAACCCTGGACTGCCAAAATGATGCCACGTTCTTGGCTTTGTCATTGGCCAAACATAAGTCCTCATCGGTGCATGTTTCTGGTAGTAATCAGCAGACCAGTAAACGAGCTGGATTCTGTATCTCTCCACATTCACACCAAGTGTTGTTGTCTGCCAGCAGCCCCCATTTGAGCGGTTTGGTCTTGCATTTAAGGACTCCAACCCTTAGCCTATTCAGGGTCCTCCAAGTGACATAGGGGAAGTTGAGATCCTCAGCCATATCCTTCTTTTATGTTATTCCTTGTTCAGTGAGTTCCTTCCTCCATCGTCTAAGAATGTTTGTTCTTCCTCCCTCACAAATGTTTGTTCTTGCCATAAAGTTCTTCCTGGATCTAAGGTGGTGGACTTGAGGCTCATATCCATTCAGAGGATATCAATTACTGCCAGAAACATGCGTAGGTTGCCATAGGTGAGATACGACAGTATGTTAAAACATAACAATCTAATACACATTACCTTATAATACACATACCTAATGCTGTTTTTAAAATGGTGCAATGCATATTCTCTGCTCTAATATACACTTAATTTTTCCCCATTTCTTCAGCCCCCCCACAGAACCAAAGAAGTGTTTAATACCTATTGACAAATTGATAGCAGGCTGCTGTGCATCAAATACGGTTTTTGAGGTCCCATACTAAATGATATATCAAACTTGCAGTGACCCTATTTTGCACGATTCAGCTCTCTTCAATTGGGCTGTATGTTCATAGCCAATGATGAAAAAAAATTGGAGCAGAGGTCCCAAAACAGCTGGAAGGACACAAAATATTCACCTCTGATCTGGTGGAAACAGAAGGTTGAACGGAAGAATGGCTTCTAATTCGGCTAATGAGCTATTTTCACTCTTACTAGCTTGGGAACTAATCATTCTTTCTATGTATGTTGGTTCATATGTATGTTGTATTAGGAGACCTGGTGGTGCAGTCGATAAACTGCCATACTGCAAACAAAAGGTTCTGAGTTTGATCCTTACTAGGGCTCAAAGTTGACTCAGCCTTCCCTCCTTCTGAGGTGAGAAAAATGAGTACCCAGCATGTTAGGGGTGAAATGCTAATTAACTTGTGAACTGCCCAGAGAGTGCACTAAGCACTATGGAGCAGTATGTAAATGTGATTGCTTTGTTTTGCTTCAAATCATGGGCTCTTTGCTCAAAAGTATATTTTAGCAAAATAACATGGCAGATCTGATCATAGATCTGCCATATAATATGCAGTTTGGCATTAATCAGGTAAATCTGGTGGGATTAGCTCATTTGTCTTCATAAAACATACTTGAATAGCTAAACATTTTATCAGAATGAAAGGTAGTAGCTAAAAGCAAAACATAAAATGTGATTTGAACTGCTTGAGGAGGGAAATAGGATGAGTGTTTTGAAAGCCACTTATTAATCTGAAAATATATCCATGGAATGCTTTGCTAACACACCCTTGAGAACCATGACTCCAGTTGGAACATTACTATCAGAAGGGGGAAAATAAACAATTCAGAAAGCCCAGAGTCAAACAGATGAAATTACAACCAGAGTGGACTAGAAATTCATGTAGTAATTCAAACATAAATTCTGATTCATGATGCATTGTGATGAACAAATACAGAGAATGTCAGATTAAAGGCTCTTCCAGGAGGGGAAATTCTGCCCCAGATGGCCAGTGTGGATTGTTGTTCATCCTTAAAGAATAGCAAGGGTTATAGGATGGTGCAACAACAATGAAGTACAATGACATCTGCGCAACAACATCTCAAAGAATGCTTCTCTTTGGGTGGTGTTTGAAATTCTTATTTGAAATTCACACCTGTGCTACCATTTCTTGTCTGGAGCCCCCCTTAATTAATGTATAACGTTGTGGAAAAGATTTGGAAAAGACCTGCATCTTACCATATCAGTGCAATGGTTCTCAACCTTTCTCTGTGAGAGGACTCAGAGAGTGATGGTAAAATATTATAATTCTTCTAGGAATTCATTCATTCAGTTTTATACCCCACCTTTCCACTAAAAGATAGTCATGAAAGCAGGTTAAACATTCTTAAGAAAACAAAAACAGATCAAACCACACTTAGCTGGGGGGGAAAAAATCAAAAACATATATAACAACCTCCACAGTTAAATCCTTGAACTCAAATACAGTGGAACCTTGGTTAACGTAATTAATGCCTTTACCAGGACTTTCCTTACAGCAAAAATTATTGAATTTCCCATAGGAATGTATTGAATGCAATTTCCTATAGGAATGCATTGAAAACCAATTCTGGGAAAAAATATATGTAAACTGAGCCATTATTTTCTATGGATTTCCTTTTGTTATGTGATTTTTATGTTAACCGAGCTATTTGTTAACCAAGGTTCCACTGTAAATACATTAAAAACAATTAAAAGTCAACAAAGGATGCAAGTTTAAAAACAATACCACAGAACTGATTAGACATAAGCCAATATGTGTTTTTACTCCCTTCTTAAAATCAGTCTGAGTGGAAACAGATTGCAAGGAAGTAGATTCCATAGTCTGAGAGCCACACAGCAAAAGGCCCTCTCCCACATGTTTGTTCGGCAGACTTCTGAAACTGCTGGCATCTTTAAGACAGCTTCTCTTCAAATCTTGACAGGCTCATAATGAGATAATCAGTCTCCCTGAATTTTTGTGGAGTTCCACAAAGCTCAATTTTAGCACCAGTTTTCTTCAACATTCACCACTGTCAGAGATCATCTGTGGCTTTAGAGTCAGGTGACATCAATATGCTGATGAATACATAACTATATATGTGTCATTACCAAAGAAAACAGAGGCAGCCACGACAGTTCTTAGCCTTCTGGATACTGTGGTCAGGTGGCTGATTGTCAGCAAACTGAAACTGAATCTTGACAAGATAAAGATGATGCTAATCATTTGGCGACTGGCCAAACAGCTGTTACCTCTCTAATGACTAATGTAGGAAAAAAATACCCCTTGTGCTTGTGTGTCTCATTAGACCCAACGTTCCCTCTGGAGAAACATGTAGGAATACAGGGTGTCCTCAAAGTTGCCATACATAACAGATATCTTGGAATATGTTTACCATGAGTGGGGAAGAAGACTTCATGTGAGTGTAGATAGGGGTGTACTGGGCACCTTGGGAGGGCGGTGGGCAGGAAGTGATGGGGGTGCCTATTGGAGGGTTTGGGGGTGAGAAATCCCATAAATTCCCATTACCTCTGCCTGCCTCTGGGGGTGCCAGTTGCTGGGATGCACTGGGATGCATCCCTGTATCCCTGTGGGACAGCACACCACTGAGTGTAGATAGAGGTGGCCAACACATAGATATTGTAAATATTTTGAAAGATTTTTAATGAATATTTTGTCAATTTGTTGTTGTTCAGTCGCACAGTCGATTCCGACTCTTTGCGACCCTATGGACCATCGCTCTCCAGGCACCTCTACCATCCTCCTTAGTCCACACAGCCCCATGCCCATTGTGTCTACAATACCATCTAGCCATTTCATCTTTGGCCGCCCCCTTCTTCTTTTGCCCTCCACCTTCCCCAGCATCAAGGCCTTCTCAAGTGAATCCTCATTTGATGTCCAAACTACTTCATCTTCATCTTTGTTATTTGCCCTTCTAAGGAGCATTCAGGGCTAATCTCTTCTAATATTGACCTATTTGTTCTCCTCGCTGTCCAGGGGACTCTCAAAACTCTTCTCCAGCACCACATCTTAAAGGCATCTATTTTTCTTTGCTCAGCCTTTCTAATGGTCCAGCTCTCACAGCCATACATTACCACCGGAATTAATGAATTAACAAATTCATTAATTTCATTTAAACTTGATTGAATACTACTGAAACTTTCTTGTATGTTTTCAAGATAATAAAGTATGTGCAAAATGACTTAGAATGTATCAAAGAGCTGTCAAAAATACCAGAAGAAACATCTTTAATATTTTACATTTCACTTGCTAATACATTCAATAGTTTTCTGAAATAAAGCAATGTATTTTAACTCTTTACTTTCTCACCTGAAATCTACCTTTATGTTAAAAACCAAGCCAGGTTTATTAGTTAACTAAAGATGGCAGTTGATTCATTTATTATTTCATGGAACCAAAGCTTAACTTGGCATGAACATAGGAGGACATCTTTCAAAGTACAGTACTGCTGTGTACACTTGTGGTATGAATAAAACTCCCAGAGTTTCCTAGGCAGCATGAGTAAATCTAGAGAGCCCTTCTTTAGAATAAATATCCATAGGCTTGCACTATAAAATCTGCAGAATAGTAAAGACGGCAAAGAACATAGCAAAACAAACAAGACAGATCTGGCTTAGAGGCACTATGGATACAGATTACACAACTATCTTCCAACTGTTTGCTTATTTGTTTTAATGAGAAATACCAATGGAAGGCTGCAGTCTAAAGTAGAACTATTATGTGGCTTTTATTTGGGTAGAGAGAAATGGAACATTAAAACAAACAGGGACATTAAGGAGACTCTGTCTTTGCAACTTAACTATGTCTGCTTTTCATTTCACACAAAAATAATGAGAGTCTGTTACATGCATAGGCTAAATAATGTGTGGGCTTTATTCAATCAATCAAACTTTATGATGATCAGTGCAGTACAAAGGGTTTAAGTGCACTGAATACTGTCAAAATACACCCACACAAACACATTTGTTTGAATCAAAACAAATAGAATAGAATCAGTTTTTAAATTTATGCTACATTTGGGACGGGTATCTGGTTTAAAAAGAATAAAACAGCACATAAAACAGTTTAAAAGTTATAGTTACAGTTACAGTTATAAAATAAGGATAAAATGTCTATATATAAGTGCACATAGTGGATATAATTACATGAGTAGTATATAAAACAGAATTACTAGTGCAAAATAAAAATCGTTATTGTTGGTTTTTAACCTGTCCCCGCTATAGCTGTTTCTCTCTAATGCTACGTATCCTGGTAGCCCTCCAGGAAAATCTGGCAACAGCGACCGTCAGGTCAGTGGTTCTATCTGAGAGCATGTCTCTAAAAATTTGTTGTTGTTGTTCAGTCGTACAGTCGACACCGACCCTTTGCAACCCCATGGACCATTTTCCTCCAGGCGCCTCTGTCCTCCACCATCCCCCTCAGCCCTCCCAGCTCTGTGCCCACTGTGTCTACAATACCATCTAGCCATATCATCTTTGGCCTCTCCCTTCTTCTTTTGCCCTCCACCTTTCCCAACATCAATGCCTTCTCAAATGAATCCTCCCTTCTCATTTGATGTCCAAAGTATTTTAGCTTCGTCTTTACTATTAGACCTTTCAATGAGCAGTCAGGGTTAATTTCTTCTAAGATTGACCTATTTGTTCTCCTCGCTGTCCAGGGGACTCTCAAAACCCTCCTCCAACACCTCATTTCAAAGGCATCTATTCTTCTGCATTCAGCCTTCCTAATTGTCCAGCTCTCGCATCCATACATTACTACTGGGAATACCATTGCTTTGACCATTCTAATTTTTGTTTGCAATGTGATGTCTCTGCTTTTCACTATGTTCTCCAGGTTTCTCATAGCTTGTCACCCAAGAATCAGTAGCCTTTTTATTTCATGGCTGCAATCCCCATCTGCAGTGATCTTTGATCCTAAGAAAGTAAAATCTGTCACTGCTTCTACTTCTTCCCCATCTATTTTCCAGGAACTGATTGGGCCTGTTGTCATTATCTTGGTTTTCTTGATATTGAGTCTCAGGCCAGCTTTTGCACTCTCTTCTTTCAACCTAATCAGTAGCTTCTTTAAATCTTCCTCACTTTCTGCCATTAGGGTGGTATCGTCTGCATATCTCAAATTGTTGATGTTTCTCCCAGCAATTTTGATCCCATATTGTGATTCCTCCATCCCTGCATTGCGCATTATGTGCTCTGTGTATAGATTGAATAGGCAGGGTGATAAAATGCACCCTTGTCTTACTCCTTTTCCTATTCCAAACCACTCTGTCATTTTGTGCTCTGTCCTAACTGTTGCTTCTTGGTTCATGTACAGATTTCTCAGGAGGCATATGAGGTGCTCTGGTATTCCCATCTCTTTAATTACTTGCCACATATGGTTATTCATATGGTTATTTGGCCTTTTGGCTAAGATCAAGTGTAGTATTCCATGTCAAGTGAATTCTGACTTGTAGTGACCCTTTCTAAGGTTTTCTAGGTGACAAATTCCCTTCTTCTGGGAGTGTCCTATATATGTATAGCTTGCCTAAAGCTACAGAGACTGGGTTTTATGGGATGCAGAAAGTTTACAAACTATACAAAAATTTCACACAACTTTGAATTATTACTTAAAACCAGAGTAATCATGGGACACCATGTTCCACTGTAACAGCTAGAACAGTGATGGGCAGTCTTGGCCCTCCAGCTGTTCTTGAACTTCAATTCCCAGAAGCCCAGCAGGATACACACTGACACAATAAGCATGCAACTAATTTTTTGAAAAGGGGTTGTCAAAGGGTTTTTATTAAGCAGATGCATCCCTTTTTTTTTTTACAGTCAAACTCTGTGGGTACAAACACATTTGGAAAATACTGTATTTCTTCCAACATTCAGGAACATTTGTCTCCATAGATAAGAAAATCAGTTTTACAGCAATGAAAGGTTATTTTTGCAATGCTGGTAGATGGAGACTTCTTTGGGACATTCCTATTCTAAGAATCATCTGTCATTTAATCACACATTTTAAGCAAGATTTAGGAAGCTTTGTGA
Source organism: Bradypodion ventrale (assembly GCA_035047345.1). Lineage (NCBI taxonomy): Eukaryota > Metazoa > Chordata > Lepidosauria > Squamata > Chamaeleonidae > Bradypodion > Bradypodion ventrale. Next base: position 28,138,927 of record JAWDJE010000005.1, on the reverse strand, counting down.
AGCAGCTCCACTGCCAAGCTCTTTCCTGTCCACTTCCTTTTTCTGAAGGCAATGAATTCAAGCTGTATAGCATCTGCTTCCCAGGCAAACTCTGAATCTCCAAATGCATACTACAAAAGGGACAATCGTTAGTTTAAATACTTAAAAAAATGTATGAACTAAATTGGGACACCCAGTATCAAGTTGTTCTTTGGGGAACATGTCTCTGGTTCCATTGATATTACTTGGACGGAGTAATTGCTTCTTTCCACACTCCAAGCCCTGTCAAGATCCACAAGACCCATACAACTTTTACCTAAAACATAAAAATGAACACAAAAGAGTATGTAAAGTCTTTGCTAATTATTCTATATGACACTAAGTATTTTGGCATCAATCATCATAACAACATTGCCATAAGTACTTTGTTGTGAAATCAAAAATATCCTTTTACTTATGGGTTTAATACTTCCCTTCTTATATTTAATTCATCTGAAAGGTTTCTTGATGGCATTAAGATCAGAAATACTAGTGCCCAAAAGATCCAGATTATATGCTGAGGCACATATACCTATTTCATGATGAGCACAATAGGAAGCATGTGTTTCTGGGTGCTTAATGGCAGAATATTTCTTTTTAAGCAGAAATCAAAGGTTAGAAAAAAAACCTCTGGATAGAGCAGTGATTTTGCCAATAGGAACCAACAATACCAACTAGAACTTTCATGTTTGTTAATACAGTTTCAAAGGTGCTCAGCAGCAACCTGAAATATGTTCACCCACACATACAACTAATTGTTGTATGGCACTCTGAGGCCTATTGTTGGGCAGAAGAGCAGCACATACACACACCCCAATATTTTGAGGGGGAAATTGCATCGGATAACACTATTTTAGTGTTATGCAATGCATCATTTTTCTACACTCGCCCGCCACCGCCTCCACCTCTGGGAGGGTCGGGGGACCCTATTCATGCTGTTTCTGACACTGTTTCCAGGGTGCTGCTGCAAGGCAAAACGCCGGGGAAAACTCTGTCCTTGGCTGCAGGTTTTGCCTTGCAGCAGCGCCCAGGAAGGTCGGGGGATGTTGGAAACAGTGCGGATCGGGTCCCCTGACCTTCCCAGAGGTGACACTGGAGGCGGAGAGCCCAAAATGGGCAAAAAAAATTCCGTACTGCTGGTATTCCTGGGTGCATAAACAGGCCTATACCCAGAAACACAACCAGCAGCTTGTTAATGAGTGGTATTCTGCCAAGACTTATACAATTTCCCATTACCAAGCATAAAATGCAATAGGATTCTGGCAAACAACTGACGCTTTTGCAATATACCGTATATACTCGAGTATAAGTCGAATTTTTTAGCCCCAAAATGAGCCCAATGAAGGAGACATGGCTTATACTCGGGTCAATGATCACGAGGGTCCCAGGACCATGCTGGATTGAGACGTGCTGACAATTTAATTAATTTTGCCATATCTTCATGTACAGTGGTACCTCATACAACGATTTTAATCTGTCCCATGGGGTTTGTTGTGTGAAACAATTGCTATATGATTCATACATCGTATAGTGATTTTCCCTATGGGATGCATCGTACAATGTTTTTTTTTGCTAAGTGGTTTTTCCCATAGAGAAAATTGTTATGCGGGATGCCATTTCCCCCAAAAACCTAATTATTATGTGATTTAATTGTTATATGGGGTGATTGTTGTATGAGGTTCCACTGTATTTTGATTACTGAAACTCACTAGCAACTGCTACATTTCCTATGACAGATTATATACATGAAGAGTCATATGTTGTTATTTATATCATTCTTATGAGGTTTACAGGGCAATGGGGATAATATACTTCTTTGTTTAATAACTAATAATTTTCGTTTGAAATGTAACGAAAATAAAAAGGAGTATCTGTTACAGTGGTGGAGATTCTAACAATCCAGCGGTATTTTGAAAAGTAGGCCCACACTATATTCAATGGATTTTACACTACAATAGGGCTCAACAAAATTACAGACTCACTGCATGATTTTGCCTTTAGCAGAACATGTGGTTAGGGCTAATCTGACCCTAGTCCCGTGATGGCAAGCCTTTGGCACTCCAGGTGTTCTTGGAGATATACGTGCAGTAAACTCATTCGTGTGGAAACAGACTTGGGCTTTTGGGAATGGAAATTCAAAACACCTGGAGTGCCAAGGTTCACCATTACTGCCCTAGTCATTTGAAAACAAAACTTAATCCACACCAACCACACAACCATTAGAACATTAAAAACGTGAAGAAACATGGCTAAAATAGAAAAAATATTTTTAAATGGAGATGATAAGCCTAATATTTAGTATATCCTCAGAGAGAACAAGAACAAAAATGATGAGAGTGGGAAGAAGGCAACGTTTTTACAGTTTTACTGAGTGCTGCACACACTTTACCTGAAATGCTGAACTGACATTTAGATGTTCTTTCATATCAATCCACCCCACCCTTCCTTAAATGATTACATTTCCTTTCTGTATCACCAAAGGGCTGGGAAAAATACTCCATTTGGTAGAGTGACACCTCTTGAACTTGCAGCTATGGCCATGACATCACATTTTCCTTTTCAGATACAAGGTGGCTTTAAAGCTCTGCCAGTTTTGTGTGTTGGGGGGGGGAGGTGAAATTATCTCAAACTCTCAGTATTTCCTTTTATATTCTTAGCTATTTGTTAACTTTACAAATGCAGATTTTAAGATGCACTTGCAATGCCAATGCATAGATAGTTCTGTAACCTAAACACTGACCAGTATCTAGGCATCTTTTGTCTCTTATTAATCCAAAAATCTAATTTTTCTTTTCAAAAAATGTGTCCTGCGTTATGGACAACAAGTATCTCAGAGTTGTTTACATTACAAAATAAAATAAATAAAAGGAATAGCAAATCAACAGAATCCTTTTTAAAAAGGGATATTTTTTTTGCAAATTTGTCCAACTGCAAAAAAAGTTTTCATTAGGTGCAGAAAGGAAAACAGATTTGGAGCCTTAGGTAATTATGTGCCTAAAACTATCTAAAAAGCTGTGGAGGCAGGCTTTGTCAGAACATGTGCTCTCCAAATACACCTTTGCAAGTCTTGTGATTCCTAGAGCTCAGCAAAGCATTTTTATCCCCACTTATTGGAGGAATGGCTGAGGACCGAAAAAAGGCAGAGGGGCTATTCTACTTGCTGCTGCTTTGTGACTTGCAATCCCATAATTTGTCTTGTGGGGTTTCCACTGAATTATGGGGGCAGAAGTTCATTAAATATGATGGTTAATGTGGTTCAGAATGCGGTTGCCCGGGTGGTGATGGAGTGTGGGCATTATACTCGCACCTCCCCACTACTCCGGGAGCTGCACTGGTTACCAGTTTGCCTCCGGGTGCAATTCAAGGTGCTGGTTTTGACCTTTAAAGCCCTATATGGCAGTGGGCCAGGATACCTGAGAGACCGCATCGTCCCAAGAGTGTCTGCCGTCCAACCAGAGCGGACCGGAGGGGCTCCCTAGTTGTGCCTTCAGCTAGAGGGGCCCACCTCTCTGGCACACGAAGAAGGGCCTTCTCCATTCTACTCCAGCCCTCTGGAACCTCCTGCCAACAAAATTGAGGCTACAGACAGAATTACTGCCTTTCAGGAAAGGTTTGAAGGCTTGGCTGGCAGAGCAGGTGTGGGGCCTTGATGGGAATACGGCCCCAGCATGTTGGCTCATTTTCAGCTAGAGTCCAATTAGTATCCCTCCTCTGTATTTCCGCATTCCTCCTATTCCCCTTCTAGCTTTGTATTAATGGGATGGTGGTAGAAGGGTGGGTAGGTGGGTGGGGTTTTTGGGGTTTTTTAACTTGTTCTTTATATGTTTTTAATTTTGTACACTGCCCTGAGTCAGGTTTGTCCGAGTGGGCGGGATAAAAATTGAAGAATTAAATTAAAGTAACATCCCTATTACCGGTAAGTACTAATTCAGAGCACAGCATCTCCCCAAGAATGTCTGTCTGTCCAACCAGAGCGGACCGGAGGGGCTCTCTAACTGTACCATCGGCTAGAGGGGCTCGTCTCTCTAGCACAAGGAGGAGGACCTTCTCCGTGTCCGCTCCAGCCCTATGGAACCTCCTGCCGATAGAGTTACAGCTGCAGACAGAATTGCTGCCCTTTAGGAAAGAACTTAAAACCTGGCTGGCAAGGCAGGTGTGGGGCACTGATGGGGAGGTGACCCCCGCCCGTTGGTTCGTATAAATTTTCCCTCTTTTGCAGATGGGGTGGGTGGGTTTTTTTAATGGGTTGGTTTTAGATGATTTTTTATTATGGATGTTTTTTATGTTTTTATGTCTTGTTGTGAGCCGCCTGGAGTCGCTTCAGTGAGGGGGCAGCAATACAAATTAAATAAATAAATCAACCAGCTTGGGACATGGTTACATTTCCATAGATAGAGTGTTCACTTTGTCACTTGATATTAACTCTGGACTCAGTTTTACTAAGGAATGTTCAGATAACAAGTGTAGCCAGGAAACCTTTTGCTCAGCTTCACCTGGTGTCCCAGCTTGAAAACCTCATAAATCTTTGGAGTGTGGAGGACTCTTCTTGATTGGAGGTTTTTAATTTGTTGCTTGCCAGAGATGCTTGAGCTATGGATTTCCTGCTTTAGGAAGGAATTTTTCCCTCTTCCACCTCTACAATTCTGTTATTTGATAAGAATAATTTTGTGTCAGAAATTATTCTGTGTTGAAAGGATTTTTGCTGGACAAGCTCCACTCAGGTGATGTCCATGATAATGCAAGAATAACTCATTTTAGGCCACGTAGTTTGTAACTGAAAGAATATTTGAATCAGATTCTCTAGCTCACATATTATATTTCTAGTCACTGTACTACACTTCATTTCTTAACAGTACAGTATTAGAAAATACATTGTCATGTTGTTTAAATGTCATCAACACTTTCATCAGGCTGTAAATAATAGGTAAATAAGGAATGATAAAGATAGTAGAGCATAATGTGTTCAAATTCCAGATTTGAACTGAACATAAACAGAGAAAATTGCTTCACTAAAGATGTTATGCTGTGTGATCTAAGCACTTTAATTCCTGTTTGATAAACATACCGAAATTAGCCATATATAGTAAGCTACACACATCACCAATTATAGTGCCTATAATCTACACAACAGCTGCTCTACGGACCTGCATACCTATTTGTCTGCGTTCGGGGGGAAGCTGGACAGCTGTCTGATCAGCAAATCTGCAGAGAACCATGTGCTCCTAAAAAGAAAAACAAATAAAAAATATACACACGCATTGTCAATTATATTCTTCCAAAATATTATTTTTGAAGTAGTATCAAAGAAACTGTGTATAGCTAAGCACTAAAGGTCAATTGGCCAGTTTTATTTTGGCAGATTGCTTTCAGCAGGTTCTTGACTTTTTAACATGACATTTTTTAAACCAATGAGAGGGATAACATGGCTAATTATTATTATTTTTGCACTGTGTACCTTGCTCTGTTCACAGTATTTTACTTCTTTCTTCTATTTGGAGATATAAAGTGAGATTTTGCAACAATGAACAATGATGGCAAGGGATACAGTTATTCCCAACATCCTTTCTCTCTCTGCAAATGGAGAGACTGTTTACCTGTAACTGTAGTTCTTTGAGTGGTCACCTGTAAAGTCACATAAATAGGCTACATCCTGTGCATGTGCAGACAACTCAGAATGTCCAAGAGCTGTGAGAGCCACAGGTGGCTCCTACCCTTCCCAGCCTCTGCACATGTACAGGATTTAGCCCATTTGAGTGATTTTAGGGGGACCATGAAGAACTTGTCTGGTTCCAGAGCCTTCCAGGAGTTCTTTGTTCAGAAGCAGGTTAGACAACTAAAACACAAATGGAGGACTACTTAGGGTTGAACTGTCCAGATGCTACTTAATCTCACAACTGGTCCTATGCAGTGGTAGAGAGGTTGACCAAAAGGGAATGTTTCTCAACTCCATTCCATTTCTAAGTGGCCTTCTAGCTGAAGATTTCCAAGTAGTTTAGAGGCCATTTGATTCTATTCCTCTTGGAAATCATACAGAACTCTTTGAAGCCTATTGGGTCTCACTGGCAATACTGTACAAGGATAATTTTTTTACATTTGCCTCAATGCTGATTCTGAGTTCCTTCTAACATGATTTCTTTGGCTCTTAGCTGCTACGAGTATTTTGTGAATGGGCTTCAACAGATACTGCTTGATACTTGAGAACACATCACCCCAAGAACATCTGTCCATCCCACCAGAGCGGACAGGAGCGGCTCTCTGAAGATACCATCAGCTAGAGAGGCTAGTCCAGAGATGGGCAGTCTTGGCCCTCCAGGTGTTCTTGGACTTCAATTCCCAGAAGCCCAAGTCAACACACCAGCTGGTCAGGATTTCTGGGAATTGAAGTTCAAGAACAACTGGAGGGCAAAGACTGCCCATCACTGGGCTAGTCTCTAGCACTAGAAGGAGGGCCTTCTCAAGTGTCTGCTCCAGCCCTATGGACCCTCCTGCCAATTGAGCTGCGTCTCCAGACAGAGTTGCTGCCCTTCAGGAAAGGCTTAAGAACCTGGCTGGCAGAGCAGGTGTGGGGCACTGGCAATGCCTTGGCCCCAGCCTGCTGGCTGATTTAAGAGCGCTCTCTCCCTCTTTTTTAACTGGTAGGCGGGTAGGGGAATATTTTTTGTGGTAGTTTTTAATGGGATTTTAATTGTGATGGTTTTAACATCTGTACGCTGCCCAGAGTCTTTGGAGTTGGGTGGCAATACATATACGCAAATAAATAAAAATAATACAGATTCCATTCTTTGATATATTTATTCTACATTTTGTATATTTCCCCCTTGTTCTCACTAAAGGAGGGCTGTTCCAACAGTACTGACAAAAATGTATTTACTCATGAAGAAACCTTCCTTAGTCTCAGATGAGACTGACTATAGTTGAAAAGTTGATATTCTTTATAAGAGATGGGAGAAAAAGGTACATATTTCTGCTTTGTGCAGAGTTCTTTTCTTTTAGAGCAGTGGTTCCCAATGTGGGGCATACGTCCCACAGGCGGATTTCAATTCCCAGAAGTCTAAATCAGTGCTTTGGGGGATTGACTTAGGCCTCTGGGAATTGAAGTCCAAAAACCAAATTTTGGGAAACACTGGTCTAGAACCTATACCCTGACACTGGATATGCTGTGCAAGATGTCTTTTCTTGGAGACACCACAAAAAAAAAATAAAAACCGTTTTGGACAGTGGAAAGGGACTGCAGTGGCTCAAGTAGGTAAGACGCTGACTGGGAAGCGGAAGGTCAGCAGTTCGATTCCCGAGTACTGCAGGATGGAATGAGCTCCCGTCTTCGTCCCAGCTCCTGCCAACCTAGCAGTTCGAAAGCAAGAAATTGCAATTAGATAAATAGGGACCACTCCGGTGGGAAGGTAACAGCGTTCCGTGCACTCCGGTGTCTAGTCATGCCTGCCACATGACCACGGAAACATCTGCAGAAGCAGACAGCGCTGGGCTCTTCGGCTTGGAAACAGAGATGAGCACTGCACCCTAGAGTCGGATACGACTAGGTTTCAAGCAAGGGAAATCTTTACCTTACAGTGGAAAAGCTGTATGCTTAGATGTCCTTAATCACTTTTATAACATTTGCACTAAAGTGGAAAACTATATAACTACAAATTAGGTAAAAGTAAAGGTTGCCCTTGCTTGACAGACAGTTGTATCTGACTCTAGAGTACGGTGCTCATCTAAATTTTCAGGCAAAGAGCTCGGATTGCAGATGTTTCCATAGTCATGTGGCAGACATGACTAGACAGAATGCTGCTACTTTCCCACCAAAGTGGTACCTATTTATCTATCTTTTTTTTCAACTGCTAGGTTTACAGGGGCTGGGATAGACGGACATTCACTCCGTCGTGCAGCACTCAGGTCTCTAACTGCTGGCCTGCCAACCTTCCAGTAGTCTTAACCACTAAGCCACTGCAGTTCCTAACTACAAATTACACAAGGGCAAAAGGCAGGTGCCAGTTTAGCTAAAACAAAACAAAGACATTCCTTTGTTTTTCACTCAAAATTATCATCCTTTCCCATGTTCCTTAAGTGGGACATTTTATATTACAGTATATATGTTTCTGCACTTATTATTTACTGAGCTCTGAATGGAAATATTTTGAGACAAGACATGCAAAAAAGAGGAATGAGAAAAAAGAAGATGGAAAAGAAGCAGGAATAATATAAATATATCTAAATGACCAGCTATAAACTGGGTTATCCTATGGACTGCTACAGCTGATATGCTGAATGAAGAAGAACCGTCTGACTTTGATAGTGTGTTTGTGCCTCCACAATAACCATACATCTGGTTTTGATTGATATACACAAGGCTTAGATTTTATAAATAAAGGAAATTCAAAATTTAGATGAGCTATAGAGACAGTGACACAGTGTCTAGCCAACATTCCAAGTTTGGCCGCAAGTCTGTAATTTAAAAGATATCAATCCAATAGGTAAAGATAGACAATATAGTCTTTAAAACCTAATATATATGTGGAACAAAGACTCTACCTCAGGGGTCCCCAACCCTTTCTGCACCACAGACCAGCTTCATGCCAAACAATCTTTCCCCAGACCAGAAAGTGGGGGTGGCAGGACCAGACAACACAAGCGCACAATAAAATACAACAAAGTTCACACAGCGCACAGGTGGGAGAGGAGCCCTGCTGCAGCTCAAAAACAAGGCAGGGCATAGCTGCTCGCCAGCCATACCGCCCGACTAGGGCAGTGAGGCATCACACTGCACATAGGCTGGGGATGGAGCCCCACCACAGTTAAGCAAAGTGGACGAGGGGCATGCCCACCCACCCACCCATCTGTTGTGTCTGAAGCCTGCACCCTTGCCCCACCCACTGGGCAGAGCATGCTAGGGGCAGAAGGCTGCCACCAGGGCTGCCAGTGCCGACACCTCCCAGGCCCCCACCCCACGGCCTGGGTCAGGACAGCCCAGCAGCAGCCTGCTGCCTGATGTTTGGGGACCCCTGCTCTACCAGATATTGATCCATACAAATCACAAAAAAAGAATTGGACTGATTTAGGAGTATCTTCTTGCTGAGTTTACTTTTTGATAATTTTATTAAACAAATATGTCTTTTAGAAACTTTGGAGCTTCAATGTGGAACATTTTCTTATCTATTGTACTGAATTCTCAAACACACACACCATAAGTCACTTCCAAATAAAATATTAAAATTTAATGTTATTTATTTGAAATAATATTTGAGAATATATCCCATTTGATAAAGATGATCTGAACATGCAAAGAATGTGGGTTCAAAGAGACCCCCTCAACTTAAATGACTCATTAATCCCTTCTGGTTGGGCAAACTTCACTGCCTCAAAAAGACTGGAGTGAACTATTATGAAAAATGATATAAACTCTAAGATTATGATTTGTTGGGTATTTCTGCATCTGTAACTAATGCTGTGCAATGGGTTGCACTATTTGGGAAGTGTCTGTTGCAAAATTAGTTGTGTAACAGGTTGCACAATGACTTCTGTGCCACAGATACCTTGTCAAATAGCTAAATCACTTGCACAGTATCGATTACCTTTATCACAATAAGTACTGCCATGCTCATATGAGATTAAAAGAACAAGATACTTTAAGTTAATAAAAACTGCAGCATGTTTCAATTATCATTAGCAAACAAAGAGTTAATGTAAAGGATAGCATGTTTTCATTGAAATATGTTTTTCATTCAAAGGCCATTCTAAGGTATACAATAGTGAATTCATTGATAAAATATATAAAATATAGCTGAATTTTTTAAAAATCAAACTATTTGTATCCTAATCATGATTTTAAAAAATTCCAAGAGAGGAAAGGGACAATAGCACAGCTAGATAGAATAGCAGTAAAATGGGAAATTGTTCACAAGATGTGTGGTTTATCTGCTTTTTTGATCCTACCACATCCAAAATGATTCAAGAATTTATGGGATTAACTAGAAAGACAAGTATGGAAAACTTCAGCATCACTTTGAGTATTTGTATTTTGATAAGTATAACTATTAAATGAGAAACAATGCACTCTTCTTTATTTATTTTCAGTTTGATGATTAATGGCCAATTAATATAACTGCCTTTAGAAATTATTGAATAAAAAAAGGATATCAATTACAATAATTAAACAGTTTTTCTATTATGTATTAAATACAGCATACAGTTTGATATAGCAAAGAAAAAGATTCTAAACCATAGCTCTACTTTTGACATACCTTGTAAGATAACACCTCCTTAAACTGTGAACTAAAAAAGAAAAGAAACAATAATTTAAAAATAGATTGAAGCTTTAACATACTTAATGAAGTCTATACAAACAGTTATGTACTGTACTCCTTTGTGGATGCATTGGGCTTTATTAAAAATTCTGAACCTCCATCCTCTCTTATGAACTTAAATGGCTTTTGTAGACACACACAGTTCCTCCCTAAATTCCAATGAATCAGTGGGCCTATTCTAGTTGTGACTTAACTAAGCAATAGGATTTCAGCCTCTAAGGTAGTTCCAACATGATGGCACATAACATACATATACACTGAGCTCAACAACAGAAGTAGAGAACCTGTGGTTCTCCAAATGCTGGATTTTACTCCCATCAGTTTTGCCAGCACTGTCAATGCTTTACTGCAACAGGAGTTGGACCATAGTTTCCTCATTCCTGTTTAAGATGATACATTCTCTTGGCAATAGCGCTGCCAAGTCATTTTTGACTTTGGTGACCATTTCCAGGTTGTTGATGTTTTGTTTTTGTTTTTTTGGTAGTGTGTGCAGGTTGTTCCCCCACATCCATAGGTTCACTACCCACTCTCTGAAAATACCTATTTCCAAGCTGCATTACCAGAGCTGGCTACTAGAGCCAACTATAATTAATTAAGACTTATATTGCTGCCCGCTTGCCGTGGCAACAACAACAATTTCATGTCAGAAATTATTCTGAGTTGAAAGGATTTTTGCTGGACAAATTCCGCTTAGGGGACACTCAAATGAGGCTCCGTTCATATCCCTAAGATCTTTCCCCACCGAACTGGTCCCTATTTATTTACTTGCAATTTCTTGCTTTCAAACTAGGTTGGCAGGAGCTGGGACAGAGATGGGCACTCAAACCATCATGCAGTATCTGGGTCTCAAACTGCTGACTTGCCGGCCTTCCAGCTAACAAGGTGAGCTCCTTAACCACTGAGCCACCGCAGCCCCTAATATCTATAATGTAATGTTGAGAAGGAATGGATTGTGTTTCCAGGGGATCCATTTCATGAGTGTATGTAAAAGATCAACAGAGGCACTTGCAGCAACCCCCGCTGGTATCCTTTCTTCTTGGGACACAAACTGGAACTATGGAGCTTACTTGAGGCTATAAAGGTTGGGTTTTCTCCTTGGAGACACAGTGGGGAATCAAACTTTCAACTCAGGCTTTGCAGCCAGATACCCAAACTACGAAACTGTTCAGCCATTAACTGGTAACAGTTAGATGTGTTAATTATACATTCTCCTCTATTTATCCTTCTCCTCTATTTATATGCCATTCTAAATCAAAGTGTGTCATGACACAATAAATTGTCTTCCAGCATTGTGAACACACATTAAAAAAAACCCTGTTATTTCATTTGTGCTGTTTTTTCCCTGCTTGTAGAACCAACATGGCTACTGCCAACACAAACCTATGGTCTGGATGCAAGTAAATTCTACTGTGTTCAACGGGGCTTAATCATTACTACGTACAGGGCTGCAACAAAATATTTTGTGCTACATAGCATATATTTTAAGTCAAGTCATCAACAAGCAACTGACCTTTTTGGAAATGCAAACTTAGCTGTGTTTTGAATGAAGCCATAACAGCAAGGAGAGATAATAAATGCTGCACGAACTTTAGTACAGCTTTCAATTACCATGTCTGTGGCCACTCCACAAGCATGCAATGCTACCTACAGAAAAATTAAAGGAACTTGATAACTGTTTATGAAGGTAGGATTCTATTCCTATGTCACTTTTTACCAGGTTGAATCACAGTAATTGCAATATTTTCACTTATATAGAGGATGCCAAAAATGTGTCCACATTTTTAAAGAGGAAAAAAAAACCTCTGGAAATTGTACAGTAAACCCCTGGTTAACATTTCTTGGTTCCCAACGTTGCAATCCACGCACCCAACACTCCGTTGTTAAAAAGAGAAGAAGCCAAGCGATTTCTTCTCTTTTTAACAACGGAGTTTGGGGGGGGGGAATCCCCTCTCCACCAGGTCCCCTGAGTCCAGGGGGGTTGGGGAGATAGACCCCTTTTGGCCCCCCCACCCTCCCAGACCCAGGGAGTCCCTCACTGTGTCTAGCTCTCAGCTTACCCAGAAGTGTCTGAGAGGCTAGGTGGACCTATCCTGAGCTGTTTCTACCTTCCTAGCACCTCCCTGGGCCGCCAAACAGCTGAGAAAAGTTGCGGCCACCATAATTTCCCCCCCCAAAACAAGATGGCGGCCACAACTATTCTCAGCTGTTTGGCAGACCAGGGAGATGCTAGGAAGGTGGAAACAGCCTCCCAGACACTCCTGGATAAGTGGAGAGCCGGACACAGGGGTCCGAAGATGGCGTTTGAAAAGGTAGGAGACCAAACATGCTCTCCCGGATAATGACGTTAGTACTTTTCATGAAAAAACGCGTAGTTAACCGAAAACCACGTTGTCTGAATGCATCGTTAGCTGGCGGTTTACTATAATACTTAATATATACAGATAGCAAAAGATTAATACAAGTCATGTTTGATTTCTGCAATGACAAGAAATACTCAAAGCGATTTCCATCAGTGTCCAGACACTTCTGGTTATGGAGAACTACTGCTTGAGCAATGTTGACCAAGCTGTCTATTTGTATTGCTGCGCATGCCATTTCAATTCCTTCCCAAATACTACCAGTGTGGCTGGTTATCTACTGTACATCACATCCTTTGTTGTTGTTATTGTTCAGTCACATAGTTGAGTCCGACCCTTTGCGACCCCATGGACCAATGCATGCCAGGCACCCCTATCCTCCACCCACCCAGGTCTATGCCCATTGCATCAACAATACCATCTAGCAATCTCATTCTCTGCTGCCTCCTTCTTCTTTAAGGTCCCCCATATGTAGAAGTTAATTGGTTTAAGTCAGGAGAACATGGGGAAAACTCAATCACACTCTTCAAAATGGTTTTGTGTCCCTTGAATGACAACCATACTTCTGCCATTTTCTTTGGCTGTCTTGCCTGTCGCATGGTGATGCTAGCATTTATTCTTTTGAGCGAATGTCATACTACACATTGCTACCATAATTCAATTCAACTTCAAAAAGCAAGACATAGATAACATATCTTAAAATGTGTATACATTTTTGAAAGCCTCTGTATTTTATATTTTATAAATCTCAGGTTATGACTCCAATATCTGAATACATTGAAAATGGAATGAGATGAAATTTGACAGTATTTTGGTAAAGGTCTTTTAATAAAATAACATGTTTGCTGCTAGGTTTATTCTGAGTCATGTAAAATGACAGCCTCATATTGAGATCTTTCTACACACATGACAACTACACAACACTTAAAGAATGTTGCGGGTTTGCCTAATAAACTCAAGATATTATGTCAGATTCTTGTTGACAGTCTAGAATACACTGCACTTCTATGTGAAATGATAGACTACATAATAAATTAGCATAACCATTTATAAATATTTCATCATGAACAATACTGTGACATTATATGACACTGAGTATAGCAAGATTTTTTTTCCTGATTGTTATTTCATCCCCCCACCACATGACTGAACGACATATCAACCACATGATTGGTTGATATGCTACAGATCAAATTTCTATGACATCTGCTAATATGTCAAAATATCTTCATTTACAAACTATTTTTCTCTAATTCTCTAATTAGTTCCTGATGATCTCTCATTCTCTGCCTTATTTCACCCTTCATTACAAGAGTGGCATTCAGATGCATTTCCATGTCTATCCTAACTGTGCAACTATAATTTCATTCTCTCCTAGGCTGCAATCCTGTATACATTTAACTGAAAGTAAGCCCCTCTAAATTCAATAATACTTCCAGCTGGGCATACATTGGATCATGCTGTTCATTCACTGCACAATGAAAGCTGCCCACGTGCTGTTCACATTTCAATCACAAATTTATACAATTCTTTCTCTACATCTTAATTATAGTTAAGTAATATGTTGGCTCCACTGTTAGGCATAGGAAATATTCTAAGGAATTCATTTTAACAAACATGTGAAATCAGATTCAAATACTGATTTTTTTTAAAGCATCCCTGTCTCTTTCTCATGTAACTTTTCAGTTATTTTACAAGACTGCATTCTTTTGGCTTTTTTAAAACAACACCAACAACTAACTTTATTATGCTGTACACTAAGATGGGGTATCAAACAATCAGTAATAGCTCTATAATATAACTTCGAATTTCCTATGTTTGTACAATATCAGAAGTAACAGACGTTATGCAAGTGTAATTGGAGTTTTCACATTTGAAACACTGAAGTTTGTGGGTTGATCCAGACCTAGGTTTATACTAAATAATTGCTGGAATTTGACCTCACCCCCTGTCTTCCCACAATAGCCCCAATAGGCCCCACAAAAGGCTACATAGTGGATCAAGGAACCCTGATGACTAGTGTCAGCTGTGGTATAGTCAGGAGGAAGAGCTAACAAATTTGGACAAAAACACCATGCCTACTCCAGGCTCTAGGGGATCCTCCTTTTGGGGATCCTAACCCACCCCATACAAAGTCTATGAACAGCATTTTCAAGAGGCTGCAAAAGTTGCACTGGGAAAAATAGCTTCCACCTGTTAAACTGCATAAATCAAAATCTGGATTCAACTCAGTATTTCCATACTGTATTTCAAACAAAGGCTTCTTGAAGCAAAAAATGAAGTGATAATCTGAAAATCACTTACCCCAATATTAAAACGTCCTTTAAAATAGTCCATATTTGCTTGAATGAAGCAAATATTGTTTAATCCTAGTTCATCACTTCTTTCTTTAGCACGAATCAGTGACAGCTCTTTATTTTCAACCAATACTACCTTTATTTGAGAAAAGGTAGTCAGTTGTGGTCAATTTTTAATGAAGAATCTTCATAAGAGGAAATAGTGCAGAAAAATAAGAAAAAAGAAACAAATAGATATATATGCATCAATCTAGCTCAGTGTTTCCCAACCTTTGGTTTTTGGACTTCAATTTTCAGAAGTCTAAGTCAATTCCCCAAAGCACTGGTCAGCCAATGTACTGACTTAGGCTTCTGGGAATTGAGCTCCCCCTGTGGGACATGGGTGACATGTTAGGAACCACTGATCTAGATAGTATCATGTTTAAATTCTGCCTACTCCTATTTTTTTCATTAAAAAAATATTCTAATGACAGTAACAGAATTTTGTGCATGCTTGTGGGAACAGATCAGTCTATTTGCCTCAAACCTCATTACTTTTCAAGTGAAACTACATGCTGATAATACTTTTAAAGTACAGTAAATTGCAAAGCACTGCTGTTGTTTAGAGCAGAGGTTCTCAACTTTTTCAGGACATGGGCTGGACCACTTCCCCCTCAGACAGTTGAGCGGGCCAGTCACGTGGTTCCCCCGCTGCCATAAAACGCATCTGCGGCTGCCGTAAACACGTTTACGGCAGCCATGGGCACATTTTTGTGAGTATTCTCGTGCCTTTTCGCATGTCCTTGCACATTTTTGCATGTATTCTTGTGCATATTCGCATGTATTCTTGTGTTTTCTCTCACCTTTTTTGCACTTCCACTGCTTGCAGTGGAAGGACCGAGGGCGGTGGGCCACATGAAATAGCACCGTGGACTGGGGCTGGCCCGTGGACCATAGGTTGTGAAACCCTGGTTTAGAGGCTTCAGTGCCCCTTCTTCAAACTGATATGTACCACAAAGATTTATAATTTGACATTGGTGCTCCAATATCAATATATCTACTGCTGGCTGAGGGCAAAAAGACAGTCTGACTCTCAATGGCAGAGCAATGGGAAAAGGCAACTTCTTGTGGCAATTCTGAGAACTCAGTATCTTGTGCAACTGCTTGTTGTGCAGCATGGTCGTAATGTATATGCCAATAGTACTGTCTAACTCTTAAGAGAATAAAGAGTCAAAGATGTTTGCTAATATCACGCATCTCTCACATCTAGTTCCCACACACATGTTTCTGGCAATTAGGGCTAGCTAACACAATTTTGCAGAACTTTCTACATATCAGCTTCCAGAGGAATCCACATATAAACCTCTTCACTTCATTTCCAAGTATTTGGAAGATAGCCAACTTTTTCAGGTTCACTTGTAGGTCTCGACATGATTGACTCGTATTTCCTAGATAAAATTTCCTTGAGACTTAATACAATTACATGTTGCTCTTTACACATACAGAAACCTCTGCTACTTGTTTATCAACCAATATCTATATCAGGGCATTGTCACATAAAGCTTCTGCACTCAGGAAGAGGTAAAAGTAGAATTTACTGATCTGGTCTTCTGATTATGAGATTTCCAATTAAGTTTCCTTTCCTTTCCTTTGAATGAGTTGTGATAAGATTGCTCACTCTTTCCAAAATATGTTTTTCTCTGTTACTGAGCCACAAGGCAGAATGCAATGTTTAGGGAATGTTAACTAAAAGCAAACCTAACCAAAGCAATGACTCAAGATCAGTTCATACAAGATTTGTGCTGGACTTAAGATAAGGGGCACTCAAATAAAATGTTAAGTTGAGACACAAGATTTTTTTAAAAAAATATTATTAAACCTTGCCTGGTTCATTTGATCTCCGAAACATACATAGCTAAATTCAAGTGGTAGACCTCAGGTCTCAATGGGCATACATATTGATTTACAATGTTTCACTGATTCTGTTGATTTACTCTAGTTGAGACTATCAAAATCTCCAACCTGTTTTGGATAATTATATCTTAGTTTTCTTGGCTAATATAAGCATTAGAGTATTACTTCAACTTTAGTTTAAGATGCTGGCTCGCTCTGAAGCTGGCAACTAGTTTCCTAGTTCTGATGAAACAGGAAAACAATAGCTAAAACCAGATACCTATTTATTTCTTATTAAATGTATGCCCTGTCTTGATATAAAATAGCACTAAAGATGGTGAACAGTAATAAAATTAAAACAAATAATATTTAGCGTCAAAATAGTATAAAAATGCAATTTAAGGACTTGGTAATACAGTGGAACCTCGGTTAATGTAATTAATACGTTCTCTGGGACATTTCTTGCAGCGAAAATTACTTTAAGCAAATTTCCCATAGGAATGCAATAAATGCAATCTCCCATAGGAATGCATTGAAAACAAATTAATCCGTTCCGGGAAAACTTCTGTAAATTGAGCCACTATTTTCTATGAATTTCCTTTTGTTATGCGATATTTATGTTAACCGAGCCGTTTGTTAACCAAAGTTCCACTGTAAAAGGAAAGAAAACTACCCAACTACCCAGAACCCTCCATACACTATAGGCCAACTTAAAGGTTATAGCCATTAAGCTTTCTGAACAAAAAAGTTCTTCTGCTTACTAGCAGAAAGAAACAAGAAGAAGTCTCTCCTAGTGTAACTAAAACAGAATTAAAAATAAAATCACTCTATGTTTTAATAATCTTTCCTGAAAAGGAAGAAAAACAAAAGAGAAATTTAGTGGTAGACAACTTTCTTTTCATGCAAAACATTTTCTATGTGAGACTTTGGAAAGGTGACATAACACTTGACCCTATCTTTGTGGGCTTTTAAAAGTTCCCATTAGTTCTAACACTTTTACTGTTTATTCAGAAAAATTTAAATAGGTGGTTGCAAAATATTCTTGAGTATAATAGAGTTATTGAAATCCAGTATTTTGTATGTAATTTCATATGTGAAGACAGAATTAGCACCTTACCTGGCACAATGGCAGGATATAAGCAAGAACAATTCCAACATGGCCCTGCTCGAACCAGAAAAAATGCAGTTGTAAATATCTTATACAGTTGATTCCTACCCCTACCCCTCACTCTCTCTCTTTCCCGCACGCACACACACACAAACACACACACACAGAAAGAAAGAGAAAATACGGACACAGATTATCAAAGGAGTTCAAATTCTAGTATCCCTGCCTCAGTGTCGCATGATGACAATGTACTGCTATACTTGTAAAAATGAAAAGCAACTAAGATTGCATTTTTAAAAGAAAAAATACTTTACCCCACCACTGCAAAAATCCACAATCACATCTCCAGGCTTAGCCAGCTTTGTCACTAAAGCCACCAGATTGTTGAGCTGTTGCTGTTTCCTCAAAGCACGATCACTGGACATCTTTCCTAAGGATAACAATATGAATAAAATGTTGCTGTGACTTATTAAAATAGTTTCCCCATTATTGTTCTGTATTTAATGTATATAATAGAAAGTAAAGAAAAACAGAAGGATCCAGGTCTTGCCACAATTTAAGCATGTACAGTCTATGAAATGAAACCTCAACTGTAAGATTCACAGCTTTTCTAGCTAATGTCTATTTCAGACATGCATTTAGAAAAGCACACTTTTATGTAAGAAAGTACTACAAGGACTGGGAGTGTTCTCTGGCTTTTTGTTGGTTATACAATTTATGTACAAGGTGTTCACAACACTTATGCCTCCCCACACAAGTGTATTTTGTTTTGCCTAAGTTTTTGTTTTCCTTTGTTTATCAATTACACCAATCCATCCCCCCTAGAATTTTGGTTCCCAAAGGGAGGTCCATGCCACACAGGGGAACTTCAATTCCCAGAAGCCTAAGTCAGTACATTGGCTGATCAGTGCTTTGGGGAAATGACTTAGGCATATGGGAATTGAAGTCCAAAAACCAAAGTTTGAGGAAACACTGCTTTAGACTGAACTGTACCCACAAAAAACATCTAAACAAGCAGAAAGTTGTTGGCAGGGGGGGGGGGGGGGACGGACATACTTGGGAAACAAGCTTGTTCAGACTTGGGTGCCCATCCACAGATAATAAGATCAGGTTTGTCCCTGTGGTACTACAGAATAGAATACAGTATTCTAGTGTTGTATGGTATAAATCAGAACATGCCAAACAATTAGACACAGCTTTTAATGAATCAGGGAGGATTATCATTGGCTACCTGGAACCTACCATTATGGAAAAAGTCTATCATTTGCCTAGCTAGCATTGCCACTTTGGAGGTATGTGGGAGATGCTAGCAAATAACAAACAAAATAAGGTAACATAGCACCACATTGGCTCTCGTAAGCAGAATATGCTGAAACTAAAATGGTTAAAAGAGTGGTCTCTAATCTGCGACCCATGGGCTGCATTCTGCCCCTCAGCTCTTTCTGTGCAGCCCTTCAATCTACTTGTTTGCTGCTATCTTACAAAAAACCAAAATTGCAACCTTGTTCCTTCCGGTCTCCACGGTTCCTTCTTGTCAGTCCCCTCTCATACTGACATTTTGACCATTCTGCGTGCTTTCCAACCAGGCCACTATCAATCTAGAACAGCTTTCACAACAGTTCACAATTTATTTGGGGTCTACCAAAGTATCCATCTTGGACTAATTTAAAAACTGTAACTAACATGCTGGTGCCAAGGCATGCTATTTATCTATCTGCCGTGGACAAAATTATTTATTCATTTTCAAACTGCTTCCTTTTTCTTGAGGCAATTGGAGCAACATACGCATTAAAACAACTCTTCAAACAACAGAACTAAAAAATTTAAATAAAATACAGCTTGAATCCACTTAAAACAATGGCAACAGCAGTCAATTGATGCCAATAAATCTCCCTGAGCAGGCTTTTCTCTACTCCACAGCTAACTTTATTAAAAGCTAATCTTTATACCATGTTTGGTAGTGTTTAGCAAATGTCTATGACTTATTGCAAAACACAAGACTCATTTAAAGTTTAGGTACTTAATGAAATGTGGTGTTTTCATCCATATACAGAGAGTGATCTTGACAATGACCATAAACAAAAGTTGCAATTTATAACATGAGACTAAAAACCCAGATATTCATTTTTAAGGAATAATTTATACACTAAGATATACATTTTTCTTCCTCTGTAATTCGTTCTACCCTAAACATATTCTAACTTAACATGCAGAAATAACAATGAATGCTTCTGAGTCAGCAGTGTCACTATAGATGTGAAATGTATCAGAATTGATCCGTTCATTTAAAATGAATATATGACCATTGTAATAAAAAAGAAACTGATTGATGTCTTCTAGTTTGAGTATGATTACAAAAGGTTTAGATCTTTACTGTCAGGAAATAAAACAGCTCACTGCTTTGGTAAAATTAACACCTCTATTTTTAAAATAGTAGGTCATCATTTGCAGTTGGGTAGTATGTCCAACTATGCAGGGGAACATAATCTGTTACATTCCACCAATGAACTATAATAGGGATTCTCAACCTGTGGCCCGTGGGCCAGATGTGGCCAACAGCACCATATCATGTGGCTCCCCACCACCTCCACCACACCAGGAAGTGCCATGTGGTGGAGGAAGGGCCAAATGGCCATCTGGCCCCTGAAGCTGTCTGAGGGAGCGTGACCCGGCCCCTAAGGCGCAGTTAGTTGCTCTGAAAATATTTTAATCTCTTTTAACTCTGTGCAACAGTTCAGAACGTTGTTGTCATCTGTGCGTCCCTTTTAAAACAGAAAATTAAAGACTATAATTAACTTCATATTTACATTGAATTTTTTGGTAAGGCTTTATATGATTTTGTAAAAGCAAACTAGGTGTTTATTTATTACTAATTTTAATGTTTTCACATTCATCAGAACACTATGTTGTGAGATAGTATAAGAATCTACATTTATGAAATGTCTAGCAAGCTTGCTACAAAAGCATATAAAGGATTTAACCATTATTATATTAATGAAGAAATGATTCTTCTTTGAGGTCCCTGTGAATACACACAAATGGGTTAAATTCTGCACGTGTGCCACATACCTGGAAAGTTTCAGAACTCTTCCGGAATTGAAAATTTTACCTCTTCCCTCCATTATTCATACTTCCTACCCAGTAACACCTAAGTTCTTCTTTTATCGCTTTAGTATTGAGACCTCCCGTGGTTTTAGTGATCCTTCCATTTCAATAGCTTTGTTGTATTTAGTGCTTGCCTGAGTTGGTACAGCAGCAAAATTTGAGATTTTGGTTCAGTGAGTGGGGAATACCTGTATAAGAATTTGCTCTTGACCTAAAAACACACACCCCACATACATATTGTAGTCTGAGACCTCCTGAACTATAACATAGCCAGTTATTTTAAAAAATTGTTGGGTACACAAGAGCAAAACCAAATTAGAAGATGGAAGAAGGAGCTCACTGGGAAAGGAACATTACTGTAAAGGAGGACATAGATGAGGAACTCAACCTCCCCTATGTCACTTGGAAAACTCTGAATAGGATGAGGGTTAGCGTCCCTAAATGTAAGACCAATGTGCTCAAGCGAGGGCTGCTGGCAGACAACAACACACTGTGTGAATTTGGAGACACACAGAATCTGACTCATTTACTGGTCTGCCAATCACTGCCAGAAATATGATCCGAGGAGGACTCAAGTTTGGCCAACGACAAAGCAAAGAAAATGGCTTCATTTTGGCAGTCCAGGGTTTGATCAGGACACGAAAGAAGAAGAACAACAATTTGTTTTCTGCTTGTAACTCTAGTCATCAGGTTTCAAATGCATTAGCAATATACCCATTGTTCCAGAAATGCTTGACTAGAGTAGGCCTACTGAATCAGTGGGAAATTGATGTCAACTCTTCTGGAACTTACATTGATTAAAACATACTCGCTGTAGTTCCAACTTTCTATTCTAAAGTACATTGCAACTAGATTAGGTTCATTTGAATTAATCAAACTTACAAACAAGTTGACTCATAAAATCCCCAGCGATTCAACACGCCTAACTCTAGTACAAATTAATATGCTAAGCTAAGATTTTAGCTTTTGTGTTGTACAACATCAGTGGGTGGCCCTTGTTTGGGTTGCAGACCAGTCTTCTGGTAGGTCTGATAACATCAGGGGTTGAGTATCAGGATGAAGCTCCATAAGAACCAAATGTTGTTGAAAGCAGCTGGCTACTCTTTCCTCTTGTATGGAGAGGGAAAAGGAAGAGTAAGTATAAGATGGCTTTTTCTTATTTATGGCCCAAAATGTACTTTTACACAATACCAGAAGAAATACACTACAAACCATAACTTAAAAGGTAATTCAGGAGAGAGTAAGACAAAAATCTGTTTCTAAATGATGGATGATTTGTTTCTTTTTAACTGGGGTTTGTTTCTTCCAGTACTGTTAGCTAATTTGTTCTGGATGAAGGAAAATTGTGTAAAATGATTTTATCACGACAGACATGAGAAAATAACATGATTTCAGGTATGTCTTTGCTATTATTTCCTAAAAAAACCTAAGTAGCAATTAAAACTTTCTTTGGTAATTTATAAAATGTGAAGCTTGCCAGGTTTCCCTTCATAACCTTTACTTTGCTTTCACAAATTACAACCAGCCAAAAACTTCAAGAAAAGGAGAGATTAAACGAATTTGAAAGTGATTAAAACTAGATGTTTTCTCTCTTCAATACATGATGTCTTGATAACCCAAGATAATTTCTTTAACAGCTTATAAATGAAATACAAATTGTAAAAAACTGCCAATGTTAATATTTGAAAGGTTTGATCTAGTGCTTTGATTTAAAAGCGCAGAGAGAAAACTTTACTTCCACTTCCAAAAATCTGCAGATATTTGACATTGTGTGGATAAGACCGCTTAAATCTTCTTTTCAAAATATTTCTCTCATCTTTAAATTTCTCATTAACAATTCTTCCCATTTCCAAGTAATATTCCTTAACTCCAATACAGTGTCAAGATTACTTTTCAACCCAGCATTTGTGAACGGTTGGCTTATGTTTCCATGCAGAAAACATTTAGTATAATCAATGGGTAGGGAAATTACAGTTGCTACATGGTATTTCTGCAGTGACATATTCTTACAATTATACTGAGTTTTTTTTTGTCATCAGACTCTTTTTCTGATTTCTGACAAACACTCATGCCTCTCATGTCTCCTCTTCCCATCATCCAATACTCTTTTAATTTTAAAAAAATGAATTTATAATTTAAAAATCTCAGTCTCATTGATTCTCCGTTGTAATTTCTTCATAAATACCCAGTTTGTTATCAATACACCTGAGGCACTCCCAAAGAAAGATCAAAGGGAGGACTTCTTATTTTTATTATAAACAAGTAAACAAGCATTAATTGCTATAGGTGATATAACACAGAAATATTTTAGATGCAGAAAGAAGTCTGTATTTGAAATATTACAGCAACCTGATCATGATATATATCTAATGATATGTATATCAGAGAGTAAACAAAAGAAAAAAGAAAAAAGTGCTGTGGCACCTTAAAGACTAAATCCTGTATTTTAATGTTAATTATATGTACTTATTGTAAAAACGTTTTAGCCATCTGTAAAATTTTGTAAACTGTTTCAGTTTTAGCTTTTGGATAACACATAAATAAATTTCCAGACAGACATTGAAGGAATTCAAACTGAAGAATTTAACAACATTTGTCATACTGCCATGCTGGACTTGAACATCAGCAAACCTAGTACAGTAAAACCTCTACATATGAATTATTTTCCATTCCACAAAGTTATTTGTATGTCAAAAAATGTGTACATAACACATTGCATTACTAGAAGAGGTCATGAGATGTCACCGCAAGATTTTTTTGTATGTCGAATTTTTCCTATTAAAAATTTGTATGTCAAAGGTTTTTTTTAGCAAGGATTTCTATTCGTATGCCATTTTTTTGTAAGTAGAACTGTTCATATGTCGGGGTTCCACTGTATTTGGGATTTTAATTCTAGCAAAAGTACACAGCTTCATAAAGAATGGAACAGCCTTTACTTAAAACACTGACGCTTTCAAGCCAAGCTATAGTCAAACAATGGGACACAGATGAGCTCACCCAGAGGGTGTGACTACAATGGAACCAAGAGTTGTTCCTTACAGCTGCTAAAATAGCCAATCCTAGGTGACAGTAAACTATACCGATAGGTAGAGTGGTGTCAAGGGTGGGTTAATGCTGATGCTGTTTATCTGACTGTCTTCCTAAAATGAACTGATCTATTCCACTACTATTCTGAAATTCAACCAACATTTCACTTGGATGTGGTACTACAAAATGGTCAAGAATATTATAGATTCCATGAGGTATGAAAAAAATATAGAGGCCTCATTGGAACTGCTTCTGTTGGTAGCTATATTTTGGGAGAAGGTTAAGAATGGTGTAACTCGGACAAATTCTTCAGAAAATGGGGGTTTATCAAGTTTGGTCTCAGACTACAATATGTATGTGGGGTGTGTTTTTTTAGGTCAAGAGCAAATTCTTATACAGGTATTCCCCACTCACTGAACCAAAATCTCAAATTTTGCTGCTGTACCAACTCAGGCAAGCACTAAATACAACAAAGCTATTGAAATGGAAGGATCACTAAAACCACTGGAGGTCTCAATGCTAAAGCGATAAAAGAGGAACTTAGGTGTTACAGGGTAGGAAGTATGAATAATGGAGGGAAGAGGAAAATTTTCAATTCCGGAAGAGCTCTGAAACTTTCCAGGTATGTGGCACACGTGCAGAATTTAACCCATTTGTGTGTATTCACAGGGACCTCAAAGAAGAATCGTTTCTTCATTAATATAATAATGGTTAAATCATTTATATGCTTTTGTAGCAAGCTTGCTAGACATTTCATAAATGTAGATTCTTATACTATCTCACAACATAGTGTTCTGATGAATGTGAAAACATTAAAATTAGTAATAAATAAACACCTAGTTTGCTTTTACAAAATCATATAAAGCCTTACCAAAAAATTCAATGTAAATATGAAGTTAATTATAGTCTTTAATTTTCTGTTTTAAAAGGGACGCACAGATGACAACAACGTTCTGAACTGTTGCACAGAGTTAAAAGAGATTAAAATATTTTCAGAGTAGCTAACTGCGCCTTAGGTTCTGAAATCTGCTTTCTTGGCATAAAAGCAAGGCAGCCTTCCAACATCTCCCAAAGATGATAACCATGCCCACACAAATACCAAACACCACTGATCCTTTTAAAACAAAGAAAGAAATCAGAATGTGTTCTGGAGAGTCCAAATTTAGAATACTTTAATTTATAAGTATTCCCACTCTAGCCATCTAGTAATCCAACATCAAAAATAAATAAAGAAATAAAAATCCAGCACTCCTGCCCTTCACCATCTTTTCAGGGTGGCCTTTAGCATTAGTCTTTCATTTATGAAGATAAAATGTCAACAGAGCTATAAATCCTTTTACTGGCTTTTAGAAGAAAGAACAAAATGTAAGAGTAAAATAACTCTTTCCCCTCACTACGAGAGTTTGGACATAACCCAACCCTATGCTCCAATCCATTACACCTCTGTGGTGAAAGGAACTTACGATGAAATGATCGAACTATGAAAATGATAAGGTTTTCGAAACAGACTTATTTTATTTATGTTTCTGATTTATATTGCCTTGATTAAATTTCCTTTATAGGAGCACTCTCTCAAAAGCAATTTTTTCCTAGGACTAGCATCTCCTGACCTAGCTGTCAGAAACCTATTTGTCCACCCTTCTTTCCTGTTTTACAGTAGTAATTAAGGAAGGTAACAGCGGTTGGAGTCAGTGGTTGGAGTCAGTGGACTAGTTGGGGCTCTGCCACTGCACTAAACACTAGTACCACTACCATGGATTTTAAAGTTACAGTCACAGTATCTTAGAATTTTCTTTTTAAAATCCTTAATTTACTCCCATACTTCTTCCAAGGAGATAAGAACAATATCATAGTCCCTCCTCACAACAGTATTCTTACAATCATGGAAGGTGAGATAGGCACTGCTGCTAGCAAATGCCTCAATGTGTGGATGGTGAAGACATCCAACTCTATTATGGTGAAGACATCCAACTCTATCCCTTGACATCAGTCAAGTGAGCGAACTGGCTAAACAACCTGTCCTGGGACTGCACTCCCCATGAAGCATTAGGTATATGGCTGGATCTTCCTTTATCACTGGAGATTCAAGTAAGAGTGCTGGGTCTAAGTGCCTTAGGTCAGCTGCAGTACATAACAACATAAGAACAGCCTTGCTGGAACAGACTACAGCCCATCCAGTCCAGCATTCTGTCTCACACAGTGGCTCACCATTTCCTTCAGGGTATTCCCAAGGAGATGCCTTCACCTGCTTAGGATTCCCTGGAAATGGCATTGAGAGATATCCTGCCTATCTCTCCAACCCGGAGGTTGTCCTTAAGTATCCATAATTATAGCCATTGATACCCTTGTCCTCCATGAACTTGTCTAATCCTTTCTTAAAGCTGTCAAGACTGACAGCTGTCACCACTTCTTCTGGCAGGGAGCTCCATAGACCAGTAATCCTCTGGGTGAAAAAGTACTTTCTCTTATTTGTTTGAAAACTAGTACCCAAAAGTTTCATGGAGTGTTCCCTAGTTCTAGTGTTATGCGATAGGGAAAACAGTTTTTCCTTATCTACTTTGTCCACACCGTGCATGATTTTATAAACTTCAATCAGGTCACCTCTTAGACGCCGTCGTTCAAGAGTGAAAAGGCCCAACCGTTGCAGCCTCAGATGGTAAGGAAGGTGTTCCAGTCCGCTAATCATTTTGGTTGCCCTCCTCTGCACTTTTGCCAACTCCATAATATCCTTCTGGAGGTATGGCGACCAGAACTGTACACAGTATTCCAGATGGGGCCTCACCATAGATTTATAAAGAGGCAAAATGACACTTGCTGACTTATTTTCTATACCCTTCCTAATGATCCCTAGCATTGAGTTTGCTTTTTTCACTGCTGAGGCACACTGGGTTGACACCTTCATTGAGCTGTCCACCAGGACACCAAGATCCCTTTCCTGGTTTGCCACAGAGTTCAGAAACTATCAGTTTATAAATGTAATTGGTTTTTTTGCCCCAACATGCATCACTCTGCACTTACTAATGTTGAAGCTCATTTGCCACTGTTTTGCCCACTCCCCCAGTGTCAAGAGATCCCTCTGGAGCTCCTCACAATCTCTCACAGTTTTCACTACCCTGTATAATTTAGTGTCGTCAGCAAATTTGGCTACCTTGCTTTTTACTCCTACCTCTAGATCATTTATGAAGAGGTTGAAAAGCAGGGGTCCCCAAGCGGCATGTGTGTGTGGGCTTTCGTTCCCGCATCCCAGCCTCACTGGCCGGACCGCGGGAATCCCAGCGCCGGTTCAGGCGGCGTTGGGGTGGGTGGGCTTTCCTTTCTTCGACCCGGCCTCGCTGGGCAGACCGCGGGAACCCCTGTGGCGCTTGAGGCCACTTGTTTGTTTTGTATGACTGTGAGGCACTGGGTTTTTAATTTTTATTTTTCGCGCGGCAGGCTTCTCAGCGTTCTGTGCGCTCATGGCACGCAGGACTCTGGGGCTTGTAGTTATGGTTTTGTGGTTTGTGTTTGTGCTGCGTTTTTTCCTACGGCTCGATTTTGATTGGCTGTGGCGCATTTCTCAACGTTCTTTGTGCTCGCGCCTCATAGCCTCATTGGCTGTGGCACGGCATGGCACAAAGAACATTGGGAAATGAAGTTGTTTCCCTTTTTCGCATTTATGGGGCTCTTGCCCCACTGGCGCATTTCTCAAACCTTTGTTGACCTGCAGACCCAGTTCGGGCGTGTGCACGAATGGTCGGAGCGGGCTAGTAGGGCCTGGCTTAGGATCCTATGTGAAGTTCCAATGGTTAACGCTTAATTTTATAGGTAAAGATAAATAATTCAGAAGTACAGCAAATGCTATATGAACAATGTGACAATCATTTTTTAAAACTGAATTTTCGCTTTTCCCAATGGCCCAGCAAACTTCATGGAAGCATACAAACCTTTGGTGTGGTGTGCTGCATGGGTAGAAAGACAGAGATGAAAAATGTCATCACTGACCTAAAAACCAAAAACCAGAATAATGCCCTGAATTCTTTTAGCTTGAATAAACTGCTTCACTGCATCATGACCAAGAGATTTACATTTGAAATCTCTCAGTCACAGCCCGTAACATCACCTTTAGCGGGCTTATTCATGGTAAAGCAACTTCTGTCAAATTAAGTGTGAAGAATCGCACTGATAAGTCTAAATACTAAAGTAAAATTTTGTCAACCTCAGGATAGTTTAGCATGAATTAAATAAAGTTATATCTCAAATAATATGATTCAGGTCTACAACAGAGCATAAATATTTCAAAACAATAATAAATATGGTAGAATTGCAAAAACCAGACTGGCAACATAATAGTCAGAAACTCTGTGGAACACTGTTGATCAAGAAATATTTGCATAACAACCTATAGTATTGTCTTCTTTAAACCTCCTAGGCAGAAATAAATTGAAAGCTTGATGCTATGAAAGAACTTGGGTTTTGCCAGATGGATACGACCTTGAGTTTTAAGTCCTGCCAGCTAAAACAAGCAGAGAACTGGCCTCTCCAAAAACATTTGGTCTGAAACAATCTAACCTGTTGAAACGGTGTCAAAAGAAACAAGAAAGTGACCCTGGATGTACTTTTTAAGGGATTTACTCCGCAATGCTGCTGAAAAATATAATAGCAATACAGTACAGTATAAGAAGTTTGGTGACTTTTTAGGCCATTGGGGGAATAGTAATGTGGAATGAATCAGAACAAATAAAATATTGTCTTGTTCAAATGCGTTAGAAGGGCTAAGAGGTTCTTCAGATGTCACTCAAGGGACCACATAAGTTGTGCAAAACTGGTTCTGAAACTATAAAAAACTGTTTACAGCTAAAATGAAGTATACTTAACCTTGCAAACTGGCTAGAACAAAACTATTTTTATCTTGTCTTTGACCCTGATTTCTTCTTGAACTTCACACTGTCTGTCTGACACTTGTCTTCTTTGACTTCCAAATTTCACAATATACTTTTAACTGTCCCTAATTTGTTGCTTGGATTCATAATCCAGTCCCGGACTTTCACCTTGACAATTCCAGTGATGACCTCAAGACCATCTCCCTAGGAGGACTCATGATCCCTGAATCTGCTGGGAATTTAGTGTATGAAAGAGAAATCTCTCAAGATTTTTTGGATGAGTTACCTGAACCCAGCCTGTGCATACGACTGATTCAGCAAGAACATTTGTTCTTCAAGAAGTTCCAATTGAAGAGGTCAATTTACATGAAAACCAAGATCTTAGAAAGCTGAATTCTACTGTCAGTAAACTTTATTTCATTTGTGCAGCTAAATCATAATCACTTGACGTCTAACCCCTTTTAGGTCTGACACAACTGTATTTAGTTTTGGATGTTCAAAATTCAATTTTTTAAATGACCAAATCAATTTCATATAAGCTTTTGATCCTGAGTGTGTTTAATGTATTGTGCTACAAATAAACCAGCAAGTTGATGTATGGAGTATGTGAAAGAATTACTCTTCAGAAGCTGTTCCAGATCATGTGGGCAGCAGGATTCTAACCATTGAATAATCAAAACCATCTTCATTAAAATACTGCATATTCATGTTAGTCTGGCCTTTTAATTAAAATAATGAAACCTTTTAAATATCCTTTTAAGTAAATAACCTTTTAAGTAATTTTGAACAGATTGTGACGTGCACATAAAGAAACAGTTGGAAGATTAATTTGGTATTTTGCCTAAACAAGATAACTTGTCCCAAATTTGCCAATATAAATTCTAAATCTATAAACATTTATAAATTCACTTTTAAATTTGAAGGAAGAAACAAGATAAAAGCCTGACCTTGCTTACGAAATTTATCTACAGTCCTTAATTTGTAAATCTAAAACTACTACAGAAACAGATGGAAACAATAAGCAAGTTCAGCAAATGAGACTTCCTTTATCACCACTACTCCATAAATGATTCAAGATGAGAAACACTCCTGAATTTCATAGAAATGCATTAATGAAACAAGATTCAGCATCTACCCAAAAGGTCTGCTAGGGAGTAGTTGTTCAAATGTTATCTTAATCCTAATTTTGTTTAATGTAAGGCAATTGCTTCTTGTTAACATACTCTAGGGGCTAAATTGAGGGAAACTTTACTTCTTTATGACAATTTTAATTTCTTTTTACCCTCCTGTGTACTATTTATCATTTTATTCTTGTTATTAAGCTGCACAGCTGTACTGTTATTATGCACCATACATTTTGTCCAGTGGTGGACAAAGGGCGGCCCAAGGGATCCATATGGCCCAACAGGAGCCCAAGAGTAGTCCACAAGCCCCAACTCCACACACACACACACACACTGACACTTTATCTTCTCAAGAAGCCCCTTTGTACTCTCTCTAGGAAACACATGGGGTGAAATTCCCTCATATTTTGTTCCCCCTGAAGATCCAGAGTCAGCATCTGCTCCAGAGTCTCACTTTTGTTCCAGAAAGCTATTTAAGATAACATTGAGGATTAGCATTGTGCATGAACTTAACAACTAAGGCACTGAGCTCTTACGCAGTTCCATGCATGGACTTTAAACTTTCCTATCTCCCTTTTCAGGTTCCGATCCTCCCTAGGGATTCCTTTTCACCTGGGGAAGCCTTTGGGAGTTTCAAGATGTGGAATATCTTTAATATCTGATATTCTTTAGTTTCACTCCTGCTGACAGCAGCAATTTTAAGATATAAATGGCTTCCACTCATCCCGAGGCTCCCAAAGGCTTTTCCAAGTTGAAAGAAATTCTTAGGGAGCCTCAGAATCTGAGGAGGTAGGACAGGTAAGTTTAAATTAATGATAAAATTCTGTGGAACACATGGAATTATGCAACAAGATTCTGTCCAATACATATTTTTGTTATCTAATTAGTATTTTGTGGCAAAACCATACACTCATATCTCTCATTATCCAGCAGCTTCCCCTGGTGGCTAAGTGATTAAATCGCTGAGCTTGGAAGGTTGGGTTTCAATACCTGAGAGCTGCATGGGGACATGAAAGGAGCCTCATTCGGGCGTCCCCTGAGCGGAGTTTCTCCAGTAAAAATCCTATCAGCCCAGAGTAATCTTTGACACAAAATTATTATTATTATCTAGATATATCATTTTGCATAACTATGAACGAAGATCCTTTTTCAGTTCTCATAAAATCTTCCTATCAATTTCCTGACCTCCTCTAATTGGATTTAATAAAACCAAAATAATTTTTATAGTCACCTGCAAGTTACACATTAATTCATTACTGTTAGATGAGTTAAATGTTTATTTTTCCCCATCACTGTTTTGATATCTATTATTTGCTATTTCACTTTAAGCCCTTTTTTAAACAGAGACACAATTTCCCATGCTTTATGAATAAAAGAGTCAGAATTTCTTAAGTCACAGATGTCTCATGCTGGAGGATCTATCGCTGGAATGCCCACCCAAGATGCTCCAGTTGCACTCCTGGAAATCTCCACAAGTATAAATCTGCTACCAGTTGTTCTCACTAGTGACAGCAAACAAAACTGGGTGTTTTTGAAATGATGTCAGTCAGAACTGACCTAAGGTCTACTGAATCCAAAATCGGAGAGGCCCTGTTGTTGGCACAGTTAAACCTTCCAACTATAAAACAATATTGCAGATGTGATTTTAGCACATATTTTTAAAAACCGCCAACAGAATGAAAGTTTTTCCACAACCACCATCAAATGTAACCAGCACAAACAAAGTGGGATTTAGAAATGGGGACAATCTACTATACAATATCCCCATCAACACACACACACACACACACTTCAATCAGGACTCTTCTGACCATATAACTGTGATATAAAGGAGGAGGAACAAGAGGAGGAGGAGGGAACAAGATGTAGATTTTAAAACATTTTCCCAGCTATCTTGAAAACAATTAGTGTACACCCTACTAAAATTCTTCTAAGAAAGCAATCATTTGGGAGATTCCAGTGATGTGCCAAACACAGTGCCAAGAATCACAGCAAGCTATATATGTGTGGCATTTTCTTTTGAAGTTGTTTCAATGTGCCACTTCTTTTCAAGTAGTAGGCCAACAGTCATAAAAACAACTTTTGCTGCCCTCTAGTGAAAGATACTTTTTTAGTTCTAACATTCCTTTCAAAAGCTTGCACATTTAAAAAAAATGGCATGCACACCCTTACCTCACATTAGACCAGTGTTTCCCAACCTTTGGTTTTTGGACTTCAATTCCCAGAAGCTTAAGTCAATGTACTGATCAGCCAATGTACTGACTTAGGCTGCTTGGAACTGAAGTCCTCCTGTGTGGTGTGTGCCCCACGTTGGGAACCACTGGTCTAGATCCTGCCACTACAGAACTGATGGTAACTTTCTTATCAAGAGAGCAATAGAGAAATGTACAGCCAAGCTCAAGATAATGCAATGTAAATCAAGTTGTTTATAAATCTCCCTTCACATCCAATGGGGTAAAAGAGGAAGCAAGGAAGAAGTTTATAAATTACATAATATACTACATGTTTTAGATCTGTCACAAAATATTTAAAATGCTAGTAAATATTTTAACATTTTAATTTGTTTCTCCAGCAAAAAACACTAACATATCTCTTTTCCCCACCTCGGGCTTCAAAGGCTTCCCCAGGGTAGAGGTAGGTGAACTCAAAGTAATCTTGGAACTGAATGTGTGTTGGGGAGGGGATAGGAAACTTTAAGTTTAAATTAAATGTTTCTGGTGCCTGATGCAGGTTATGCAAGCATAAACATCTGCAAGAGCATTTTGCTCTTTATATACCATCTAGTCAATATGGATTTATAACAATCCTTTTGAGTTTTTCTAGGGATAGAGTATGAAGAAATGATTGACTGTTTCCTTTTACTATGAGAGCTCCGTGACTACGCAGCTTACCCAGGTTTACACAAACTGATTCATTCCTGGGAGACTCAGCAGGAAATCAAACTCTTGATCTCTGGCTCCTCAGCAAAGTGCCCAACTCACTAAATATCTAGCCAAGCACACTTGTTACAACTTAGAAATCTTATATCTACAAGCTTAAACACAGGTAAGCAAAAAGTTCATTTCAAGCATTATAGCCTCAAACCATGCAAGGCTTTAAGTGTGGTGGGGACAGGGACAGGCATGCTTAACATTCCTCCCAACCAGAAGTCACTCAGACTTTTATGCCTACAGTACCTCTCCACTGACTGATTACATTCCAGGATATCCAAAGGGTCACAACCCAGATGACCTGGACAAACCTGAAGAAGCCAAGGGGAGGCTATGAAATGTCTGAATGACTCAGAAGAGTAAAATCAACTGGTAGGTTTTATACCAACACAACAGCACTACCTGCATTGAGAGCAGCAGTCTAAACCAGGAGTTCCCAACATTTTCCCACCAGGAGCCAGTTCCTGCCTCAGCTGTGGAGGCCAAATAAGGCGTGGCTGCGCCCACAACTTATGTTTTCATTGCCATCGGCGTTGGGAATCACATGATTTTCCGGGGTTTTGGACAGCCTCTGCCACTTCCCTGGGTAGCGGTAGGCTTTTCAGTGCAATTTCACTCAGGTTTGGTGATTTTCCGACGCTCCTCCACTGCGTTTCAGCAGCTAGAGCAGGACTGTGAGCTACTTCCTGGTTCAGCGCTGGGATCCCAGCATCGGAAGTAGCTCACTGTCCCACTCCAGCTGCCTAAGTGTAGTGGAGGAGCGTTGGGAAATCACCAAACCAGAGTAAATTTGCTCCAAAAAGCCTACCACTGCCTGGGAAAGCGGCAGAGGCTGTCCAAAACCCCAGGAAAAATGCACGATTCCTGCTACCACAGTAAGTGATGTATCACGACTTCTGACAGTTGGGGGGTGGGTCTAGAGGTCCCCGGGTTGCCACCATGGGCCAGATTAATGATATGCATGGGCCACATTAGGCCCACGGGCCAGGAGTTAGGAACCCCTGGTATAAACATTTGCATAAGTTGGCAAGAGACATTACGAAAAGGAAACTGAAGGTCTGTAAACTTTGACAGCATAATGGACACTAGGGATAGGTGTGTGTATGAAGATAACTCCCTTCCACCTATGAGAAAGGAAATTTGGGACTAAAACTGATTATCTTACAAATAATCTTATTTTGAAAGTTTGACAATGGAGAAGGAATGGATATATAATTCACAATCAGTGTTCTGTTTGCTGGTTGAAAATTGATTCTTAGTTTCTTTTCTTTTTTAAAAAAAGAATGATACAGGAGAGTAGTTTGTGGTTCTTAGTCCTCCAATGTCATCCCACTTCACATTATCTTCTTTTGGCTAATGAATGCATGATTTCAGCAGAAATGGCTAGACAAGAGGAAATCCTTACCTTTTCCTGGGTTAACTGCAGCTGGTAGACTGGTCCAATCTAGGGCCCAGCTTGGACAAGGGTGTGGGGAAAATTTTGCTTCAATACCCCTTTCCTGCATTAAAAGACAAATGCAATCATTAGATCAGCTAACAATACCTCACTTATTTATCTGTACAGTGCAAATTAATATGATTGCTCTGCAATTTCCAAGCACAGTATTTGGAACATTTTTAATTCCCTAGGTGCCCTATAGAGCAGATGTGCTTGTGGGTCAAATTCTTGCCCCAGACTTCACAATGGATTAAACAGCTACTGTATTTAAAAGAAATGAATGGGATGTGCTCAGATGAATACATTCACTTTCCACTTTGGGGTTTAACAGGTGAGGAATCTTAGGGAACTCTCTACTAAGGCTCTTAAGTGAAAATCTCTGGTTGTGGAATTTCTAGGAACAGAAACAATTTGGGGTTGGTGGGGAAGGGTGGGTATTTTCTTTTCAGTGAAGGGGGGCTTTGGGGAAGAAATGTCCATAGGGTTTCAGGCAGATCTTCGGGCTGAATATTCCTGTTCCTGCCATAGACACAGCTTGTCTTAGTCTCTATGATGTTCATCAAAACATACCTTGCACAGTCAAAAAAATTCAGATTATAAAATAGGGGTTATACGTGGATTAGCAAACTACTCACACCACAGATTTAAGATGAGTATTTATTGAATACACTTCTATATTACCCATCTAGAAGACATTCCACTCTGAGCAGTTTATGCACATAAAACATAGACCTTTAACTAAGTTTACCCTCTACCTAACCAGGCAACAGCATGTTGGGAATAAAAATAATTTTAAACACTCCACCAGTGAAATATATAGTCTGGGAAATTTAAGATCTAATTGACTGCAGGGAGGGTATTGTTAAAAGCATCTCTGAGCAAGATAGTTTTAAAATGTCTTTTAATATGTCCAGGAAGGGAATCTGACAAATCTCCACAGGTAAGATGTTCCATAATGTAGGTGCTGCCAATGAGAAGGCTCTCTTCCTTGTCAACACTTTCTTCTCCACTCCCAATATCAGCCCCTGGAGCTACATACTTTGCAGGGGCCAGCTTAATAACATTAATAAAGTATTTTCATTATTTCAAGAAAGATTCAGGATTCTCCCCCCCCCCCCCATGTACATTGGTTAGAACATTAAAAAAGCTTTATTGACACACAATTTATCTTCATTAGTCTAAACCTGGAGGAAGGGGAGAGACATTTTAAGGTTATTTTCTATGATCAATAAGTTATTATTAATTTACCATTAATTTTGTCATTGTCGGTCTTGGTCCGCCTATAAATCCAGTATCTTTGTGGTCCTCTTTTGGCTCATCAGATACTGTACAGATACTCTGCAGGTGCTCATCTTGTGTACAGACTGATCCCAGATACTGGAGAAATTGCATATTGCATTTGACAGCAGCTTGCTTGATTCCAGGTACTTCCTGAACCCTCTGGTACCAGCTGGATATTAAAGGCAGCTGTGACATGATGTCTTGATGTTTCCTGTTAAAACTCTTATGAAAAATACAAAATTCTGATTTATAAAGTTTATGACATAAGGAAACACAAGGGTGGGGGACCAAATAAGCCTGGATTGTCTTACTATTCTTGCTACCTAACCAACATAATTACAGTTATTGAATTTCTCAACATAAAGAGTCTCCTATATTAAATTTGAAGCCAATAATTCAGGGAGCACCAAACTCCAAAACAAAGATTTATTTTTACAATTTCAAAGACTAATTAAATAATGTTGACAATTGCAAAAAAATTAATCAAAGCTATTCATGTGTTCAAAGTATTTAGACTGGAATGGATGATCTTGATGAAAGGCTGAAGGTCAGCTTTTAATTTGGCAAGCAACTTTGAAAATAAATGCCTAAAAAGCCCATGGACCACTGAAAACTGTCACCACAGCTTCAGAGATACTTTCTCAACTAATGGTACTAGTTTTAGTGTTCCTTCAGTTATTACTTCTTTGCTGCTTGCCAGTTTTGCTTAACAAGTCTACTCTATGTTGTCATTGCGCCTTAATTGATAATGAAGTCATCAGCTGGTGTACATACTACCTGGAATATGAAATCCACATTTACTGGATTGTTTGTGTTCTTTTTTACATGTCTTAATTATTAGGTGCTTAGGCAACAGAGAATTGTCAATGCTTGCTGGACCCTATACAGCTTATAATATCAACCTCCAATGAAGCAAGCACCTTCCATCCTTAGAAAACATCAAAATAAAGATAGAGCTTGTTAACAATGATAAGGAACTTTTATGGTCAGCAAAATGACCAGATTCTTCTTCTACTGTGTCTAGACCAGACATGAAACTGCCAAAATGAAGGCACCTTTTGTCGCGTTTATTCTGCAGTTCCTTTTGCTTGGCTGAGTGTGAAAAAAGATTAGCCAGCAACACAAGGTTGCTGTTACCAAGGTACGCCTGATTGTGGTTCAAAAATACAACCTTTGAGGAAGCTCTTTCTGTGTTACCCCAACGACCAGATGAGGCAAATCAAATCATCCATTAGATACCATACAAACCTCAAATCACTGGCACTGAATCTAACATATTTATACTAATAAGATGATAGCTGAGAAACAAGCAACAGGCCCAGTTGGGAGTTTCTTACCTCCAAGTTTCAACATTATATCAGCTGCTGGAATGCAGCTCACTCTTTAGAATGCCTTCCTTACAACATAATTTTACTCTATGTATAGACTAAGATGCTTCTATTTTGTATTGCTTTCTTTCTGTTTGCATTAAACATAGATACAAACTAAGCTAAGTAGGAAATTTCAAACACATTTGTTGCATTTGCCTAATTTATGAAATCTGAACCTAGCTTTTCTTGATATAGAATTATCCTTATCTTTAGTGCAGGGTATAGACAGCCAGCCCAACAACCTAAGTTTAATATGGAGAGAAATTGATTCAAAAGGCTTGGAGGTTACTGGCATTTTGGGTGTACTATCCTGGAGGCTGAGTTGCACTGAACTTAGTGAGACATATTTCTCAGTAAGTATGCTTGCATTAGCACTATGAAGCCTTTCCAGTCAGTCCTCCCTACTCCCAGCTCAAAACAGACTGAGGAGAATGTTGGTATGAAGGTAAGTGCAACAACATATGGGCTACAAGAAATTGAGGACCTCTTGTTAATGCAACTCTTACCAAAAAATAATGGATACAGGGAAAGAGAACTATGTCAGCCAAAGTGAAATAAAGCCCTTCTGCAAAAACATGGTCCAAGAGTGGGAGTTCCGAAGTTTTCATTTTCCTAACATGAGAGGACTCTCTGTTTTCAGTAGCTGGTGTTTTCTGTACAGTTAATTTAGACAGAGCTACTCTTAGTTCTAGGTCTGCAAATGCAGGTTCAAGATTTTCTGCTAAACTTCCCTCTTGCGAGGACACACTGTTAGTTGGCTTTTTAACAAGCGCCTGCTGTTGAACTTTTTGCCTTCGAATTTTGTCATCGTTATGCACTCTGACAGGTTCTCCCAACTTCTTTTCAAACTGCAATATCTCCTCTGGAACAGTCTGAGGTTCACTTCTAGGCACTCTGAAAAAGTTTTCTATTGCTTGAGGGATGCTGAGTTCACAGAGTCGAGTCCATTCACTAACCTGGAATTGAACAGAATCAGTCAATTTGAGTCAAATTATAGTCACTCCTATTAAAAATGTGAAACAAACTAGCAAGAAAAACATGTTACAAGGTTGTCCAGTTGTTTCTATGACATACAAAGAGCTACTCATGCATACTGAGAAAGATTCAAGAACGAACTTCATAAACTCTGGGTTTAGGCTTCCCGGACTACAGCTTCTCAAACTATGTGGAAAATCCCTTTTGAAGCTGAAATGATATTCAAAAGCACGTTGTAGAATGTTTGGAGTTCTGCTATTTAAAAGTGGGGGACAATACAAAAGCAATAACAGAACGCTTGTGTCTATATCAGTTCATTAAACAAGCACAATGCATTTCTAGAGTCTTGGGGTTTGCTTGGTAAGTCTACCAAACCTTTAATAAGACAAGATTCAACTGTCTAATATAGCATAAAACAGCAATCCTCTGATGTCAAGGCTGGGCTATTCATATGCAAAATTCTGTCAGAAGTTTTAAATATAAATTCAAGTTGTCTGACTTTACATTTAACTCAGAAGTATCTAAAATGCTTTCCTTCCATTTATTAAATTCTAAATATCTTTCAATATGTTATGTCAATATTTGTCAACAACTGTTTGAAAAACTACCTCAAAGTTTGTAATAGTTTGGCTTTTGTATACTAGAAAATCACTGATAATTGGTCAAATCTGAATAAGATAATTTTCTGAACAAGAAGTAGTATTTGAAATCTATCATAAATCAGTATTAAACTTTCCTGAATAAACTCACTTCAGCACAAGCTTTTAAACAGGTCTTTTTAAAGCCCAAGAGTTCCAAAATACCCTTCTTAGATGAATTTGCTTCATATGTTTTATATATTATGTGTCTCAATACCACAGCAAGTCCTGCTCGACAAAAAATTCCATTTTTTTCAGCAATAACAGGTAAACAGCAGTTTTGGATGACTGAAGGAAGTTGACACGATTTGATGAAGCAAATTTCCAAGTCCTCTGCTAGTACTTTTTCTCTAAGAGAGGCATCTGAAGGTATTTCACCAGGAGATACTAAAAAAACTTTGAATGTCCTGCAGTCACAGTATGATAACAGGAACAATGCTATAGACGTGTGAAGAGGAACGATACAATCTTCATTCTGATGAAAGTAGTCTAGATAAAGGTAATCTTCAGTAGCACCTTTCATTTTTTCCTTTAAAAAAAAGAATTGGGGTTGATAAACAATACAGCTTATATTTTTATATACAGGTATGATACATTTTTCAGGTTTTTTGAGTCTAGCATTATTCATTCAGCAATCAACTCTGCCTGTAAAAGGACAAAAAAAGAGAGCTGTAGCTCTTTCACATCAGAGCACTGTTCCCATAACTTTAGGTACTCTTTCATGTGTCACTGTAAGATAACCACACTGTGCCAACTGCTTACACCACTTCATATGACTGGCAGGAAAAGATGTGGAAATATCACACATAAATGTGTCTAAGTGTTTACATGCAAGCAGAAGCTAACAAAATCATTCAGTAGTACTGAATGGATGAGCCTTCTATTTAAAGGTTTCCCTTGCTTGAAAGCCAGTCGTATCCGACTCTAGGGTTCAGTGCTCATCTGTTTCAAAGACAGAGAGCCAGTGCTGTCTGCTGCTGCAGACGTTTCTGTGGTCATGTGGCAGGCAAGACTAGACACCAGAGAGCACAGAATGTTGTTACCTTCCCACCAAAGTGGTCCCTATTTATCTACTTGCAATGTCTTGTTTTCGAAATGCTAGGTTGGCAGGAGCTGGGACAAAGACGGGAGCTCATTCTGTCCTGCAGGAAGATTAGCAGGTCAGCAATTCGAGACCTGAGTGCTGTACGACGGAGTGAGCTTCCATCTATGTCCCAGCTCCTTGCAACCTAGCAGTTCGAAAGCAAGAAATTGCAAGTACTGTAGAGATATAGGTACTACTTCAGTGGGAAGGTAAATAGTGTTCTGTCCAGTGTCTAGTCATGCTTGCCACATGTGCATGGAAAGGTCTGCAGATGCAGACATCGCTGGTTCTTTGTCTATAAACAGAGATGAACATTTTTGTCTATAAACAGAGATGGGACACTATGGAACTCGCAAGCCAGTCATATCTGACTGTAGGGTTCGGTGCTCATCTCCATTTATAGCCAAAGAGCCTGCGCTGTCTGTGTCTTCAGACATTTCCGGGGCAGACATGACTAGACACCAGAGCACACGGAGTGCTGTTACCTTTCCCGTGGAACTGGTAACTATTTATCTACTTGCAATTTCTTGTTTTCAAACTGCGTTGGCAGGATCTGGAACAGAGGCGGAAGCTCAATCTGTCATGAAGTGCTTGAACTGCTGACTTAGTGACTTCCCAGGAGTCAAGTTCAGCCTCTTAACCACTAAGGGACTGTACACCTTGCCCAATCCTACACCCTCCCCGCTCCCCCCACAAGTCTATCCCATCTCCTGCCAAACCTAGCAGTAAAAGCAAAAAAATGCAAGTAGATAAACAAGGACAGTGGTGGCTTAAGTGGTTAAGATGCTGAACTCAACGACTGGAAGCTCGGAGTTTGCTTCCCGGGTACTGCATGACGGAGTGAGCTCCCGTCTCTGTCCCCAGCTCCTGCCAACCTAGCAGTTCGAAAGCAGGAAATTCCAAGTAGATAAATAGGGACCACTTCGATGGGAATGAAGGTAAACAGCGTTCCGTGCGCTCCGGTGTCTAGTCATGCCTGCCACATGACCAGGGGAACGTCTGCAGACGCAGACAGCGCTGGCTCTTTGGCTGTAAACAGAGATGAGCACTGAACCCTAGAGTCAGTTACGAGTGGCTGTCGAGCAAGGGCGACCTTTACCTTTTACCTAAACAGGTATCGCTTGTTTAGGTAAAGGTAACAGCGTCCTGTGCGTTCGGGCGTCTGCAGGTGAAACTCAGAAAATTGGAATATTGTGCAAATGTTCATTCAGTCCAGCAATGCAACTTAAAAGGTGAAACAAATCTATGAGATAGGCTCATTACACGCAAAGCGAGATAGTTCAAGCCTTACTTTGTTATACTATTGATGCTTATGGCTTACAGTTTATGAAAACCCCAACCCCCCAATCTCATGTACCCCATACTCATCACATAACCTCCTGCACGCTGTACGCCATCATCATCACAATTATAACGAATTAAGGCATGGCATCTCTCGGTTTGTATGTAGTGAGCCTATCTCATATATTTGTTTCACCTTTTTAAGTGAAATGAATGTACATTTGCACCATACAGTATTCTAATTTTCACCTGTCGTCATGCCTGCCACATGACCACGGAAACGCCTGCAGAGACAGCGCTGGCTCAACTTGGGCTGTAAACGGAGATGAGCACCGCCCCCTAGAGTCGGACACGGCTGACTTTCGAGCAAGGGGAGACCTTTCTTTCCTTATTTCTCAGCAAGAGACCCTGCCTGGCATATTCCCCAAAACCACCCCGTCCTCACCTCTTCCTTCTCCCGGGCCCTCTCCGCGGGCGCCGACCCAGCAGCGCTTCCCCACAGCCCCATAAACACCTCCCAAGGCCATCCTCATGCCCCGCCTTTTCCTCTCCCTCCCGTCCCGTCATGGCCGACGCTCGTCGTTTCCGGCGGTGGCCCGACCGAGTGAGCGCCGGTGCCTGTGTGAGGGAAAACGAGAGCCTTGCCTGGGGCCTGGCCCATCCCAAAGGCGGGAGCAGCGGTCTAAATTGGACCTAACACGCAACCGCCGCGCCACTCGTCGAGGTATAGCTGCTGCTAGCAGAGCGAGGAGGCGCCCTACGGGGTCACCCTCCTACCTGAGGTATAAAACAGCAGGGGCGGCGCACAGCTCGGCCATGGCGGAGGGAGAGGGAAAGGCGGGACATGATGGGAGGTGTTTTGGGCTGCTCGTCGGGGAAGCGCTGGGTCGGCGGAGGAGGGTCCGGGAAGGAAGAGGTGAGGGCGGGTGGCTTTTTGGGAATATGCGAGGCAGGGTCTCTTGCTGAGAAATAAAGGAAAGAAAGGTCTTCCTTGCTCGAAAGTCAGTCGTGTCCGACTCTAGGGGGCGGTGCTGCTCACTCATCTCCGTTTACACTACACAGCCCAACAGAGACAGCGCTGACTGTGTGCGTTCCCGCAGGCGGTTCCGTGGTCGTGTGGCAGGCATGACGACAGGGCAGGTGAAACTCGGAAAATTAGAATACTGCTATCGAAAGCAAGAAATTGCAAGTAGATGAATAGGGACCACTTCGGTGGAAAGGTAACAGTGCTCCGTGCGCTCTGGTGTCTAGTCATGCCTGCCACATGACCACGGAAACGTCTGCAGAAGCAGACAGCGCTGGCTCTTCCGCTTGGAAACAGATGAGCACTGCACCCTAGAGTCGGATACGACTGGCTTTCGAGCATGGGGAACCTTTTATGGGGTACATGAGATTTGGGGGGGGTGGTGGTTCATAAACTGTAAGCCGTAAGCATCAATATTATAACAAAGTAAGGCTTGAACTATCTTGCTTTGCGTGTAATGAGCCTATCTCATAGATTTGTCTCACCTTTTATGTTGCACTACTGGACTGAATGAACATTTGCACGGTATTCTAATTTTCCGAGTTTCACCTGCAGACGCCCGAGCGCACAGAACGCTGTTACAAGTGATACCTGTTTAGGTAAAGGTCGCCCTTGCTCGAAAGCCACTCATAACAGTCTCTAGGGTTCAGTACTCATTTCTGTTTACAGCCAAAGAGCCAGCGTTGTCTGTGTCTCTGCTGATGTTTCCATGGTCATGTGGCAGGCATGTCTCGACACCGGAGCGCACGGAATGCTGTATTCATTTCCGTTTACAGCCAAAGAGCCAGCACTGTCTGCATGGTTAAGAATTAACTGACTCATGACATATATTTTTATTTAACATTCTATCTTCTCATTATTTATTTTCCATTTAAAGATCCTGCAATGGCTGCTACTATGAACCTGGAGCTTGACCCCCTATTCTTGAAAGCGCTGGGCTTTCTGCACTCAAAAAACA
Source organism: Bradypodion ventrale (assembly GCA_035047345.1). Lineage (NCBI taxonomy): Eukaryota > Metazoa > Chordata > Lepidosauria > Squamata > Chamaeleonidae > Bradypodion > Bradypodion ventrale. The sequence goes on along the minus strand of JAWDJE010000005.1, from coordinate 28,095,877 downwards.
AAGATTCTGCTGAAAAACTGAAAGCACTGCTTGATGAATCTTTGTCTAGAGGGATTGACTCAAGTTATCGCCCATCCCAGAAGGTACTAGACATAATTACTGGAATGATTGAGCTGTGGCGTGTAACCTCTGAAGTAGATAAATAAGTTAAGAGAAAAATGCACTAAAGATGTAGATTCATAATATTTCCTGTAATACATGTGATTCATGATTTTTCCTATAATAATTGTACATTTATTAGTCTGCTTGATGTATCTTTACCTATAAGAAGGGCATTGGGTCATGCGTGTCCGGCATGCACGTCCACACCCGGCCCAACCATCCAGTACCGAGCCACCCACACTTACCAAATGACCCTGCGAGCATCGCCGCAAGGGTCCGCCAGCCAAAAGTGGGGCAACCGCCACACAAACCATAACAAAAAGAAAAAACTACAAGGCCCAGCATCCACCGCACCACCACTCAGCCAATCAGGCTGAAGGGTGTGAGCGCATAGAACACAGGGAAGCCGGCGTGCACATTAAAAAAACGGCCGGCCAACGCGCAAACCACTTCCCTCCGGGAGACACTTCGTCTCCCGGAGGGAAGCCATCCCCACGGTGGGCGGGCGGGCTCGCTCTTGCGTCAGTTGCCAGCTGGGCCGCCTGCTTTTGGTGCCCCCCCCCCTCCGACCGGCGAAGGCCTCAATGCCAGCGGGGACGGAGGACAGGCTGCGCCACGGAGGCATGGACAGTGAGCGACCCAGCTAAGAAGGCCAGGCCGGGGAGGCGCAGAGAGCCAACAGCCAAGCCAGCAACAGGTAAGTGGGGCAGAAGACAGGGACAGAGGTGGCGGGGACAGGCCCTGGAACCACACCACCTTCCCTGGTCTGGGAGGAGAAAGGCGGAACACAAACCTGCGCCCCCCCCCCCCGCCTGTCCCACTGCCGCCGCCCCCGCCCCCCCAGTCCCTATTGCCGGCTGGGCCGATATGTTTCAATTATTGTAACAATTACTGATTTCTTGCATTATATTATTACCTATTGTATTATTTTGTTTGGTGCATTTTCTAGGTTTTGTATTTGTTTTCTTGTGCTTGTAAGCCACTTTGAGTTGCTTTTAGGAAAAAAAGCGGGGTATATATAAAACTTTGATTGATTGATTGATTGATTTCCAATGTAACATTTTTATTATGCCTTATGCAGGAAGTAGATCAACCCAAAGTTTCTATTACAAAACTGGTTTCTGTTAAACAAGAGCCTAAAGCTTCTTCAGGCCTTCCTACAGGTAACAATAATGGCAAGCCTATTGCTGCCGAAAAGGTGAAAAAGGAAGCAGAAAAGCGATCTGCTGATAAAGTAAGTTTCATTTTTACACTTAAAAATTCTTTGAGGTTTTTAAATATATGTTTGTGAAGAATATGCCTCTTTTAGTATTGTTGCTTCTGAAGCAGGCTTAATTCTTGAGTAATAATGTGTTTTGCTTTACTGGCTGAATTGTCACCATATGTCAGTTAATTGCTTTCTATATTCAGAATTATGAGCAATGTGCTTTCTCTTCTATGCAGAAGATTTTAATTTCAAAGGATGTCCTTTTTCTTCTTTACAAATTCCTTAGCAACTTTTCACAGCTACATGCTGATAATGGAACATGTTAATTTTGCCTTTTACAATTTCACTTCATCCATCCTAGTTTTTGATGGTTGTTTTTTTTTTTCTGCTCATGATACAATGCACACAGTGCCCTTCAACATGCACTGAGGAGGACCTAATGCTTCATAATAATACCAAACTTCTAGCCTGTAATATTCATAGTCCCTTATATTCTATAGGGTTTCTCAACCTGCAGCCCACGGGCCAAATGTGCCCCACGGTACCATTTCACGTGGGCCCCTACCGCCTCCACCACACCAGGAAGTGCCATCTGGTGGAGGAAAGGCAAAATCGCCATCCAGCCCCCGAAGATGTCTGGGGGAGCGTGACCCAGCCCCCGGTTTTAAAAAGTTGAGAACTCCTGTTCTATATAATCTGGGATATAGTTATACGGTTAATTAATATGAAATATACTGTACTGTGTTAATGAATAACATTCAAATATGCCTTGCAGCTTTCAATAGCTTCTGCTTCCAAAGTTGTTTTATTTACTTGTTCAAAGATTTCACATTTTTAACCTGCTCTGCATGTGTATATCATTTTATAGATAAAGCTAGAAATCAGTGAAGGATCTGACCTGCCAAAGAAGCCAAGATTAGAAAAACCAGAGCCGCATTCATCACCCATTACAGTGCAGACTAGCAAGGATTTGGCTATGGCAGACCTTTCCAGTTTTGAGGAAACCAGTGCTGATGATTTTGCCATGGAGATGGGCTTGGCATGTGTAGTTTGTCGGTGAGTTGTCTAAATTTAATGTCTGCAGAAATTTTAAATTTTTAAAAATTAATAAATTTGGGACTAGTGCTAAGTAATGTCTATCATAATATTGCCCAATGATCCAAGACTTTTGCTATGAAGCAATGAAGAGCCCATAGTTTTGGATTACTTTCTTTGCTTTGCTTTTAACATTTAAGGCCAATGTAGAGGAACAAGCTTCTATTTCGTGACAGCGTTTCTTCAGATTTTTAAAAAAATGATAGTTGGTAACAAAATGAATTTTTTATTAAAGTTATCCTCCCTATGATTAATAATGTCATGGTGTCTTTTTAATAAAGTACAGAGATACTCTAACCAACAATGCTTAAATTTCACTGAATCAAATAAGGGCCCTATTAATTCAAGCATCAGTCTTCATATTGCATAGATCAGAAAGTCACACTATATATCATTGACTTCAGGGTGGCTTATCTTGAGGAAATGCAACCTAGTAGAGCAGCTGGTTCTCAGGTGGTGGTAATATATAATATAGCCATGATAATTAGATATATCAAATCATCAGTGGAAGACTGGAAAGATATAAAAGCAGTTACTAGGGCAGTTAGAAGCTAGATATTTGAAAGATATTTTAATAAATGTTTATTGTGATTGATATAATATATTGCTCACTGTGTAGCTTTCTCATCTACTGAAGTATTGAAAAGTAAAAAGTTGTATGTTGTTTTCAAGTGGCAGTTGCATCAAATTGGAATATTTATGAGGGATGGGGAACCTCTATATCCTGGACTACATGATGTATAGTCAAGTGTCCTCCACCACACCAGGAAGCGCCATGTGGTGGAGGAAGAGCATAATGGCCATCCAGCCCCCGAAGCTGTCTGAAGGAGCATGACCCGGCCCCTGGCTTTAAAAGGTTGAGAACTCATGGACTACATGATGTATAGTCTATGCAAATCAGCCCAGAATCCTTCTCCTATCTGTGCATTTTCCATAAGCTCCAGATCTTTGACCTCTTTTTTAGAATTGAGTGCATTCACTTTAGTTCAGATAATGTGATTGCTTGAAGTGATGCAATGGGTGCCCAGAAAGTGGCTTTCTTAGCTTCCTAGGTTTAAGGTGGGAAGAGAGGAAGCAAAGTGGCACTTGAGTATCCCTTCCCACCCGCCAAACACCTCTTTCTCCAGGTTGTTAAAATAATTCCCCCAGGGTTTAGTACACTAGAGTAGCTGAAGATTATGGGGTGGGGGGAGTGAACAAGGAGGTAATTGATAGAAGATAGCCCTTGTTTGCCACTTGTTATGGTAGCTGTACTTCTTGAAGATTTGGATAGCTACAACAGAACCCCCTTAACCAAGTGCTAACAAGTTCAGATTAGCATTTTCTCTCCTTTGTGGTCCACTAAAGCAGATTGACCCAAGGAAACCTGACATCCCTAGTCAACTTCACAGAAGATCAATTTGCATTTCCCCCTATTAACCATGGAAATGATCACACAGTTTTAGTGCTTGGTTGCTCTTACAAAATTGTTGCTTAAAATCTTCTGACGCTGGATGATCAGCTACTGTTCTACCACCTTTCAGTTTAGTATGCTCTGTGCCTTTTCACATCCTGGACAAATATCTTGTTCTATAATGCTTCTTTGTAATCTTTTTTAAAATTATTATTTTAATATTTGACCTTTCTCATTTCCAGAAAAAAAATATTTTGTATGTATTCTTTTCGTTCCAGTTCTTTGCGTTCCCAGAAACGCCTGGTTTCAATCTTTAAATTAAGTACAGTTATTAATAACTACGTTGACAGGAGGTTGTGTTATTCTCAGGCAGGGGCTACATATGGATCAAGACATTCTTGTTTTGATTCTTGTCAATTCGGCATTATCTAACTCAGGGCCGAACAACCATGAATGTAGCTCAGTGGTTAAGAAGCTTGCCTTGTTAGCTGGAAGGCTGGCAAGTTGGCAGTTCAAGACCCGGGGGTACTGCATGACGGATTGAGTGCCCGTCTCTGTTCCAGCTCTTGAGGACATAAAAAGAGCCTCATTTGGGCGTTCCCTGAGCGGAGTTTCTTCCACAAAAATCTTTTCAACCCAGAATAATTTCTGACACGAAATTATTATAGTGGTATAACATTTGGATAGGTTAGTGGTGGTGAACCTATGGCATGCCTACCAGAGGGAGCACTCAGAGCCCTTTTCTGTGGGCATGTGTGTCATCGTCCCAGCACAGAGTTCGCCCCACCCCTCTGCCCAGTAGCCCAATGGGAGCGCTTTCTCCCTCCCTTGTCTGGGGTAAGGCTCACAAGCGGTGTGAGGGTGTGGTGCAGACAGCAGCCTGTTTAACCTGTGGCGAAGGTGAGTTTTTTTCTAAACTAAAACCTCAGTATTTAGGTTAAATTGCCATATTGACACTTTGCAATAAATAAGTGGATTTTGGGTTGTAGTTGGGCACTCTGTCTCTAAAAGGTTTGCCATCACTGGGATAGGTTATATACACATAGACACATGTTGCATGTCAGGTTCATTAGTTGTGTGTGAAATACTGATCCTGTGGTTTGGGCAATGCAATTAGATTCTCTGCCTGTGCACCTTATGCAAATACTATATTTATGGGTTGGTGTTCAAATGTTGTTCTCCCTCCCTCCCTCCCTCCCTCCCTCCCCTGTATTCATGCCCAGTATCAGAGACTGTTATAAGCTTCTTAGGCTAATTCTGAAAGTTCTGACAAAGGCTTGTGTACATAGATAGATGATCTCTAAAGATTCCATTGGATACAGCATTAGGATGGTCAAAACTGTGTTTTATACAGTCATATTAATTTTAGCTGGATACTTTGTTCTTTGCAGACAAATGACAGTTACTTCTGGAAACCCATTAGTTGAATGCCAAGAATGTCATAATCTCTATCACCAAGACTGCCACAAGCCTCAAGTGACAGACAAGGAAATGAACGATCCCCGCCTAGTCTGGTATTGCGCCCGGTGTACTAGACAAATGAAAAAAATGGTAAGGGGTTTTGGGATTGGGGAGAGAAACGCAGAGAAATATTGTTTGGTCCATAAAGAATATATTCGTGAATTAAGTAATGATAAAAAAGAAGAATTTGAAATAAAGTCCATGTATGCTCTGTATTAAAGACAGAGTATTCACATAACAAAATTTTAAAGGTCAGGAAAGATCATCACAGTCCAGGAATAAGGAACCTGGCTCAATAAATGCATGATACATCTAAGCTCATTTCATTTTTACCTCCATCCTGAACTAATCATGCTCTGGCAGATATAGTTTCAGTAAGAAATGATAATAAATATTGTTTCAGATCATGTATCTTTAATTCCCATAATAGATGAGAGATTGGTATGGTTTGATACGGGGTTTTTGTTGTAGATTTTTTTTGTATTCTATGAAGAGCTTTTATGTTCATGTGACATATTTCCTGATTTCCCAAGTAGAAGAGCTGGCAGCCATATCTTCAGTAACTTTTAAAAATGAAAGTAAATAGTAATTCCTGTTATTTTCCATTTGATAGTTAGTTTAGGAGATAATGGCTAAAATACTGTTGCTTTGCATAGTAAGTTGCAACTAGAGTGGGTCCACTTAAATCAGTGGAACTTACAAATCCCTGAAAGTATCCAACTTTGTAGTCTATCCATAGTTTGCCATTATCTTCCAGCATGACTAAATACTTGTTTCTACAGAAATCATGTATCTGCTTTTTTTGCTCATTTCATCATGCAGAAGTCCAGACTGGGAGATATCCTCAGCCCTTTTGCCAACAGGAGACAGTCATGCTTCTGTGAAATTTTTTTAAAAAAGATTTCCTTGATACCATTTCATAGGCAGGCCCTAGGTTATAGGTCATATATCTATAGGCCAATACAGTCCATATGTCCACACGGCTTTTACCCAGTGTACCCTTAAATCCTAAAAGTTGAGCCTAGTTAATAGTCTCTCCTCGCTGAGATCTAGTTTTGCAAATGCCAAACTCAGATAACTTACAATCTTATAAGTACACAGCGGAAGGGCCCTATGGATCTTTGAATCCATCCACTATGAAGGAGGCACAGTTGGTAATCAAACTCCCAGCCTCTGGCTCAGCAGGCAGATGCCTAAATCACTGTGTTATCCAGCAGTTCCCTCATACTAATTAAACCAAATTAGATTATCAAGCTGTGCTATCAACCGATACAGATTCTTCATATGTTTTTTCCGTGGGATGTTAAACAGTTCAATACTATTATCCTCACTCATTCCATGTGCCGACAGTGATTTACTATATTAAGCAACATGATTTCAGCCAATGTGTGATAAGTCAGTGGAAAGACCTCTTCAACTGTTAAAAAAAGCTTTCTTAGCCTCAAAACAAAAAGACTTTCTGTAGACCACACCAGCTGAAAAGGCATTACAGTAAAACCCCAGTTTACGATCTTGGGCCGTTTTAACAGCCTTCATCGTAAACAAAAAAATTGTAAACCGAAGCACGTTTTCCCATAGGAATGCATTGAAAATTTAAGAATTGGTCCTGACCTGACCCAAAATATATTTTAAAAAATACAAAAATCCACCAAAAAATGCCAGACATGATTGTCCCCCATTCTAATTCCATACATATCTTCATTTTACCTTTCCTTTATACTATCTCTTCTCCTTTTTTCTCATTTTAGCTGTTACATACATATTCAGCTGTTCAGTATACTTTTGTTTCTTGTTGCTAAAGATTTTAGTTTTGATTTCACTTTTTCCCAAATACAAATTGGTAATTTAGGAGTATGTATGTAATTCACACAGGCTCAGAAAACGCAGAAGCCTTCCCAGAAGCCAGTGCCTGCTGTAGTTTCAGTAGTTCCAGCTGTGAAAGATCCACTAATAAAGAAACCAGAAATTAAGCAAAAGTTGGAGACCACAACAGCCTTCCTAGCATTTAAAAGGACAGAGGTCAAGGTGCTGTACATGAAATGTTCTGTGGAAAAAGTTATATATGTTGTATTTTGTATGAGCCTCTGCCATCCTCTTGTTTAGAAAGCACAATTAACACAATTATTTATCTCTCTTTTGGGTCATTCTTCACGTATAGAATATATTTCTTGTTTAGATTCCAAATCCTCTGTAAAAAAATTTCATGGGTCTCCTGTACTGTATAGAAATCATTTAGTTTTTTTAATGTTTTTTACAGGTAGCTTCTAAGAGAAAACATCTCAGTGGTTGAGATGGAATAGATGTAGCTAGATGTAATAGGTTTGTGTGTATAAGGTTTCCTTGCATCTGTAGTGAATGTTTATACTGAAAGTGTATAAGCATATTTTAAAAATATATTTACATTATACGTATTAACTAAAAATTAACTTTTCCTTTTTGTGAAAGAGATGTTAAAAACATAGGCTAGCTAAAGGACTGTGTAGTGGAGACTGTAGAACTAGTCTCTTATTAGTTCTCTGGATTAGAAGCTTTCAGACTGGGGCAAGTGAGTTACAAGGCTACATGAGATCATTGCTAGGTATTCTTCGCAAACTTAGAGGACATTAGTTGAGCTAGAATTAGTATATGGTATATATATGTTTGGCCCGACATCCTGCTACGTAATGGAGTAGACTGTACAGCCAGCAACTCAACGCCGAGTGTTGGGTGGCGGTAAATAACCTGACTCCGTAAAGGGGCCAGTGGTTACGGGCAGATGAGCCCCTTTAGGTGGGATGATGGTCCCCTCACCTCAGTGGAGGAAATGCCGCTGGAAATCATCATATTGGGCCCAACAGCAAAATGAGAGGAAGAGGAACTCAGATTCCCAATGGTCATGGAGGTGAAAGAGGCCATGCCAGATGGACTGGCTGTGAAGGCGCACCTTGTCCATATCCTCAAGGCTGCGGCAGTCCGTTGCAGTCCCGGTGTTAAATCCTGCATGTCTCATTTCATATGTGCCGCAGGAGATGGCTCCGTGATCATAGTGTGTGGGTCACTTCATGGCAAGCTGGGATCCACATTAATCATTTTTCCTGATTGCCTTGGAGGGCAAAGGCAGCCCAGAACCAGCTGGCCTCCAAGACCAGGCCTCCTAGCACCAAGGGGCAAAAAAACATATACTTGGATTGAGTTGCGGCCGCCGATGACAATGTTTTAAACAGACAAAAACAAGTTTTAACCAATCTAGTGCAAGTAGTATGTAAACTAAGATTTAATGTAATGAGTGAAAAGCCTCCCTGCCTTCTTCAGTGGGATTTCAGGCTCAGGAAATTCCATTATAGCATGCAAGTAAAGCTATTGTGGTATCCACAAAGCTAGTGAAGAGTTTCTCGTGCCATCTGTGGTATAGGCACTGGCTGACTCTTCTTGCAGGGATGATAGTGCATAGTGAGCAGATACTCAGCCTTTTGCAGCAACAGGGCAAATTTAACAAAACAGGAGAAAACTACCGATGCTTGGAAACATAGGATACCTGCTTGCTTATGGATACAAAAGGTACAACTGTTAGTGCAGCCAGGAATGGAGTAAGCCTACTGCCAACTTTGGATCCTGGCTGAAAAACTGTGTATAGACTTGGAGGGAATGGAAGCAAAAACTTACTGAGTTTTCAAAACATAATCTAATTTTTGTTAATTGGTGAACCATTTCTAAGTCAGCCGGGTGGTTATTGTCCATTGTTAGTTTTAAAAGTAGATTATGAAAAATGTGATTACTGTTCATCTTTACAGTTCCCTTTTGTGAAAAATGCTGTGCTCTTTCACAGCTTCCATCAATTATAACAGGACTTGTGCAGCATAGTTCTTGTGTGATCTGTGGTGAGCTGTAGTACAAATAAGCTGTTAGTTCTTTCTTATTGCCTTTTAAATAAGTATTACAAGCTAGGTCATGCATCGGTCCCCCATACTTTTCTATGAAGCCTAAATGGAAACAAATCATTTAAAAGCAAGGTACCACAGATTATTTGGCTTTAGTGGGAAAAGTCCCGTTTCTGCAATTAGTTGTTTGTTGTCCTTGATAATAGCAACTTCAAGTAATAGGAAAACCTAAATAGTGATGGATTCTGCTGGATTGGCTTTTCACATTTCACAAATCCTGAAGCTTCTTTTAATGATTCCAGAATGTTTTGCCATTTGTAGATGTGAGCATAGAATCATTGTGACATACTGTATTGTATTTAATTTTTAGGACAAGGTGAAAACTTAATGTTGCTTTGCTTGAACAACTAAAGCATGGGTGCCCAAACTTTTTAGGCCACGGGCTGGTCACATGGTTCCTCCCACCAGAAGCGGAAGTAAAATGTGCAGGTGCATAACACCCATGCATGCGCAGAATGCTGCAGTAAATGACCCACGTCTGTTGTAAACGCTTACAACAGCCATGGGTCATTTACAGCAGCGTTCTGCACATGTGAGTTTTGCTTCCAGGTGTGGTGCAGGCAGCATGGTCCGGATGAATTGGCTTCGGGGACTGGATCTGACCCGTGGGCACCCCTGAATTAAAGTATACATGCATTTATATGTATTCTGTTCATTTGCTTATATATTCCAAGGTAATTTGGCATAAAATAATTAGATTATCTCTATTGGGCTAGGAATGTGACATTTATGTCTTCCCATTATTCATGCTGGTTTTTGTCTGGCTAGAACCAGCTATAACTAACATAGTTTGTTTCTGTTTTCATTTTAGACTTCAGCAACTATTTCTGGTAACTCTGCCAGTGCTAATGTTTCCTCTTCCTCAACAAGTGGCCTTACAGGATGGGCAGCTTTTGCAGCAAAAACATCGTCTTCAGGGCCATCAACAGCCAAGCTGGGATCTACAACCCAGAGCACCAATAACAAGTCAACCACTGCCTCAAACAATCAAAAACCTGTGGGCTTGTCTGGGTTAGCAACGGCTAAAGCAGGGCTAGGATCAAAAATATCATCTCCTAATAGCAGCACAAGCTCTGTTCAGTTGAAGCCCTTGCCACCTCTGACACTAGGGAAAACGGGCCTTTGTCGTTCCGTAAGCAGTGACAATGTAAGTAAAATTGGCCTTCCTAGTCCAAGCAGTTCAGCTCCAAGCAGCAGCCCAAGTGCTGGTGGAAATGGAAATGCTGGAGTGGCAGCTAGCAGTGGGAGCAGTGCTAGCAAACCAAGTACAGAGTCTGGTAATCAGTCCCCGTCTCTCAAGGGTCCGACTTCACAAGAATCACAACTCAATGCCATGAAAAGGTTACAGATGGTCAAGAAGAAGGCTGCTCAAAAGAAATTGAAAAAGTAACAGAACTTACATAAAATTATAGAACTGTCTAATGAATTTGTTTGTCTTCAAAGTACAAACATGTTTTTAAGCTCGCCTCAATGAAACAAAGTAATAAAATCATTTAATTTACTTCTTAACCGATTTCTTTATTCTCCGATGGTATCTGGGCAGTATGTCGTGCTGGTTTTCAGATATTGTATTCTCAATATATTTCAGAACTATTCTAGTACAAAGTTTTCACATTTGTAGAAATTCAATGTTGCTATTAGAAGTCTAAAAACCTCTTTTGCTTTGATTATAATGATAGATTTTGAGATCCATGGTCATTAATACAGTATTCAATGAGGATAATTATAAGACTAATAAACAGTTACTTAAAAATATTTTTATTAATCTTAAAACCAATACTTGCAATTCACAAATATACATCTCTAATAGGACTTTGTCTGAACAGTTGTTTACAATGGAAATAAATTCTGTTTTGATAAAACTTCAATTAAAATGGCAATCTTTAGTACTGTATTAAAAGCTCGATTGGTCAAAGAGATGTTAAAATAAATGATGAAAGATGTTTGGCCTGAATTTTTCATGTGTCATTAGAATTATCAAGGGTAATCTTTCAACAATATTTTGATTTCAGCTATACTTGAAATTATCGTGCAAATCCCATGAAAAATTGTCCCTTATATAAATACAGTTATGCTTGGCATTGATCCTATTCATTTTAGTGACATTTGCACCTGTTAATTGGAATTTCACTTCTCCAAAAATAAACTACAGTACTACAACTTGCAACACAAATTGAAGCCATGCCCTAAAATGATCCCATGTATTTAGGACACTGCTTCTTTTACTTAGAGTTGCCATATTCAGGCTCAGAGATGGCTCCTGTGCCTTTTAATAACCTTGTTTTCTTCATCATTAGATTGGACATTAAAAGCCTAAGGGGAAAACTTTAGACACCTCAAGACGGATTTCGAAAATCATTGGTGTCTCAGACATACTGTTATATGTCTTTATTTATACTTTGACCTTCAGGCTACAAATCCTTCCATGCTCTCTACATGCAACACAATAACGAAACTAAAGCAGCATCTGTCCTTGCTTCTCTCAGCCTCCATCTTCTAAAACAGATGAGCAACAGAGTTCCCTTCACCATTTTTCAAGTGCCCTTGCCCTATCCAGACGGCATGGGGCAGTTTTGCCATGTTTTGAAAAGCTCCAGCACATCCCTTAGTGCCCCATGCACCCTTTTTTGGGAAATGTATTTTGGCCACTAGAAGGTATAAGTGGGCTTTTTCAGTAAGCACCTTTTTTTAGGGGTGGGGGGAGAGCGAGTTGGGAGTTACAATAAGGTATGTGTGAACAACCTCTGGAGATCTCCCACCTCTGCTCACAAATGACAAAGCTTCATCACTGTGTGTTTTACATGCTTCACACACACTTCGGCTAATACTGGAAGAAAGTTATAACAATTTGAAACACAGACCATGTCAACCAAAAGAATATGGAGCAAAACATCTATAATTCTTCATTACAAAGTGTTCATTATATAAATATAGTGCAACAGATGGGCATAGTTCTAGTTCAGTGATGGTGATCCTTGGCTCTCCAGCTATTCTTGGACTTCAACTCTCAGAAGCCCAAGTCTGTGAATTTACACGAATGGGTTTACTGCAGTACCAAGGTTCACCATCACAGTTCTAATTCAATGTGTGGTCCCTCTTATGCTGCATAAACTGCATAGCTTAGAAAAACTGGTTAGCATGAGGACATTTCATGCTACTCCCATTTTTATAATCATTAAAATTATATATTATTTACAAAGTCAGCTTCACTGGGACCTTCACTTGGCAGAAGAACAACACTGTTTAAGCAGTCTGTTGTCACAGAGATTGCAAATGCTTAATAGGAGATAGATACCTGCATCTTCATGAAATATCGTGGCATACATACATGTGTGGTAGTGGGAGAGTTTGACAAATAAGCCTTCAATCTGGAACGCATATGCTTTGTTATATTGCAGTGCTGTCCAATGTCATTTTATACATGCTGAAAAGGCTATGGAACAGCTCTTCAAAAGTAACTGGAACAAGTTACTTGCCTGAGTTTGGTTTTGTGATTAAATGTTCTGTGCCTTACAAGACTGATCCCAGACAACACTCACAGATTATTTTAATGCCTTTTCTACTTTCTTAGTTCTTAATATATTATACTTGGAATAAAATTTGTGAGCTGTGATGTTTTGATTGCAGGGGAACTTTGAAATTGTGAAAGGGAATGCTTTTGGTGTATCTTCCCCTTCTTTCATAGCTGTTGAACTTTAGTTTCCATGCCCCCATTTCAAAATCCAATTGGCAATGGCCATAATGTTTGCAATGGTCAGGGATCCCGCATGGCTGAGTCAGTAATTGTAACATCCTAAAACAGAGATAGGCAGAATCTGTGGAGCTAAGATCTTGTCCTAGGACCTACTGCAGTAGCTTCCCAAATTTTAAAAAAAACCAGAGAAAACAAAATTGGAAATGCCAAAAGGTTTCTGGTTTTCTAAAAATGTTTTATTGGCCTATTGAGATTCTGATGATCATAAAATTCTAGCAGCATAGTAATTTGGGATTGTGACACTTGACCACATGCTACTATCATGGCACAGCGGTTAAGCAGCAATATAAGCCCTAGTGGCTCATTAGTTAAGTTACACTACTGCAACCAACATTCTGCTCATGATCTGAGTTTGATCCTGATGGGATCATGGTTGACCTGCCATTCTTCAACAGTCTATAAAATGAATACCCAGCTTGCTGGAAGGAAAATGCTAATTACCTTATGAACAATCCAGAGAGTACTGTAAATGCTAAAGGGTGGTACTGTATGTAAGTGTAATTGCTGTTGCTAATTGCTATTGTGCAAGCAGAGGACAGGATTTCTTCATAAAGACTACAGCTTGTGCAATAGCAGGACTTGTGCAAGTGGTGTGTGTGAACTATGCTGCCAGAATTTTCTTAGCAGAAGCTTAGTAGGATACTGGTGTGCAACTTTAAAGTGGAGCAATTTGCAACTAAGATACTGTAATTTATTTAGTAAGAGCCACTACTCCAGGATGGTGCCAGGACCAGCCATTCTTTTTGGCATATTTGGATAAGGAGTAGCAAGGACATCTGAGGAAGATCATGAAGATGGCCTTATGTGGGAGGTGGGGTATGCACCCTATGAACTTCCACACTTGTCCAACAACTATAGTACCTGCTATCTGAGCTTAACACAGATCTGCTCCATGCAATAAAAGGATCCTGCTGTTCAAAGGCAAATTTAGAATTTTAAAAAAATCAGGACAATAACGAAATTAATTTTAAAAAAATGCTCTATAAGATCTGCCAGTTTTGGGTTCTCTTTACCAAAGTCTTCCAGAAGACACAAGAGCATTATGATCCAAGACAAATAAAAAGTCTTTCTGGCTGCAGTTTTCTGGAAAATTAAGGCTCATGAATGTTTCTGATGTTCATGCATATGTCATCCTCCCGAGATAATTAGCAGGTACATAGCCTTTTTGTCCTTTTGCTTCAGCCAACCACCATTCTGTATTGCCACTCAGATCAGAAAAACGTAGAATCTGAACACGTTGGTATTCCTGCAGACTGAGCTCCTGCTGGCTCCTTGCTTGAAATGGGTGTACTGCATAGAAAGTCTGTGCGGGGTAAAGAGTGAACAGAAAATCATTTTTCTCAGAAATCAGCATGTATGCTAATGCTTTTTTTGACCCTAGTCATCCTTTCAGTAATGAAAGAAAAGTGGAAAATGTACACATAGAGAGGCCACCTAAGGCTGGCTGTTGAAATTCTGGCTTTGGGAATCAGATTAATAACTTATGCTGACGAACACTCAAACCAACTGTTGGTAAAGGTCTCATTTGCACAAAATCCAGTTATGTCTGACTCTAGGGGACAGTGCACATCTCCGTTTACAGCCAAAGAGCCAGTACTCTCTGCGTCTGCAGACCTTTCTGTGCTCATGTGGCAGGCACGACTAGATGTAAGCACTCACGGAATGCTGTTATCCTTTCCCACTGAAGCAGTACCTATTAATCTACTTGTAATTTCTTGCTTTTGAACTGCCAGGTTGGCAGGAGCTGGGACAGATGACCAGAGCTCACTACAACATGCAACACTCAGGACTCGAAATGCTGATCTGCCAACCTTCTGGTCATCAAGTTCAGCATCTTAACCACTAAGCCACCGCAGCAGCAAGCAATAAAAACAAATCAAGAAGATTAACTATTCTCCCTCTCTTCTACCTCACAAACTACTAGTAGAACCTTTACAGGATGTATACAATAATAATCAAATTCTGATTATGTATTTTGTTTTCCAGCATTATTGGAATGGGGACTTCCCCCACCCCCCGGACACACACCGGATGTACTCCTTGATTTCTATCTGCTCAACAGAGATCAAGAGGAGATTGGGCAAAGCTATCCTGAAGGGTAACAGAATTTTGCCTGTAGTCTCTAAATGTCAAACCTTTTCACTTAATCCTAGTTAACTCTAGTGCAATATACTTAATCCTCATTAACTCTAGTACAATATTACCCAACCTTTGGTTTTTGGACTTCAATTCCCAGAAGCCTAAGCCAATTCTCCAAAGCACTGATCACCCAATTTACTGACTGAGAATACTGGGAATTGAAGTCCCCCTGTGGCATATGGCCCCCACATTGGGAACCACTACTCTAGACCATTGAATGTGATGTAGGAGAATGGTTAGCAGGTACATAAAGGAGAAGGAGAGGGGCAGGAAATCAGCAAGGCCCTTGCTTTGAGAGATGCCTAATGATTCTAGCTTATCCTATGGCTCTTTTTGTTTCTCTTTTGCACAGAAAAAAAGAAATCATGCTCACTTGTTGGTCATCGTCTTCGTAGAAGCTATCCCCTTCTGTTCCATTCATTGATGTCTTGTCACACAGACTATTATAGGAGGAGCCACTACTGCTTCTCTTATGTCCAGCAAATTTTGTGACATTGTCATCCACTGGCCGTGAAGAGACAAAAAGGCTGATGTTGTCAAAATCGCCATCACAAAACCCAGGTTCTCCTGCCTTTGCTGGATTGTAGGGTTTCAAGAAGGAGGAATAGACATATCCTTTCGAAACTAAGTATAGGGGGAAATTCAAATGAAAAAGATCATTTCAGAAATACATACATATTTTACTCCACCTGTCCTTAGGATATTAAGGTTAGAGAGATACACCTCAATCTTATAATCTGCACAAAACAAGCTGCTCTTCTGGCCACTGGGCCAAGAACTTACTTCCAGTGTCAACAAGCCATCTGCTGGTACTTCCTAAAGGATCCTTCGGCTCAACCACAGCCACCATCTCTCCTTCATACAGATCAATATCAAATTCCTGTGTGGCATTGCATTTGCGCTTGGCTTGGTACAGCACCTCAGAGCTGTATGTGGACAGGAGCACTGACCTGTGGCTTTCAGTCTGACGTGGAAATTCAGGCTGAAAATGAAACAAAAAAATGTATTCAGTTATTCCTAGTGGAATAGCCATGTGTGGCATAGTAGGGGAACACAAAAAGAGCCTCCTCAAAGATTGTAGTATTTTTGAACCACAATCAGGCATACCCTGGTAACAGCATCCTTGTGTTGCCGGCTAATCTTTCTTACACTAGGTCAGCCAAAAGGAATTGCAGGACTCACCCAAAGGTTCCTTAATTTTGTCAGTTTAATGTCTGGCCTAGACATGGAAGAAGAAGAAGATATGGTGATGGACTAGGACTCGGAAGACATGGATTCTAATCTCCACTCTGCCATGGAAACTCACTGAGGTTGTAATGGAACTAGTAATACCACCCACTAAATATCTTGCTTTCTTTGAAAGCCCTAATAGGGTTTCTATAAAGTCATTTCCGACTTGATGGCGCATCACACACAGTTCACGTTGGTCTTTTGCAATATAATCAACATAAGCTCGTAGCTTACTGCAAAAGTTAATGCATTGTACTGACAGCTTTTGCTCCACCCCCAACACCACTGTCCATCTACTGCACAACTGGGGCATGGCCGGGTATGTGCAAGACAGCTGGCAAACAGTTACCACAGCTTGCACAACTGGCCTTCTGTGGCTATGGAACCCAACAGTATTTTAGCCCAAGAATCGTATGAGCAGTTTAAAGCCTAAAGTGAAATGCAGTGCATGTCACTATCTGTCTGATGAACAATTATTTGGTTACTAGTAATTTTTCTCTTTTCTTCAATCCCTACCTCATTTGCATTGCCTTAGATACATATCTGAATAAGGGTTTGAACCCAAAATGCTATCGCACATTTAATGTATTTTCTGCTGGTGCACGCATGCTCATTTAAGCATCTCACATCAACGAAAATGATATCAAGTGCATACTCCATTGTAACATACTTATTTGTTTTTTAAAAATGGAAAGAGCAGCTGACACATAATGTAGGAAGTCTGAAATCAACAGAAACTGCAGCAAGCAGATGAAGAGATTAAACCAATTTTTCCCTCACATGGTCCTCACAAAAACAGCTCTTTTAAAGTGGCTGTTTACATTGAGAACAAATCGCCCACTGATGCCAGGAAGATAAATTCCCCCAATAACATAAATGCCTATCATTTGTATTTTTAAAGTCGTGCATGTTACATCCAACTACACATTTAGTAAGACATCTGGTTTGGCCTGACTGGGTTCCAGAGATAACTGCTTACACAATTAGCTCTCTTTCATGGAAGAAAGACTTGATCTCATAGGAACCTGAAGTTCCATCAATAACGCTATTCACATAAGTATACCACTCATGGGGTGTTCAGCAAATAAGTTACGGGTTTGTTCTATCAAAAGTGACTTTTTCTGTGATGAACCAGATGTGGCCCACAGGGCCTCCACATCCTGACCACAGTGGCTTTTGTTCTTATCTTCAATCAGAGATAAGAGTACACTTAAAGCTTGGGGCTAGTAGAGTTGCTACTTGCATATCCATTACTAATATGCATACAGAGATCCCTATCATGTATAGCCAGTTTATACTTGTGCAAAAGTGCCATAATGATCAACCAGTTCAGGCTACATCAGTTGTACAAGTAGTTTAACTCTACAGAATTCAAGGAAGGGAATTCAGATCTGATTTGCAACTGAGAAAGTTGTTATCATAAAACAGAACTCTGGTTTGCAGCTCATCAATTGGTAAGACTACAGTGCCACAGTCTCATGCGTAAGGGTAAATGTGTGTACCAATTACCAAAATGCACAGACTTTTTGTACACTGCAGGTGGGCCAACATGCTTAGGCTCACTACTTTCTACTTTGAAGGCTATAAGATTATTCTCCTATGAATAGTAATGTGAAAGAAATTTGTCTTCTTCCCCTATCTTAATGCACGCATCCTCCCTGCATCAATTAAATGAAAGCAAAATGACAGGGATATACGACAACTCTCATCAAAAGGCCAGACAGATAAACCCAGTAATCCATGGATTATGTTATTTTATATACGAAGTGACAAGTTACAGATATGGACAAGCAAAGCTTTTATGCTCTTGCGGCTCTCTTGAAGGCAATGTTCTACACTAGACGTGTCTAAATCTGAGTACTTTCTAAAAAATCACATGCTATTGCTACCAGAGGCATTTTGAGCCTTCCGTTGCAATAAGAAAATGGAAGATTAGTAAGTACGTAGATCTTGAATGGAAAATATATCTGCAGATATCACGTCTGCCATTTGAATGAAAGCCTCTGACAGCAACATAGCCAAGAGCTAGTGGAATAGAACATTGGGTACATTTTGGTGCAACAGGGCAACAGATGTGGCTTTGTTTTCATAAGGATCCAGGTTGCACACTTGCTTGGGACTAAGGCTGTGATGGCAAACCTTGGCACTCAGGTATTCTTGGACTTCAATTACCATAAGCCCAAGTCAGCACTTCTGCTGTCCAGGGCTTCTGGGAATTGAAGTTCAAGGGCATCTGGAGTGCCAAGGATCGCCATCACTGGACTAAGGGGTCCAACAACATTGGGCGTGGGAGCTCCATGAACATAATGTTGCTCTTTAAAGAACAGAAACAAAATCAATATCAGCTGGGGAGAGGAAAAGAGTTACTGGTACTTAATTCAGACTGTTAGTTACTCAATATAAATAGAATAATACTCAGAAAGCAGCATATGTTCTAATCCCTGCAGAAACAGATTCCATTGAGTCAAGAGAGAGATTCTCCTAAGGAAGGCTGGCAGGAATGTGTCCTTCAAATGCACAGCTACAAATAGGATTTTTGAGATAAGTGAAGGGTTTTGACTTAAGCAATCTCAATCCTCTCTTTGGACTATATTTAAAGATTGTTCATCCACAGCTAGCCAGCCACTTCAATTTGCTTGAGGAGTAGAATTCCCATAGACTGACTTTGCACTGCTAACAATAAAGTACAAACCTGTATGGGGATAGGCTTCTTCTTTTCAAAGCTTAGCTTTCTTTCAATAAATGTTATGCTGCTGTTTTCTTTGACAAAACTCAGATTGTGTACCTCTTCAAGCACCTGATGCTGAATTTCAGTGATACTTGGAGAAGACAGCTGAAAAGGTAAAAGAGGTTCAAAGTTCCGCAATAGGTCAAAGACCACCAAAATTCAAGACTATTGTCGCGTTGCTCATGATAATGAAATGGAGGGGTGGTGGATATAAAATGGGATTCAATATATTGTCTCATAGGTCTTCTGGCAGAAATTCATCATGGGAAAAGATTTCTATTTATTGCTTCTCTCCTCTGGCAAAATTTCTGAGAAATCATTTCTCCAGGTATAGTGACAGCATGTCTCACCTATTGAATTTCTGCCCAAGCATTTAGAGCCACTAGGGGACGAAACCTAGGACAGCGTATCCTAGTATGTCCATCAGATAAAGGAGAAGTTCCAAGCAGCTAGCTTCCTTTGTCCATGACAAAAGTATGGGAACAAGCAGGACTAACTGTAGCGCTGGGAACAAGCAAACTTAAGGGAACAAGTCTTAGCAACAATACTGAGTTAAAGAAGAAGAGAGGGAAAATCCTGGCAGGTGGCCCAAATGAAAACCTGGTGGAGCCAGTTTAAAATTGACGCCACTAGAGAGCACCGTCCACACACTGGCAGAGCTGTGCTACAAAAAAGAAAGACTGCTGAAAGCCACATTAGAAACAAGACATGAGTACAAGCTACCTTCCAAATACACAATAGTTTAGCAACCCAATGGGCCCCTTTCTGAATCTGCTTAATTAATTGCATTTCTTGGGCATATCTCCTTGCTAGAACTGCACTGCAAAATTCTAAGAAGTCCAAACACTGAAGGATAATTTTGTTTCCTTCTGGAATTTAGGACATGCAAACTTCATAAAGCCTTATTAATACTCAAAGCTAATGAAATTCTTTTCAGTTCCTCATCCCATGTCCATACTATGATGTTGCTGTTTGTTGTTGTTGTTGTTGTTGTTGTTGTTGTTGTTGTTGTTTTTTGTATGACTGTGGCAGAGGTATATCTTTTTTTATTTCTATATAGCCTAGAATAGCAACTTTATTGAACTACACCTCCTAGAACCGTGATGGCAAACATTGGCACTCCAGGTGTTTCTGGACTTCAATTCCCAGAAGCTCTGATCAGCAGGAATGCTGACTTGGGCTTCTGGTAATTGAAGCCCAAGAACACCTGGAGTGCCAAGGTTCGCCATCACTGTCCTGGAACTAACTAGGAAACATAGTTAGTAGTCTAAAAAATATGCAACTCCTCCTAGCAATGTTCATTGAGAGGTTCTGGGAGTTGTAGTCCAAAAAATAACTTTTCAAAGGTGCTTTATCAGCATCATCAACAGCTCAGTATGCCTGCAGCTAATCTACTCACCTGTACAAGAGATTCCCCCTTGGAAAAGAACTGCAGTGATGATGACAGCATGTCCCTCAAGAGAGTAATGAGGCTACACAGGCAATTGGTGACAATTCTTTTTGCTGCCTTGTTGAATGTCTGGAGTTCTTCCACAAGCTGAGCATTGAGGGCTTCGTATTCCCTCCTGGAAAGATCCATTTCATCCCCTGGCATCTTTGGATGAGAGCTGTTATAGTCTAGCAGTTTGTCATAACGTTTCTGGATTAGCTTTTGAGGGCCCAGAAATAAGGCCTGCAGTGCCGACAGGGGAGACAGCACCAATCTGGCAACTTGATGCACCTTGATGTATATGGATAGGCCATGAAAAAGAAAGCCAAAACAAATAAGACTTCAAGCCAAAGAAACATCCAACATTCACTCACTCATTACTATACTCAAGTTACACATATGAGACATTACAGACAGTGTTGAGCTGCTCCAGGTGCCCACAGGTGCCCGGGCACCATTAGCGGAAATTCCCCAGGCCACACCCACTTGGCTGGCCATGCCCACCTCCCTACCCCAGGCCATGATGTAGGGAGGCCAAGTAGGCGTGGCCCACAGAGTTAGCCACGCCCACAGAGTTAGCCACGCCCATGGTGGGGCTAGTAAATTTTTTTGCAGTGCATCACTAATTACAGATTAATGAGTCGGAGGATTTAGCTCTGTACTAACACATGATTTTCTCATGTTACACCCAATTTGGCTTAAATAAAACTTGAAAATGACTGTAGAGAAACTAGTTGCTTTCACTAATATGAAATAGACTTACACCAGCAGAAAAAAAGCAGGGCTCAAATTCTCGTGCAGTCACAAAGCTTATTTTATTTATACCCTAATATTCCTTTACCGTTGGGACTAAAGAAATCTCACAACATGACTTTAGAAATACAAGAAACATAGCTAAAAATACAACACATTTTATTATTAAAACACAAATAAACAAGTTATCATATTAAAACAAATACCAAATTTTAAAAACCGTTTAACAGAGCAAAAGACATTTCCCTCTTCTTCTGTGTCTATGCCAGATGAAGGCACCTTTTGGTGGGTTCATTCTGCAGTTCCTTTTGCCTGACCGAGTGGGAGAATAAGAGGGAGTAATACAGGTTTGCCACGTTTTACTCCTGTCCCTTTCTCCAAAGAATATAGGGTAGAAACCTTTGTAACACATCAACACCATGAAGTAGATTCACGTGAAAGATGTGGTTGGTTCAGGTTCACTCAATAGATCTGGAGGCTGAATGACGATACTAATTAACACTCTAGTTTAAAACTAGCATTTTAAACACTACACATATACTTTATCTGGGAACCGGCCCTACCATTTGGCTGAGTGAGGTGGACATCTCAGACAGCCGGTTGTGGGTTTTGTGACAAGGCAGCAAATTGTTAGCTATTCTTTCTTTTCTATTTTTTTTACTACCAGTGAAAGAGGAAGGCACTTGGGGAACTTCTGACTCAGGTGTCAAAAATAGGGTCATGGTAGACAATATATTTAACCTGTCTTTAGAAACTGTGCTCCCTCGAGTCTTTTAAACATTTGCTTTCTCTCATCTCTGTATCTTGCATTTAACTGTGCTTTCTTTTGTAATTTCTCAGTGAAATGTAAACATAAGCTTACATTACGGATCTCTCCACAGAGAAAATATGTTAGTTACACAAAGAGTATGAATTTCCATTAATGTCTAGTTTAACCCTAACTTGGGACTTTGGGTTCTTCAATGCACATTCTTTGAACAAGTAGGATGTGTCCTTTGTCGCTCAGTCTCAGGCAATGTAATGTGTTAGGTTGGCCTTTCTGCATTTCAGAACAACTCTCCATGTATTTCTTCTTTCCCCTATTAAAAGTAGGATTTTTGATATGCAGTGAAACGAGGACCACTGTTAATTGGGTTCAAGCCTATTTTCCTCCCTCTTTTATGCTTTGTGGTTAAACATCAGCAAAGTATAAGGCAGGGGTTCCCAACCTAAGGCCCATGGGCTGGATCCGGTCCCCAGTGCCATTTCATGTGGCTCTCCATCCCTCCCAGGGCATTCAAGAAACAAAATGGCCACCCCCACTGTCAGGCAGGACAAAATGGCTGTCTGGCCCTCGAAGCTGACCGAGATAATGTGATCCAACCCCCAGCTTGAAAAGGTTGGGAACCCCTGGTATAAGGTAACACAGCTACTTCAAATTCTCTATCCCCTTTTTTGGAATTCACTATATCTCAAGGACTTACAAATTCTTCATTGGGGTTTTCAGCATCAATCCATGTCTTTGAGGAGCCAATTTTCTCATTTCCTCCCTCACATAGAAGATCTTGAAGTTGTGACACATTCTGTGCAGCCAAAAGAATAGAATCCTAAAAAAGAATTGAATAGACAAAACAAAAGAATGTAAAAATGTGTGTATCACAGTAAGTCACCATTTGTGCTAACCACTATTTGCTCCTTAAGCCACAAAGTACATGACAAGTGAACAAACAAACCCTGACATTTTCCTCATTTCTGGTTTATTTCTCTCCTGTTCCTTCTCTTCACTCTTTTTCCAATAAGAAGACATACAAAACAGATTAGGGACAAACCAGACTTACAGGTTCAGACATCACTTCAACAAAGTTTGTTATTCTTTAAGGCTCCAGGAAACTCTTAATATTTTATTTTATTCACAAATCAGAGTCAATAAAACAACCCTGGTTCCTTAAAGACTAAAAAACATTACTTTCCATAAAGTATGTGTCCCATTTTGCCTGTGATATCTAATGAAGTGAGCCACAGTCTAGACATTTTTGGCCTTACAAGCAAGTAAGCAAGCAAAAAAGCAAAGCAAGCGCATAGATTGCCACAAGGGTCTTGGTTGTTTTTGCTAACATCCCTCTAGAAAAGTTAACAAGTCACGGCCAAACTCCTGTTCCAAAGCTCCATTCACTAGTATTTCAGAAGGGATGTTACTGGTAGTGACAGATTTCTAATAATTAAAGAAATCCAGGTTTGGGTTTAGATTGCCTGTGACTTCATCTGACTATGTGCAAGTCCCGAATAACTGGAAATTTAAGCAAGAATTGTTTGCTTAGTGGTAATCTGCCACTGCTGGTGATGTCATTCCTGCTATATCAGCACACCTAAGAACACAATACTGGCCCATGGACTCAGACTGTGATTTATGGCTGGTGAACAAACCTCCTTTCACAACAAACCTGATTTCAGTGAGTCTCATCTTGGCTTGCTACAATATAGTGTGGAAATCACTCTTCCAGTTGCTTAGCATAGTAAATCACACTAGAAGTAGTCCCATTTAATCAGCGGGGATTTGGTGAATGATGCCTCTATAAATTCCATCCATTCCAATAGAACAATCTAGTTGCAATTTACTGTGTTAAAATAAATTATAACTAGAGTAGGCCAATTCAACTCAATGGAATTATGGAGAAATTCAGTGGGCCTATTTTAGTGCAGCTACCTATGCTAAGCAACAGGATTTCAGCCTCTGGGATTATATTATGTGATGAGAATTTGGCATTTTTAAAGTTGAATTTTGAGAAAACAAATCCCAGTGGAGGAAAAAGGTAGCATTCAGACTTCACAGCAAGAAGATTCAGCACAAACTTCAGACTGAGTTTCATTGTCACTCAAAAGTAACCTGTGAGTAGTTAGTAGATTTTCGTTTCCAAGCATTACTTCCTTACACTTACCTCCAGTTGTTGCAGGAATAATGAAATATTCTTCACCCAGAGTTTGACTGTTTTTTCTAAACTTCTGAATATTTTTTCTTCTTTATTAAAAGTTTCATCTTTCACCTAAAATATATGGTAATATTATGGTTAAGGTAAGAACTCACACATGGGTAACTGGATGAACTGCCTGAACAATATTGGAAACATTGAATAAAATGCCTCTGTATCCTTTCAACTGGAATTACAACTGCGTTTTCATGATATCAGAAATTGTTGATTGTATATTGGGGCCTCAGTTACTCACAACATTAAACTGTAGTTCACTGTTATGTGAGCTTAGCCTGGGTATACATATTCCTTCCTCCTCCTCCTGTATACCCCAATAGCATGTTTGCAGAGAGGAAGTTGTAAACTTAGTTTCATTTTTTGATTGGCCATAATTTTTGCTTCCGCCACTTTCATAAAAATTGCCAGTTTTCCTAATGAAAATGGAAGCAAGCATTTTTCTCCATTTTGTTTTTTCTCAGACCACTTTTTATGTTCATTTCCTCTTGTGGCGAAAGTGGAAACTAAGTGATCAGAAAAATTCTCAGGTGAATTTTATTCTATCTTTTTTTTGGAAAGAGTTGAAATACTTTATAAGGTAGAAAGTATGTAGTTACATTGTGTAAGACAAGTCACAGAACTAGAGAACAAAACGCCCTGAGCATGTTTGCAACACTCAAATTTAAGAGTAGCTAGTAGGGTGCTGTAGCTAGTAGGGTGCTGTAGCTAGAAGGGTGCTGTCATCTTCACAGGATGCCCTTTCAGGGGGTGCCTTTATTTCTTGAGAATCACAATGCATAGGATTGAGCAGTTTATATACTACAACAGCAACCAATGTATTAAGGATGGGTTTATATTTTTCTTCTGCCATATCCAAATCTGAATACGTATAGGCGATCATCATGGCAATCAGCTATGAAGACTGTCCTGAAAATATAATGCAGTTGGCCTTTCATCTGCCTTGTGCATCACAGGGTGACACCCATACCACTGATCAAGTTCCGCGAGTCACTTTCTGGTCCTGAGCCCTTTTGACATTCAAATGCCTCATCAGCCCCAGGCCAGTATTGATGAAGCTGCTGCCCTCCATCAAGATGGGTTTGAGTGGGATTTAATCCACTTGGGGACCATCACCTTTCCTTGTAGACTTCGCCAAGGCTGCTAGTCCTCAGGGTTGTCAATTTAGTTAACTGCCACCTGACACTTGGCATTGAGTTACTGGCAGTATGGTCTGCTCTATTACCATACCAAGATAACCTGGCCAGACTCATATTTTTACATATCATTATTAGGTAAATTAATGCAAAACTCATATAGGAACTAAGTTATAGCAAAAGCAATAGCTATAGTTATGGATGAGCTGGCAGGATACCTTGGTGCTGGCTGGATAGTTCAGTGGTTTAGGTAAATGGCTGCGGAGTCAGAGGTTGGGAATTTGATTTCCCACTGTGCCTTCTGAAAGAATACCCAGATTGTGTAACATTTGGCAAGCTGTACAGTCCAAGGGTTCCCCCAGAAGAAGGGAATGGTAAACCACTTCTGTGTATTCTCTACCTAGAAAACCCTGGAAAGGGTCATCATAAGTCGGAATTAACTTAAGGGCACAGAATTATTAATTTATGGATGAAACATTTTATGTTGCTGAAGCAGAAAAGTAAGTCCAGATCTGATATGAAAGTAAGTATTGCATCCATTTTTTCACACACACATTCTACTTTTTAAACTATGTCTGCAAAATATCTGGAACTGTTATACAGTACTGTATCTCCTGATCCTAATTACAGCTTTCTTCATAGCTGGGCAACTTACAACCGTAGTCACTCTCCATGATTAGTTTCAGGAAGTCACATTCACTTTGGTTTGCTCCGTGCTGACACTGATCAGCCATCAGCAGTAATCTAATTATTATCACCACTAGAAGTAGAGAAACATCAATGTAAATCGAGGATGTTGGTGGGGAGGTTTTAACATTCCCAGCAATCCAAACACAGGAGACAAAACTGTTCCTCTGCTGCTATCAGTCGCTGCTTTTCTTCTTGATTCATCAGCACTCCACCACCAGTGATGTACTGCAGCAGGTTCTGTCAGGTTCTGGTTCTGCAGAACCGGTAGTGGAAATTCCCCCAGGCCATGCCCACCTCCATAGCCCATAATGCAGGATGTTTGGCCACGGCCACAGATTTGGCCCTGCCCACTGATTTGGCCAGCCCACAGAGTAGGTAATAAAAAATTTTTTGCAGTGCATCACTGTCCATCACCCCCTCTCTCCTGCAGCTCTCTTCACATTAATAATAATAATAATAATAATAATAATAATAATAATAATAATAATTATTATTATTATTATTATTATTATTATTATTATTATTATTATTATTATTATTATTATTATTATTATTATTATTATTATTAAACTTGTATGCCGCCCCACTCGCAAAGCGATTCGTGGGTAACAAAGAAACAAAATATCACTATTGCAATTACATGGTATCACATTACAAAAAACATTTCAAAAAATATAATTACAAAATATCAAATTGTCATAATACAAAAACACTTCAAAAATAATACACAGAAAAACATCATGAAACCAACCCCACCAACTGTGTCCACTTCCCTCCAGGCCGGCTGGCCGAGGGAGCATCCGGGGATGGCGGCTGCAGTGGTGGAGGTTTTAAAGCCGCCTGAGCCACCCAGCTGCTGCTGCCTCACTCCAGGCTGGCTGGCCGAGGGAGCGTCCAGGGATGCCGGCGGCGGCAGAGGTTTTAAAGCAGCCCGAGCTGCCTAGCTGCTGCTGCTGCCTCCCTCGAGGTTGGGTGGCCAAGGGAGCGTCCTGGGATGGTGGCGGTGGAGATTTTAAAGCTGCCCGAGTCACCCAGGTGCCGCTGCCTCCCTCCAGGCCGGCTGGCTCCAAAAGCAACCACAAAGGGCTGGGACATGTGTAGTGAGGGTAGAAGACAGATGGGTGTTCTGGTGGGAGCATCAGTTGGATGTGAGCCCACCATTTCTTAAAAAGTAAAAGCTGAATTTGCATGATTACCTCCCTAAGTAATATAGACAAAAATCTGATCTAGTCTAATGGGAAGGGGGGAAATGGCATAAGATCTTGAAATGAAAAACAAACAAACCAAGCAGCAGGTGTAACTCTGGTGTAAATTCACTGAAGAACTTAAAGGGTGTGTATGTGGCTGCGGCAGCATAGTGCTTAAGATGCTGAGCTTGGTGACCAGAAGGTCAGCAGATCAAGACGTGAGCGTTGCAGATGAAAGGCCACTGCATTATATTTTCAGGGCAGTCTTCATGGCTGATCACCATGAGGATCGCCAATACTGTAATCGGATTCGGATACAGCAGAACAAGAAGTACATAAAGCCCAAAAGGACAAATCACTGGTTTATTCCCAGATTTTGTCTGGGAGCCATGCAATTTTAGCCTACCCTTCTAGGCAATGGTGGGCATCAGCAGGTTCGCACCAGTTCGCCAGAACTGGAAGCAGAAATTCTGGCTGGACCCATCCACCCAAAGTTTTGAAATAAAGTAGTCCTAATTCAGGTGCAATGCAGGGCTTTTCCCCTGGCCACGCCCACCATACCACACCCACAGTGTGGTAGTAACATTTTTTTGGAGCCCACCACTTCTCCTAGGATATTACATAGGGGGTGAATAGATTTTTTCCATTGCCCATTCTGACACGGAGGGCTAACTCCACAGTGCCAGAATGCCATAGATCGCTCATAGGCAGAGCAAATTTGGAGAAGTTATCGCTTTGGTCACAAGACCCAGAACACATTTCCCCAAGTATTATTAAGTCTGCCCTTTCATTACATAGCGAGACCTGATTATTATTTTTCCATTTTCCTCCTCATTCCTTTCTCTTTCTGTACCATGTAAGCCACTGTTACAAAATATAAACTGCCTTAAATGCACCTAGAGAAAAACAGCATAGCCAGGAAGTAAATCAGTGAAGATGTAAATAAATAAGGGCACATTTAGGCACAATTTATGAGGACAGAAATTTAGTTCCCCATGGAGTGGCATAAATAATATGGCTGTTGGCCATAAGGAAGAAGAAGTGGAGGTAGGAAAGGAAAAAGAAGGGAAGGGGGAAAAAGAGGAGTAGAGAGGAGAGTATCTCTGCAGAACGTAATCAAAGACAACTGAATACAGGTACCTGAAGTTCTCCTCCAGTTAGAATTTTCAGGTGACCTGTGACTCTCTTGGACTTCTTACTAATCGAGTGAATGTTCAGCTTTGAAAACTTCTCTTTCAGAGATTCGTCGTCATCATTCTTCTTATACTTCAGCACTACAATCAGGCAAAGCAGACCCATAGTAAGAGTTTGAATGTATAAGGTGCCACAAAGCCCTCCTTCTCTTTTATATGACCCAAGGCCAGAGAGAGATTGAGACAAGAAGGATACTAATGGCTGCATTTATGGAAATAGCAAAGATGAAGAAAATCCTTATGGCCGCATAAGCTTTTGAAAATCCATCTCTCTAATTGCTCCAGTTTGTTTGCAGTAGCACTACCAACACTATTTATTGCTGAATGCATAATCCTGTGCGCCGTAATGATTTTCATGCCTTTGCAGTCTAAATCCCTAGTGAATCTGCCTGGGAGATGCTCAGATATCAAATACACACACTGCCTAACTTTATTATATGACTTAAGCAAACAGAAGCATTGAACTGTGGACCAGAAGCAAATTTAATGTTCCCCTCCTCTTTTCTCTTGATGAAGCTAGTAAGATGGGACTTGCATATACTGTATAATTCAGTGATTTAATTATTCCTTTCCTGTGATGAAAGGTTCATATAGTACATAAAAAGAAAACTGATAGTTCTCCATGACAGCCAAATAAACCTCCATGTATGGCAGGGATGGATAGATTTTAGCCTTGGAGTTTCTTTGGCCTTCCAGCACTAGCACACCTGTCACTACTCCATAAAAACATTATTATTATTATTTTGCTGAGAAAAAATATTGAATTGTCATTTTCAGAAATTTCCAGGAAAAGTAATTCTCCATTAATCAGGTCACAGGAACTCACTATAGGGAAGTGATGGCCAACCTTGGCACTCCATGTGTTCTTGGACTTCAATTACCAGAAGCCTAAGTCAGCACTCCTGCTGATCAGGCCTTCTGGGAATTGAAGTCCAAGAACATCTGGAGTGCCAAGGTTGGCCATCACTGCTATAAGGTTTACATCCCACAAAGATCCACTTTGCAAATCCAAAAGTGAATTTCCTCATTATTTCTACATGCACTTCCTCAATATTTCCACAGTTCTGTTAATCCATGTGAACTTTGAAGTATCCAGGGGAACTTCCTCACCTTAATATACAGAGTGGGTCTGTCCGAGTTCTTTGGGAGCATGTAGAGTGCTCAAGCAATTTACAAGAATAAAAAAGAAACCGCCCTTTTAAAAAAATCAAAGCAGTTTTCAAAGTGTAGCTTGGAAACAGCTATTTGACTGTTCTACCTAAGCAAAGTCATTAAAAAGAAAACAGAAATGCCAGGCAAAGATGCCTACTCTGTTTTCACTTCACACAGTTTACCATAAACTAAAGAACAAATAGAAAACAATGAAAGATGTAACAAATCACTAAGAGTAAGCAGGGAAGTCCCCATATTATAAAGGGATTATTTCTAAAAGTGCCAACTAGGGGACATAAACATAGTACATAGCTAAAAACCAGATCCTAAAGATAATTACTTTGCTCTTGAATAGGGCTGAATATACTTATATTAACAGCATTTTATCTCTGTCCTCGGTGTCATGATCTGAAACAATTGTGGAAATTTCTTTATAATCTCTCATAAAGACATTCTTACAAACATAAAAGGTTCTCTAAATGTATCTTGCTATTATCTCCAATAAATTGATGTTCTCTTACCAATATCCTTTCTCCTTTTAAGCTCGTTGATGTTCATATTCATAGATTTCACAGCAACCAAGGCATCCTGCAATGTTCTGTGGTCTGGGTGAGACAAGGGTGTTGCATTCAAGAGCTCACACAGTAACAATGGATATTTCATCACCCGCTGTATTGGTTTGATCATCAGAGATCCCATATCCAGTAAATTTGGTTTGCCCCTGAAATTTAAACAAAGTCATGTTGAGCAAATGATAGAGTTCCTGAAAACCAACCATAGAGACAATGGCTTCTTTTGCTGAAACAAATGTGGTTGATAAAAGAGGGCATAAACTTTGGAAAAACAAACAAGTGTATGAATCTTGAGTCATTATAATCCATGACATTCCTGCTATTGGAAAATTCAGATTGAATGACATATGCCTTCAGTTCTTTGACATGACAGTGCATCTCTATGAAGCATAGCTGGCAGAATTAACCATCTGAGGTCACCTACTTCCCAGAAATGTCAAGCGTTGGTGATGATGTGTAGAAGGTAAGCCTCTGATATCTCTACAAGGGTATTGTATGCTCCTTTGCCATACATATGGGATCTTCCTTGATATGCAAACATTAGTAGCTGACATCTCTTCTCCATACATTCTTTCGAATCACGTCAAAACCTGTTTTCTGCTGTCAGTTTTTCCTATTTTACTGAGCATATTTCTCCCCTGCTCAGTTATTTAGCATCAGGGCTGCTGTTACCCCACCTGCCTGCCTGCCTGCCTGCCCCAGGAAGAAAAGATGAGTAGTAGCAATTCAGAAGCAAAGTGTCAGCCATAGAAAGGCCAGTACGAGACACTCCCAAGCCAGGGAAGGTGTTGTGAGAAACTCCCTTTTAAGCTCTGATCAGCAGGTGTACTGACTTGGGCTTCTGGTAATTGAAGTCCAAAAACAGCTGGAGTGCCAAGTTTCGCCATTAGGACTTTCCTAATGCAAAGCACTGCTCTGCTGCCGAACTAAAACCTGGTCTTTCACCTGGTGGCCTTAAGCCTCTTCTCACTTTGACTTTCTGAGACAAGAGAGGAAATGCATATTATAACAACATATAACTAGCAACAGCCAAAACCTTTAAAACTGGCAGGTTTATTTTAATATGAACTTTGATATGTGTTAATGTCTGTAGAAATGAAATTATAAAAGGCCACAATAGAATCATTCTGTTACTTAAAAGTGACTCAACAACTTTGTTGTTGTTATGTTGTTATTTTTTGCTTATGTTGTCTGAAACTGACCGAGGCAGCTACCTCTTTGAACCTTAACAACAGGAAGTTCCTGTGTTTCCATACATACATGCTTAAATTATGAGAGAGAGTGTCTCTCTGTTTGTCATATCGCACACAGTTTGTAGCTGCGCTCATTTTGAGACCTGGGTACTGCACAAAAGAATGAGCTCCCGTCTCTGTCCTAACTCCTGCTAACCTAGCAGTTTGAAAGCAAGAAATTGCAAGTAGATAAATAGGTACCACAGTTCCGTGTACACACACACACCATATATACAGCTCAAACAAATATAGAGCTGATTGTAGGTCCTACAATATTTAAAAAAAACAAAATTTGAAATTACAATTGCTTTCTACAGAAAACCCCAATGAACTCTGATCCTTAATGGGGAAATGTAGCTGCTAATGGTCTTTGCTTCCACATTTGCTCTTCAGATAGCTGCTAAAGTGATGAACAGCTCATCTACTTGTATTTCTGCATGATACAAACTAGCAATCTGGGTTGAAATACTGGCTTGCTAGGGGATAATGATTCCTGGTACATTAAAGGCTACCAAGTTCAAGACATCTAATTCTGCCCAGTCAGATTATCCAGTGATAACCACTCTCCTCAGATTAGTTGTGATTTTAACACACATTCCTTAGCATGCCATGCAGGGGAGGGGGAGAATAGTCTCACCACAAAGGTTAAAATCAATGTGTAATAACTTGTGACGTCCATGGGCAAAATCAAGTTTATAATTCATCGATGATACTTCTGCAAACCACAACATCTCCACATGAATACTCTCAAATTTCTAAGGCTGAAAGCAAATGCGCTAACCATGTTGCAAATTACTGCTGCTATTTTATGCTCAAATCAACACTTCTGGCTATATTCGAATGATGTCCCATTCCCTCTACAGATGGCAAGCAACAGAATGAAGCCATACATGGAATAACAACATATTCCACTCTTTACTCCAAGCCTCTCCAGAGTTCATGGAATTGTAAAATGGATACCACCACCCCATGCATTTTGCAATTTGCAGGAAGGGCAGGATATAAAGTGGAATGTTGATAAGAGGTAAACATGGTCAGTTCATGAAAAAAGAAATCCAGCTCATCTGGATATTGTTTGAAATCCTCTTTATGTACTCACTAAGTCTGGTGCTCCAAACACACATTCCTGTGTCTTTATTGTCACAGATCAAGGGACAAAGCAGACGTTGTAATGCCCAGTCCAGTTTGCACCAGCTATGTTTGAAATTTATATTGCAAACTAGTAAGATAGCTCTTTACAAGATCCCTCTTTGCAATATCTGCATATGTAGTAAGCTAGATCCAGATCAAGATCATTAGTACTAGCATGTGGTAAAGTGGGAAGGTTGCCATGTCTAAGGTTTTAAGGAATGGTGATGCTTCTCTGGATCTCTAAGCAGGGAGATGAATATCGTAACATTAAGGAAAAGTTTCACTTTTGTGTGTGAGATGGTTTTAAATCTATACATTAATTTCTATCTGTATCTAACTGTCACTAGAATTCTATAAATAAACCAACACAGAGGGTTATTTTTAATATATTCTGCTTGCACAATGTTAACACTACATGCCAAAAAGCCAGGGACACGGGGAAGGGACTACACTACATTTGGATCCACCATTTAAGAATATAACAAAAAAGGATGGGACTTTCATTTAAAAAATCAAAGGAAAACAAGAAAAGAGGCACACTTTTCCATTTTCAGAATCTTTCTTCAGTTCCCAAAAGAGAGTCTCTTAAATATGATGAGTAAACAAGACAAGACAATTTTTTAAAAAAAACAGCAATGTTGGGGCATCTTAAAGACTAACTGCTTGTTGTGTACTGAATGTAGTGTGTTGAATGTATTTGTAACCACACGAATGGGTACAGGTAACACTGTAACCTTCTGTATGAGGACGCGAGCTAGTGGCCACCGGGGGCAATAGCGAGCGCCCAGCTCACAGGGTTCACATTACTCAAATGCCTTCAGCTGTGCGGGAAAGATTCCCGCGCTCACCTCACCTGGACAAGAAAGGCGTGACCAAGGATGACGTCACTTGGACAGCAGCCAATGCCTGTCGAAGAGCCAGATTCAACTAGATAGCCACCGTATAAAAAGAGCTGTTTGTCCGCCATTACCTCATGTTCGTGCTGTACTCCATGCAATAAAGATGTGTTAGGCTAGCTTACAGCCGTTTCCATTGTCTTGATTCCCAAACACTAAATTGGCGACGAAGGTGGGATCATGGATTCCCACGGGGACAAGACAATAGCACAGAAGCCAGTTTTTGACGTGACCCATCCCGAGCGATGGGACTGGTTTGAGATGCATTTCAA
Organism: Bradypodion ventrale; assembly: GCA_035047345.1. Lineage (NCBI taxonomy): Eukaryota > Metazoa > Chordata > Lepidosauria > Squamata > Chamaeleonidae > Bradypodion > Bradypodion ventrale. The sequence continues at coordinate 28,062,248 of JAWDJE010000005.1, read as the reverse complement.
GAGTACGGTGGCGTATGCGGGCATCACCGACGCTGGGAAGAAGAAGGGTTTTCTCATCACGATGCTCGGGTTCCACGCCGTGCAAGCACTGATGGATCTGGTGGCACCACGAGAGGTGGACCAGGTTTCGGTGACGGAAATACTGGGGGTTCTGTGGAGCCATTTCAAGCCCAAGGTATCCTTCTTCTCTGCCAGGGCCACCTTCGCGAGGAGGGACCAAAAGCCGGGTGAGTCAATATCCGAGTATGCAGCGGCCCTCCGCATCTTGGCAACCCCATGGCCCTAAGGGACAGTATGCTCTGTGGGATGAGAGACGGGGAGACCCAGAGGAAGCTCATGAACCGAGGCCACGACCTCACTTTTAAAGAGGTACTACAAGAGGCTCTAGCAGCTGAATCCACGTGGGCCGGGTACAAGCTTCTCAAGGCAAAGCCCCCACCAGTCGAGGCAGCTGCATCCGCCGTCCAGGCGGCCTGGAGGGCGACCCCTGCCCCACGCTCGCCCACATCCTCAGAGGCTTCTGCCACCCCAGGCTCCAGCGAAGATGAGGGGGTCCGGAAGGTCAGGAAAGGGCTGAGCGAGAAGAAAGGGAAGGGGCGGCGGCGCTGCGATGGGTGCGGAGCGTCCCACGAGAGGAGCAAGTGTCCATTCCGGAAAGCTGAGTGCCACAACTGTGGGCGGAAGGGCCACATCGCCAGGGTCTGCAAGCAACGCCGGGAAGAGAGTAAGCGCTCCACGAGCAGCCGGGATGGCGTCGGCAGAGTCGGCGATGGCGGCGACGACCCAGAGGGGAACCACGTGTGCCTGCGAGTGCACGCGGAAGACGACGTGGCCGTCCACAGCGTGCCTCTAAGGCAACCACGTTTTTATGCTGAGGTACTGTTGCAAGGGGTCCCTGTTAAGATGGAGATAGACTCGGGGTCTGTATACTCCCTCATTTCCCATAAGGAATTTTTGCGGATTCCCCCCAAGGAGCGACCCAAACTCAAGGAGATGGGGGCGAACTTAAGAGATGTGCAGGGAAATGTGATTCCAGTATTGGGGATTGGGGACTTCGAGACACGGTACAAGGGACTCTGAAGGAAACTCCCCCTGGTAGTTCTAAGAGAGGGGGGGTGTAATCTCCTGGGGACACAATGGTTCAAACCCCTGGACATCTTCATAGGCGGCGTCCATGCCATCGGGGGGAATGAGATTCAGGCAGTGTGCGACGCACACGCAGAGGTATTCAAGAAGGGACTCGGGAAGTACAAGGGGCCCCCAGTTTCCTTCGACCTGGACCCGGAGGTCCGCCCAATGAGACTAAAGCCACGTCGGGTTCCATTCGCCCTAAAGGACAAAATTGAGGCGGAACTGGACAAACTAGTGGGGCAAGGGATTTTAGTGCCGGTGGACTCTGCAGAGTGGGAGACTCCTATTGTTACAGTATTGAAAGCAAATGGGGAGGTGCGAATTTGCGCTGACTACAAGTGTACCATTAACAAGGCGATCCGCCCTAATGCCTATCCGGTGCCGGTAGTTAGCCATCTGCTGGCTACTTTACATGGGGGAAAAGTCTTTGCTAAACTAGATCTGGCGCAGGCGTACCAGCAGCTTCCAGTAACCCCAGCCACAGCTGCTGCGCAGACCATTGTAACTCACAAGGGGGCATTCAAGGTAACGCGCCTACAGTTTGGCGTGAACTCGGCGCCGGGGATATTTCAGTCTCTTGTGGAACGTTTGTTAAAGAAATTACCGGGGGTCTTGCCATTTTTCGATGACATCTTGATATCTGGGGAGAGCGAATCAGAACTGGCCCAGAGACTAGATAGGGTCCTTACAGCCTTCGAATCCACGGGGTTGAGGCTGCGGAGGGACAAATGTGTGTTTCTGGCCAGGGAGGTGGAGTTTCTGGGGTTCCGCATAACCTCTGCGGGGGTGAAACCCGCTGAGTCCAAAGTCTCAGCCATTCAAAATGCCCCTCGCCCCACCGCGAAACCGGAGCTGCAGTCCTTCCTGGGGCTGCTGAATTTTTACCATTCCTTCCTGCCCAGAAAAGCGACGATTGCAGAGCCCCTGCATGGGTTGCTGAAGAAGGATGCGGTTTGGCGGTGGGGGGAGAAACAGGAGCGGGCTTTCAGGGAACTCAAGCAGCTCCTCTCCTCGGAGGCTATTCTAACCCACTTCGACCCAAAGAAGCCGGTAGTCTTGGTCTGCGACGCCTCACCAGTGGGGGTGGGGGCGGTCCTGTGCCACGTGCTAGAGGGGGGGCGAGAAGCCCCAGTTGCATTCTACTCGAGATCATTGTCCAAGGCAGAACGAAATTACACCCAAACAGATAGGGAGGCCCTTGCCATTGTTGCGGGGACAAAGAAGTTCCATGATTTTTTGTATGGTCGCCCATTCACCATTGTAACCGATCACAAGCCGCTGTTGGGTATTTTCACCTCAGACAAGCCCACTCCACAGATCCTCTCCCCCAGGATGCTTAGGTGGGAGATTTTTCTGAATGCATACAGGGGGGCGTTAGAGTACCGCCCCGGGAAAGAGATAAGCCACGCGGACGCCCTCTCAAGGTCTCCTCTGCCCCACCTGGGGGACCCAAAGTGTGAGGTAGAACAGGATAGCCAAGTCCTCCTCATAGAAGCCCTAGATGCCCATTTTGCCCAAGGAAATTGCTGCCGCAACGGCCAAGGATAAAACTTTGGCCCTTGTGAGATCCTGGGTACAGAAGGGGTGGCCCACAGCTCCCCCCGCAGACGAGTTTGCTGCATTTTTCAGGAAGAGGGTTGAGTTGTCCTCAGAAAGGGGGTGTCTGTTGTGGGGGGAGAAGGTGGTGGTCCCACAAGCATTAAGAGCGAGGGTGCTACAGCTTTTACATGGCAGCCACCCAGAGATTGTGCGCTCTAAGGCGCTGGCCAGAAGCTACTTCTGGTGGCCTCAGCTAGACGCAGACATTGAACACATGGTGAACACCTGCGAAAGTTGCCAGAGCTCTCGGCCTGAGGAGTCCCGCCTCCCACACAGAGAATGGGACACAGCTAGGGGGCCGTGGTCCCGCCTCCACATAGACTTCGCAGGGCCATTCAGGGGTTCATTTTTTCTGCTTGTGGTGGACGCATACTCCAAGTGGTTAGAGGTAATTCCAATGCGCAACACCTCATCAGCTGGGACCATAAAACAACTGCGCAAACTGATATGCACGTTCGGGATACCTGACGTCATAATTAGTGACAATGCGAGTTGTTTCACGTCAGCCGAGTTCCAGGTGTTCTTAGAGTCCAACGCCATTCGGCACATTACCTCAGCCCCTTTTCATCCTGCAACAAATGGCCAGGCGGAACGTCTGGTGCGCACAATGAAGGAAGGGCTGCGGCGCATGGGACCCGGGGATCTGGACCGGCAGCTCTGCCAGTTTCTGTTGGCATATCGAGTGACGCCATTGGCGTCGGGGTTCTCTCCCGCGGAACTCCTCATGAAGAGGAAGTTACACTCATTATTAACTAGGTTGGATCCCACCCGGGTCGAGGATAGAGGAAGAAACATTGAGCACAGCCCCACCAAAAACTTCCAGATAGGAGAGCCTGTTCATTGCAGAAACTACGCCACCACAGGGCCAGCATGGGTGCCGGGGGTAGTCATTAATCAAACAGGACCAGTCTCATTCTGTGTCGAGACCAACACGGGTCTCCTCTGGAGGAGGCACGCTGACCAACTTAGGCACCGAGTGATTGGGGGGCCGGACAGAGGGGCTCATCAGCAAAGTTCAGCGTTAGGGTTCTCCTCCACCCGTTTAGCCCAAGGGGGAGAAAACGAAGGGCAACAGTTCCAAACAGGGGGGGAAGCTTAGGGTCAAACTCATATCCTTTTCATACGCCAGCTCTATCCAGTCCCTTGAAAGAGAGGAACGAGTTTGCCCCTGGAGTTCTACCCAGTCCCTCGAAGGAGGGGAATGAGTTTGCCACTGTTGCCCCTTAATTAGATTTTGAGTTACCAAGCCGGGGGGGGTTTTCGGAGTGTTCCCCCACCCGTCCAAGCGAAGAGCGGGGTTTTTCTTTAGCCCCTAGTGCCACATCAGAAACCCTTCCTCCCCCTTCTCCTGCCCATCCCAAAGCGGCAAGCCCGCGGCGAGCCACTAACGAGTCATCCTCTCCAATTGCAGGACAAGAACCAGGAGGACACAGACGAGGGGGGATGGCCGAGTCAAGCATAACGGCCGCACGGCCAAAACGCACATGCAGGAAACCAGTTTGGTTAAGGGACTTTGTCCCATCTTAGGGGGGAGGGATGTTGTGTACTGAATGTAGTGTGTTGAATGTATTTGTAACCACACGAATGGGTACAGGTAACACTGTAACCTTCTGTATGAGGACACGAGCTAGTGGCCACCGGGGGCAATAGCGAGCGCCCAGCTCACAGGGTTCACATTACTCAAATGCCTTCAGCTGTGCGGGAAAGATTCCCGCGCTCACCTCACCTGGACAAGAAAGGCGTGACCAAGGATGACATCACTTGGACAGCAGCCAATGCCTGTCGAAGAGCCAGATTCAACTAGATAGCCACCGTATAAAAAGAGCTGTTTGTCCGCCATTACCTCATGTTTGTGCTGTACTCCATGCAATAAAGATGTGTTAGGCTAGCTTACAGCCGTTTCCATTGTCTTGATTCCCAAACACTAAACTGCTATACTGTATTTTAATGTTAGCTTTTGTGGATCAAATCCACTTCGTCCATGGACTTGATCCGCGAAAGCTAACTTCAGAATACAGTAATTAGTCTTTAAGATGCTCCAATGGTGGTGTGTGTTGTTGGTGTTGTGTTTGGTTTGTTGTTGTTGTTGTTGTTGTTTTTTGGGGGGTGATATTTTTTCTTTTGCTTTCTCTCTGATATGCTTGCAAAGACTAAAACTGATACCATTTCAATTTTTAAAAAAATATGAACAATTACTTTAAACCAGTGGTTCCCAATGTGGGGCCCATGCCCCACAGGGGGACTTCAATTGCCAGAAACCTAAGTCAGTACATTGGCTCATCAGTGCTTTGGGGAATTGACTTTGGCTTCTGGGAATTGAAGTCCAAAAACCAAAGGTTGGGAAACAATGCTTAGTTTAAACAAACGAGGAGAACACAGCTATTCTCTTTGTCATTGAACTTTTTCCTTACCTGGGAAAACCTTGCCCTGTTAATTGAATAGTTTTTGCCTTATTCATATATGTCTCTATCAAAACATGAACCTAGATTTAGATGGATATGAATGACAGTGAAAAACATTCAGCCAATACACCAAAATGCTTCTACCTTTCATACTAAATAAGATACTTTCATTTGACACTCCCCACAGCTGGGGACATGGCTAATGTTGTTGAGTTATGTGATACCATAAGTAAAACTAGGGAAATTTGCTTTAATGAAATATTTTCTCTGAATCTCCTAGCCACCTCAGCCACTGACACGGGAATTCTGGGAGCTGTTGTTCAAAGAAGTAGCTTTGGTGAAAAGTATACTAATTCCCTTTAAAGATTTTAAAGGAACATTTAATACAGGAAACAGATTTCATGAGCACAAAATGCTAATTTAGGAAATAATTCTAGCTGGGACAAATCTTGCAGAATACTTAGTGAATTCAGATCTGTATCATTCTGAGTTATAGGGCTTAGATTTAAGCAGCAGATTTGACAGCTTGGGGGAGCTGGTACCTCATAATAAAGTATGTTCTGTTTCTCAGTCTAAATACAAATACAAAACATTACATATTGGTTTCTTGGGAAGGAAGGAAGGAAGGAAGGAAAGAAAGAAAGAAAGAAAGAAAGAAAGAAGAAGGAAGGAAGGAAGGTGTGAGTACTAGTATGGAGTGGGACTTAGGCTAGGCTGACTACAGTCATACCTGCCAAGTATCCAGTTTTGGCCGGGATTTCCCGTAATTCACCGCTCCGTCACCATCCTTCCCGCCGTCATCCGTATTTGAACGGCCAGGAAAGGGGTTACTGCGCATGCGTGCCACTGCCTCTGATGGGCACGTGCATAGTAACCCCTTTCCTGGTCGAAGGGGTTTCTGCGCATGCGCGCAGGGGTTTCTGCACATGCGCGCAGGGGTTACTGCACATGCATGTCGCTGCCTCTGATGCCCAGAAACCTTCCCGTATTTTGCCACCGGCAACTTGACAGGTATGCTACAGTTCAAATCCACAATGAACCATGAAGGTCATTTGGTGTTTATGGTCCACACTCTTGAGTCAGTTTACATCATAGTGTTATTGAAAGTTAAAAATATAGGAAGTCCCCAGCTGATCTACTTAGGTTTTTTCTACTTCCATGTGTAGGCCAGCCATGAAACTGCCAAAATGAAGCCACCTTTTGATGAATTCATTCTGTAGTTCCTTTCGCCTGACCTAGTGTGAGAAAGATTAGCTGGCACAAGGTGGCTGTTGCTTCGAAAATGCCACAATCTTTGAGGAGGCTCTTTCTGTGTACTACTTATGAAGGCCAGGAAAACAGATGTTGTGAATAAAAACAAATATTATACATACCTTTCTTCATATATCTTCCTGCCAACAGAAAAAAGTTCAGAGTTGTTAACATTGTTTGAAAAACAAAAACAATACAGCCTAACTGAAGCTCTTTTTCTAAACGCTGACTAAACCTATGGAATTTATTCCTGGGAAAACATGTTTAATAACAAGAAGTGTTTGAAAATCGCAGAGCCCACTGATCATCTTTTCAGTCAGAACAACAACTTATAAATAAGAGCACATTCTTGTTGGCAATACACACAAAGTCAAAAGGTTTAGATAAGTCTAGTCGTAAAGTTCCTTGCCATCCAAACTGCAGTACATAAAGGTGAAAACCCCTAGACTTTGGAATTCCAGAAAAGCTAAAGGTTCAACTATATTTATGTACAAAATAGGGGTTATGAATTTTATTATTTCAGTAAGATGCAAATTTAGTGGGAATACTTTTGGTTTAAGACAGCAGTTCCAAGAAACAACTTCTCCAGAAACCCTGTTTTAATGGCAACTAGTAGATCTTTTTCCTTTTTTTCAATCTAACTACAGAGAAACATATTCATGCTTCCAGGAAAGCAGCATAATTGTGCCACCTTAGTGAACACATAAAATTCTAGATGAATGGGAAATATTTCACTTACAGTCCTTTCAACTTTCTCATGCTAATCAATGACTAAGCAATGGAAAATTTTCTTTCAAAAGTTCTTACTTTAAGGATTGTAGGCAGTCTCTTAAATGTTGCTTCAGTTCTTCATCTTTTTCATAGGATTCCAGCAGGACATGTGACTCATCGTGGTGGTAGCAGTAGATTTTATATGCATCTTCCAGTAGGTCTTTAATCTGCAAAAACACTTGCCCTGTTAAAATACAAAGCAAAAAGAGAAGCCAAGATACCATCAAACAACTTACTGACCACTTCAAAAATATGAACCTGCTGCCTGCTCTTTTCAGATCTATTTGTGAGATGAGTGAGCAGGTCTAAGAGATAAGGCTTTCACCATGGTCATCTTACAGACATGTTAGAGAAATTGCTTCCCTGTTTAAAGCAGGAGTTCTCAACCTTTTAAAGCTATTTCAATCCGGGTCATGTTCCCTCAAACAACTTCAGGGGCTGGATGGCCATTTTGCCCTTCCTCCACCACATGGCACTTCCTGGAGTGGTGGGGGCCCCCACATGAAATGGTGTTGTGGGCCACATCCGACTCATGGTCCGCAGGTTGATAATCCCTGGTTTAAAGGGATGACAGTCTAATTGAGAATAAATCCAGTTTAGGGAAAATAAGAAGAGAGAGAGAGAAAGGAGCCTTAAAGTGGTTCATTAAAGTTAGCACTGGGACAGCAAACTGAGCATCTGAGTTCCCTGAACATGGTATTCCCTATTATAATGAAGTGCATTTCTATTTCTATTAATGTTTTCCAAATTTCCATGTAAATATATAAATTGGCATATGCATATTTTAAGTAAATCATTGTTCTCTTCTAGTTCCCTTTTTAGTGACAGAAAAACTTCCACATTTTTCACTTGGTTTCTTGGGATGTGCATTTTGGATTTTTTTGAACTAGGTAAAGGTCTCCTTTGCTCAAAAGCGATATGTGTCTGACTCTACAGGGTGGTGCTGATCTCTGTTTACGGCCCAAGAGCTGTCTGTGTCTGCAGACATTTCAGTGGTCATGCAGCTGGCATGGCTAGATGCTGGAGCGCATGGAATGCTGTTACCTTTCGTACCAAAGTGGTATCTATTTATCTACTTGCAATTTCTTGCTTTCGAACTGCTAACCACAGGAGTTGGGACAAACAACGGGAGCTCATGCTGACATGCAGCACTTGGGTCTTGAACTGCTGACCTGCCAACTTTCCAGTCATCAAGTTCAGCATCTTAACTAATAAACCACCGCAGTCCCTCATATGCGGTGACAAATTGCCATGGATTAAAAATCTTCTGGTATGAAGCTCAGTGTCATAACCACTAAGCCATCCCAGCCCTTAAAAAAAAACACCACAAATCCACACAGAAATTAAAGATATCTAAAATTGTGTTCATCTATCAGGCTTCTTGCTTTAAATTAGCATAGCTTTCATGGCACGAAGCCTGGCAGCTGGGAGAGTACAATTTACTTGCCCATAAGGTCTGGGTCATGCAAGTGGGGTTCCCCAAAAAAATCCAAAATCCATATCTCTGTTCACTTCTAAAGCCATGAATAACACCTGCTATTTGTTACAAGTTTTTAGTTTGATACTGCTTTCTGTCAACAAGTTAATTGCTAATTTTATTAACATTGGTATTATTAATTTGGCCAGTATGCTTTACCTTTCCTGGGTGAAAGGCCTGGTATATTTTACTGGCCTGTAAAGAAGACTACAGGGGACTACAGTGGCACAAGTGGTTAAGATGCTGAACTTGAAGACTGGAAGGTTGGAGTTCGATACCCAAGTACTGCACAACGGAGTGAGCTCACGTTTCTATCCCAGCTCCTGCCAGCCTAGCAGTTTGAAAGCAAGAAATTGCAAGTAGATAAATAGGTACCTCTTCAGTGGTAAGGTAAACAGCATTTTTTGCACTCTGGTGTTCTAGTCATGCCTGCCAAATGTCCATGAAAATGTCTGCAGATGCAGACAGTGCTGGCTCTTTGGCTATAAACAGAGAAGAGCACTGAACCCTAGAGTTGGATATGACTGGCTTCGAGCAACATAGAAGACTACTATGTTTTACCCTTCCTTGGCAATATAACAGCTATACCAGGAGAACAGACACTGTATATGGGCATACATGCACGTAGACATTTCATTCTTTAGAACATTTCTTTCAAGAAATTGCGGATTAGCCCCATGTCAAAATATTTACATTGCTTCCTCTTCCACACTTGTGGACACTTTGAAACTTCTCATCTTTGCAAGCTTATGAACACGTGAGAAAGAGGAGAAGTATGTGTACTTCCTCTTTGCTTCTTAGGGGGAATGTACTCTGTTTTTCCATCAGTTTCTGGCACACAGAAAATACCTGGGATTGAGAGCAGATGGGAGGCGAGTCTGAAATGTTACACAAACACCAACATACACCAGTGGAGGCCTTGTAATAAACCTTGCATTTGCCTCCACATCCAATGGGGTAGAAGAAGAAGCAAACAAGAAGGTCTTTCGGATCTGCTTTGATTTGGATTCCGGTATTGTTGAATCCGGCCCTTATAAGCACCAGTCCAGACAACGATGAAGAGAACAACAACAGTCTTTATTCAACAGTCTATTAAAGATGAGCTTACAAGGCATTCCGGATACAGAGATGGCTATACAATCCCAGTGGAGTCAGTCCCTCCGGACTCTTGCCGCGAAGGAGGCAATAACTAGCTACCATAGAAGCGTAGCATATTGGAGGAGACCCAGGCTACCTGTATAGAGTGGGAAGTATAGGTCTGGTCCGGCCCCACCCTTGTTTACCCATGGGGCTTATATAGTGTCTCCCCAGCAGTTGCTTCTTGATACAAAGTAGCGACCCGCTGGACAAACTTAACCAACCAATCATAACAGGGAATATATGTAATTTACCAATGGCGAACAGGATCCAAAACTGTATCCAATCACAGGGCTTGGATTAGCATAACCAGCATGCCCTGGGCAGGGGTTTTTTCACCACTTTGGGTTCCTAATTTGGATGGCGGGAAACCGCCATTTTCCTCTTGCAAGAGGGCTGCCCGTGCTACTTGCAAATGTGCTTCAATACGCAACAGGTATTGAGCAGGGGGTTGGACCTGATGGCTTAAAGGTCCCCTTCCAACTCAGTGATTCTATGATTCACTGAACTCCCTGTTCTCTGGGTCGATGAACATGGGCCCCTCTATGTAGTGCTGGACTATAACTCCTATTAGCCTATACCAGCACAGCTAACAGTGCCAAATGATGGGAGATGCAATACAACAAAATTTGGTAGACCACACATTCTCCATTGCTGCTTTATATGATGTCCTCAGAGGGCAAGAGCGACACTCAAAGGGAGGAGAGGGCCAGTCATTCCTACTGACTGGATCAGGAAGTGATGTGTTGCACCCCCAGCATTACTGAGTCCTACTCTCACTGCTTAATTCTCTCTCCTCCAGAAATTCCCTCCTCATCTTTCTCCCCACCATCTGAGGACCTCTTCTCCCCACCATGTGCATCACAATTGCCAACACTCCCCTGGTATCACTTGCCTGACATTACCTTGGCAAGAAGCAGCACATGCAAACTGTGCTTCACAGACCTGTATGGTTTTATGTGCCAGGCTCTTGAAAACACCTCCAAAGCATCATGAGTGAGCTATCCTGCCAAGAGATAGGAAAATTACCTGGCTCTCAGTGGTACTTAGAGACTGGCACTTGGAAAACAATTTGCTCTGAAGAGGCTAGGATTCTGAAGGTTGTGGCAGCAAGACATTTGCTATTCTTGTGCAGGCTACCACTTGAGTGGGGGTAGCGCATTTGGGCTAAACGGCAGAACAGCTTCTGGCCATAACTTAGACAAGTTACTTATCTTAGACTATAGAAAAGCCCTGCCACGGTGGTTAAACTGCTGTAGTGCAGCCAAAACTGCTGACATTGTGAGTTTGATTCTGATGGGGATTAAGGTTGGCTCAGCCGTCCCTCCTTCCAAGGTTGGTAAAATGAGTACCCAGCATGTGTGGGGCAAAATGCTAATTACCTTGTGAAATGGCTTGAGAGTGGACTAAGCACTAAGGGGCAGCATATAAGTATAATTATTTTTGCTATTCACTAAAACCCAGAATCTACAAGCCAGCAAGACCAAAAAAAGTAACTTTTCCAAGCCCTGGATATAAAAGTATTTAATTCTCATCCATTTATCTTATTATCTTCTGCACAACATGAATCCACATCTGGCATTATAATTATAATCCAGAATCTGCATACAGCTAATCATTTCTTCTCCATCCTACATTCATTTACTAAAAGGAATGTCAGCCAGGAAAAAGGTGTGGGTTGGGCCTAAGGCAAATGAGCCTTTTATTGCCGTCATCATTATTCCATACAGCTTTGTAGGGCTCAAAGCAGATAGCAAACATACCGATTACTTGCATGGCTGGTTCCACATCCTCTAGTGCTTCTTCCAATAACGACAACAGTTTGGTTGATGTTTGATAGACGGATTCGATGTTGCTAAATAAGCCATCCACATCAAACCTACTAATCTGGTGAAACACAAACATTTGACAGCCTTTATCAGAACAACAAGGGGACACTTCTGTCGCTGACATCTTTTCTGCTAGGCTGGTTAGTTCTACAACATACACTCCAATCTTATTAAATCACTCGCTGAGAAGAAAAGCTGTATTTCCCCCCTGCCCTCTTTTTTTAAAAAGTATACATTTTGATCTGATGTCTTTGTTAGGCAGCATTTTAAATTTTAATTATATTAATTTCAAATTGCAAGTTCAAAAAAGGAAAAGAGGGGGGGAAGGGAAGGAAAAAGACAATGGGGAATATGCCAAATATTATAACAAACTATGCATTTCAATTCCCAGAAGCCTAAGTTAGTCCATTGGCTGATCAGTGCTTTGGGAAATTGACTTAGGCTTCTGTGAATTGAAGTCCAAAAACCAAAAGTTGGGAAACACTGGGCTAAATCCAATTGCTAGTCCCAACTAGATTGCATCCAATAAATCAATGGGATTTATCTGAGGGCTGATATCATTCAATAACAGGTTCAGTGACTCTACTGTAGTTGAGACTAGTAGGATATAGGCCACTGTTTTGCCCTAGTCAGTTGTTACTTAAATGGTTCTTGGCAACACATGTAGAGAGCAACAATTAGCCATTGCTTTCCAGACATGGACAGCGGTGTATTCAAACAAGAGTAGCATGCTGCTTACATGTAGGCTCTATATATCTGTTTAATCACATTTATATCCTGCCCATCTGGTAACATGACCATTCTGGGGGGCTTACAGACTGTTAAAAACAACAAGGTAACACATCGAAATTAAATAAACAGACATAACACAACAAGAAGAAACCCAAAATACCCCACCTCAACTTATTTCATGCATCAGGAAAATAATTAATAACAGGGCAACAACATTACTGTCCACAGTGGCAAGCAATACCATGCCTGTTTGAACAAGTAGGTTTTCAGCAATTTTCTAAATGGCAGCAATGATGAAGAGGCTCTAATTTCAGCTGGCAACTCATTCCACAGGGAGGGAGTTATAGCAGACAAAACTCTGGTGAGCAAAAGTACCAGGAAACTGGGGTTTTTGCTTGCATTTAGAACATGAATGGGAGCAGGTACTGTATCTTTCTTCTTCAGACATATTAATAACTGAAGAGGGCTTTAATTACAGCTAGATTTAGACACAGCCTTTAGTTACAACTAGATTTAGACAGAAAGCAATGGAGGTCACTTTACTTGTGATTAATATGTCCCATTCATTTCAGACCTTTTATTATAATTTTCAAGTCCATACCATTGGACTCTAAAATTGGATTCAGTTGTCTTTGTTCCTCAAAGGAAATTTGCTTGGAGTTTGCAAAACAAAAACAAAAATGTTGTGACACTTCTAAGATTAACAGATTTGGCAAATACAATTTTCATTTTTCTTTCTTTTTGTTACACATTGTAAGGAGCCCTGAGTGGTACTTGCACCAAAAGGGTGGGGTATAAGTGTAAATAAATAAATAAATATACTGCAGCAGAGTAACATGGTACCTCCTTGAAAAGTTAGCATTTGTAAAATGCAAGTCCTAGGAAACATCTGCAGATACAGGTAGTGCTGGCTCTTTGGCTATAAACAGAGACGAGTTGGATATGACTGGCTTTCAAGCAAGGGCGACCTTTACTTACTTTCTCTTCAAAAAACCCAAGATGGCACACAATTCTTATTCTCTTATTATAGTGAAAGCGGGACCAGAAACAAACCACATTACAGGGATAAAGTTGACATAGTTACTGTCTAGTTCAGGGGTTCTCAACCTTTTCAAGTCAGGGGCTGGATCATGCTCCCTCAAACAGTTGAAGGGGATGGGCTGGATGCCCCCCTGCCATTTACAGCAGTTGCAAACATGTCTATGAAGGCTGCAGACTCATTTACGGCTGTCAAAAACATGTTTACAAAGACTGTAAAGAGTCCACAGCAGCGGCGGCAGCAGCGGGGGCGGGAGTGAGGGTGGAGGGACAGATTATTTGATAACAGGCCAGATCTGGCCCACTGGCCGTAGGTTGAGAACCCTCAGTCTAGTTCCTTTCAAATAATTTTCTGAAACCCACCTTGTATTTAGTGTGTTGGCTGTTTCCTTTGGAAATGAAGGAACAGGGAGAGGCTGTAGAAATCTAAGAACTCACACCAGGGAGTAATGTGGGAAGCTGGCAACAGTGTTGATTCTGGCATTTAAGACAGCACCTTCTCCATTAGTATTAATTAGTAACAGAACTGTGTATTTACCCAGCAGCTTACGGAAAACAGCTCCAAAGAATCAAATTGCATGTTATAGTAAGAGGAACAATATTCTGTAATAATTACTTGTGAAAGCAATCTTTGATTACAGGGGCTAGAAACCTTTTTTTATTTCATTTAACTTCGACTATTCATTGTATGAATTATCTTAATAGTTTTGTTTTTTAAATTTAGCATTCAAATAGTAAGTCTGCAGCTGCTTGAAAACCAAAAGTAGTATTTAAAGGTATCAAACATTGAAACTCTCACCACCACCACCACCAACGTCTTACACAGGCCTTTTCGAGAAATTGCTCATGGATCAGGTCATAGTCACACCCAAAAATTTCAGGAGGGGCTCACACACAGAGATACAAGATGTGGATGTTAAATGCCAAGAACTATTAAGCTGTTCCTATGAAAACGAATCTTAAGCTTCATTACTTTTGTATTGAGTTTTGGCACATAATATAATATAGGATCTTTTACGCAAGAATTAAAATATTTAGAACAATATTTAAGGAATTCATTCATCATGGGCAGTACATTAAAAGGAAAAACTTTATCCTAGAGTTTGTTTGTTGTTGTTGTTAATTTGATTTCTATTGCCACTCCCTCGCCAAAGCGACTCCGGGCGACTCACAATCACGATAAAATATACAAATATAAAAACGTCCCCTAAACAGTTAAACCACAACATTTCATGTTAAAAAACATTAAAATACCCTCCCAACTGTCATGAACTTGGAAAAGTTACTTTGTTTTAAGTTACTTTTCACCAATTCTCAATGTTGAGAAATTGAGCTTTAAAAGTGCAGTGATTCAAAGTGGATTCCTAGATGCATTATGTCATCGGGATTAGTGCCTCTAGTGGACAGAGAAACACCTGAGGTACTGGCAGAAGTTCAATGAATGGGAGTAAACTTTCTAACTAAAATTCATTGCACTTTTGAACCATCGGTCAATGACCCTGCCAAAAAGATGGAGGGGGGGGGGCAAAATGAGAGCTGGGCATTTTGTCAACATGCCTTGACCTTGAAAGATTTTGAGGAGATAAGCATTATCTCGAAATCTGCTCTCAAGGCCACTAAAAAATTCCTTAGGAAGGAGTAAGAGGGGGAAATTGTATATAAAAGGATCTAATGCAGATGGATCTAAAGCAGTGGTTCCAAACCATTTTTTTGGCCATGCCCCACCTAAGCATTTTGCCAACATGCCTTGACCTTGAAAGATTTTGAGGAGATAAGCATGATCTCAAAATCTGCTCTTAAGGCCACTAAAAAATTTCTTAGGAGGAAGTAAGAGGGAAAAATTGTGTATAAAAGGATCTAATGCAGATGGATCTAAAGCAGTAGTTCCCAACCATTTTTTTGGCCATGCCCCACCTAAGCATCTCTAAAATCCTGATGTCCCACCCCCGTGACATATACAATATTTGCTGGCATATAAGACACATTGGAGTATAAGACAAACCCTGTTATTACCAAAATAGTCCACTATAGGCCACTATACAGCAGGTATACAGTACAAGATGCACTCCATTTTTCCAGTGTATTTTAAGGAGGAAAGTGAGTCTTATACGCCAGCAAATATGGTAATTCTTATCATTCAAAAAGTGATCTCCTATTCATGTGGAGAAAGCCTAAAAGTCCTTTCACTGTTCATAACTCATTCTTGAATTGACCCCTTAAGAATCAAATTGTCCCCCTGTGGGGCATGTGCCCCACATTGGGAACCACAGATCTCAATGAAGTTGAGGTAATTGTTTGGGGGGGGGGGCAGTGGCATATCAAAGATGGCTGGCCTATCTGGTTGATATTTTACTGCAACTCCCAGAATTCCCCAGGCTGCTGTTTTCAGCTGTTATTCTGAATCGCAGATAAATTAAGAATAGTTAGGGCAATGAAAGATATCTTTTGTATGGAGACACAGCAGCGACTATGTTCTGTCTAAGCTTTCAAGTGGAATATGATATACACCAGATTGCAGTTGTGGTACCAATCATTGCTAAGCTGGGATATGTCCCTCACACCAGTTGCACATCACAGGGCAAAGGCCACTGCCTGCTGAAGATACTGTGGTTCCCAACAGAGTTTTACCTCGGTTGCTTAGGGACAGAGAAAAGAAACCTAGCATGGACTATCTAAATGGCAGCAAGTTGCCGCCAAACAACAGAACAACAGAATAAAATCAGCATGAAAAATTCTAATTGATGTCAGCATTTTCATTAGCTCCACTGTCTAAAACACAATCTCCTGGGATTCATTCTGTGATTCCTTAGCTTATGGAATCAAATACAGTAAACCCTCATATAACAATGTTACTTGGTTCCCCAAGTAGCGTTGCTAAGCGATTTTTGTTGTTATGTGGGTTTCTATAGAGTTTCCCGCATAACGACGTTGTTAGCGTCGTCCGGATAATGACAGTTATTTTAGCGTTGTTGTCCAGACAATGACACTAAAAACGTTGTTATGCGGGGGAACACGTGGTTCATAATGATGCATTGTTAAGCAAAAATGATGCTATCCGAACACGTTGTTATGTGAGGGTTGACTGTAAATTAAATAAAGACTTATAAAGAAAATCTCCAAATTATTAGTAAATTCCTCTTGTATTTGTAACTGCAAGATAAATTAAACAATGTGTTCAATATTGAATTCTATGATAATAACTGGATTTCAGCTTTATGTGTTTTGTTTTGCTTTGCATTTTAAAAATTTCCTTCGTTATCCTTGTCTGTTTTGGTACCAATGATTGGTACCACAACTGCAATCTGGTGTATATCATATTCCACTTGAAAGCTTAGACAGAACATAGTCGCTGCTGTGTCTCCATACAAAAGATATATTTCATTGCCCTAACTATTCTTAATTTGGGAAATGCAATAAAATAATATTTTAGAAAAGAATAACAATATACTGTATCATAGTTTGACCCTGGGTCAGCCAAAGCTGACTGTTACGTGTGTTAGATTGTTTGAGATTCACACTTGCGGTTTCCATTACAGTTTCATATTACATCCAGACAAGGCCCAACTCTCATCTTATCTTAGTTAGATACAAAGTATTTCAATAATCTCACATCATTTAGCTTCTTGTCACGGTATATAAAAACAAAATCTAAAGGAATCAAATGATGCACGTACTGTATATCCCATGAAGAAGGTTTGGTAGGACAGTGTGTTGAAATTTTAAATTGCAGAGATGGAGTTTATGGTGAAGAAGTAAATATATACATTATAATTTAAGATACAAGCTAGAGCAGTGATGGGCAATCTTGGCCCTCCAGCTGTTCTTGAACTTCAATTCCCAGAGGCCCTGATCAGCAGGAGTGCTGATTTGGGCTTCTGGGAATTGAAGTTCAAGAACAGCTGGAGGGCCAAGACTGCCCATCACTGAGCTAGAAAGATAGTTCTATCTTTACCTATAAGGAGAGACGTTAACCGTTGGAATGTAACAAAGGCTCCTGCACCCGTCCATACTGTCCTGTACTGAGCCGCCTGCACTCGCCCTAACCCGGCCCGCAGAGCAACGTAAGGTTCCCGCAGTTGCCAATGGGGCAACAGCCCCACAAACACAAACAAAGGAAAACAACTTCAATTCCCAATGTCCTCTGCGCCGCAGTGCACCTCAGCCAATCAGGCTAACAGGCAAGAGCAAAGAGAACATTGGGAAAACACGTACTCCCTCCATGCCTCTGGAAAGGAACTGAAGAAAGAAAGAAACACGCAGTATTCTTAAACACAGCCCCACCTACAGGCCGGAAGAGTAAAATACAGCCAAGAAAAATTATGAAAAATCAAAATAAAGAATAAATAAACAGCCCCACCTAGAGGCCAGAAGAGTAAAAAAAACAGCCAAAAAATAAGAAAAATCAAAATAAACAATAAATTAAAAAAATCAAATAAATTCAAAAACCACAAAATCAAATCACCGCCACTCAAACCACCCCTAACCTAAAAAAAAAAAAAAACCTGCCTGGCTGGCCGGCCCCAAATATGCTAGTAATGTATAGTGCAAGAGTTTAGAAAACAGGTAGGGAGATGAAGATTAAACATCATCTACACTCCCCCTACCCATCTCCAAATTTGCTATATTTCTTCTACTTGGATTAAAGCCATTTAAAGTCAGCATAGAAGGCAAGTTATAATAGCACTTGTATACCGTCCCATAGCGGTACATATACAATACACTTGTATACCATCCCATAGTGCTTAGTGTACACTCTGGGTGGTTTACAAGGTAATTGGCAATTTGCCCCCAAAATGCTGGGTACTCATTTTCCCAACCTCAGAAGGATGGAAGGCTGAGTCAACCTTGATCTCCATCAGGCTCAAACTCACAATGTTTTGGTTGTAGTACATCAGTTTAACCACTGCGCCATCAGTGTGCCCTCAAGTCATTTTAACCTCTGGTAATAAAAATTTTGTTTCAGAGATTACTCTAGGTTGAAAGGATTTTGCTGGAGAAACTCCACTCAGGGGACGCCTGAATGAAGCTCCTTTCATGTCCCCAAGTGCAGGCCTCACGTGTCAAAACCCGACCTTCCAGTCTCCAAGCTCAGCATCTTACCCACTAAGCCACCGGGGGAGCTACTTTAACCTCTGCTCTAACCTCTCAAAATAGTCCTGTCCTAAACAAACCTGCTCAGCTACTACAAACTTAAGTCTGTGACTTCCTATATCTTATTTTCCTTTCCTGCTGCTTTCACCTTTCCCAGCATTGTTGACTTTTCAAGACATGCCCAAAATAGGACTGTCTCGGCTTCATTATATCTGCCTCCAGATATACTTCAGGTTTGATTTGCCCTCTACGGGGCAAATCGTTTGTCTTTCTGGCTGCAGTACAACATTTTAACCAGGGTGCCACCAGGGCACATGGCAAGTAGCATTATTGACTTGCTTTACTTGAAATTTATGAGCTTTTATAGGATTCCTGCATATAGTCTATTCACATGACTTCCAGATCATGAACCATGGGATCACAGGAAGCTATTTGGTATCAACACATCATTCATTTCTGACCTCTGGCAGGAAGAATGCCACAGAATTCATATTACAGGCCAGGGATAGAAAAAGACCAGCCTTCCATATTTCCACTTTCTTCCACAGAGCCTGTTGCCCCCTCAGCCTTATGGAGGTTGCAGTGTAACATGGCGGGGAGAGCTACCCATCTCTATATTAGTCAAAACCTTCTCTTTGCAAAAAACCCAACACTTCCTTTACCTGCTTTCTTCTCAGGGGCTCAACTACGATCCTGATGCACAGTTCTAGATCACTGAGATAGTCTTTTTCCGTCTGAACCATTTCAGCAATAATTTTCTGCCTTTTGGCCATCATCCGTGCCTTCAGCTGCTCTTCATTTTCTAACGATGAACCGACTGGTCCAGAGGATCCTGCTTGGGGAGCCATCTTTTCTGTGAAAAAGTAGTAACAGTTTTGTTTTTAAACAAATGAACAAAAAAAAAAAAACAAGCAAGCAAATAAAGCATTTATGCTATTGGCTAAATACTTGAAGGCTAAAAACATAATGACATTAAGAACAATTTCTTTGGTCCCATCCAGCTTAATAAGTTTTAATAATATAATAATAAACTTACAACTGCAGAGCTGGAGGGAAACCAGTGTGGTCTTATCAGTAGTTATAAATGGTTCCTCGTTGGATAGAAATTAAGAAACAATGGATACTAAGATCTGAACAAGTCGGATTTGTAGACAACCAGGAATCATTGCCTAGAGCAGGGGTGCCCAAACATTTTGGACTGTGGGCAGATCACATGGTTGAGTGGGCCAGTCACGCGGTTCCTCCCACCGGAAGCAGAAGTAAAACACGCCCGTGCATGCACAAAATGCTGCCATAAATGCATCCACAGCTGTCGTAAATGCAGGGAGCAGTGTGGGCGGTGAGGGCCGGATTATTAGGCAGCATGGGCCAGATCCAACCCACGGGCCATTGTTTGGGGACCCCTGGCCTAGAGAAACAATGCAAAGCATAAGCACAAAGAACAGTAAAATCACAAACAAATTTTTCAGTTTATATTGCACAGATCAAAAAAATGGAAACAATTTTTAATTACATTTATATCCTGCCCATCTGGGATATTTTACCACTCTGGGCAGCTTACAATGTATTAAAATATTTCCAATAAAAATTAAACTAATTTAATAAATTATAAATAGCAACAAGAACAAAAATGATAACCCCCAATTAAAAAAAATACAACCCATAAACAAAGAACACATATTGGCGACAGAAAAGGTTAATCAAAACCTATAGCTCAGCCATTGGCAGTATGTCCTTAAATGCCTCTTTAAAGAGGAACAATTTTAGTTCTTTTTAAAAATTCCATTATGCTTCATTATGTTGATTCTGAAACTGACTACATGCTGTTAGACCGAAGTAAAATTGTTTTCTTCTGTCAAGAGTATTAAAATATCTAACAAATGTTGCCTTCCATAAGTGATTTTGGACTGACTGCAGCCAAAGTGGGCTATTATCAACTAAACCTTACTCCAAATTTAATTTATTTGTTTTTAAGATGTCCTAGAACTCTTAGTTGCTTTTGCTACAGCAAAGGAAATCTAAGGATGAAAGGCTTTAGTATTAATTTTCTTCTTCTGTGTCTAGGCCAGATGTGAGATTGCAAAAATGAAGCCACCTTTTGGTGAGTCCATTCTGCAGTTCCTTTTGGCCTGATCTAGCGTGAGAAAGGTTAGCCAGCAACACAAGGTTACCATTACCAGGGTACGCCCAATTGTGATTCAAAAATAACACAATGTTCAAGGATTGGCCCTTCATCTGCCTTCCGCATTGCAGTATGACACCCATACCAATGATCCAATATTGCAAATCACTTTCTGGTCTTGAGCCCTTTTGGCACACAAATTACGTCTCAGCCCCAGGCCAGTATTGATGAAACTGCTGCCTTCCATCAAGATGGATTCAAGTAGGTTTAATCAACTTGGGGACCATCACCCCTTCCTGTGGAAGGCTGTTAGTCCTCAGGATTGTCAGGCTAGCCTAGTTAACCACTCCCTGATCATCGGCGTTGATGGTCTACTCTATTACCATAGCAGGATAACCTGGCCAGACCGGATTGAGTATTAATACAGAATAGGTTTGACAAATGCAGACATTAAGTAAAAACAGCTTATCAGGAGCAGTTTTTAATGTCCCCCAAATGATTAGCTTGGTAGATACAGAGTTTCACTCAATGACTATAAAAATCTATCAACCAGGTGTTCCTTTGTTTGCTAACTAGTCAGACCTATGTCCTTGGTGTGCTAGAGAGAGCTTAAATGTCCTGCTAGGTGAGCATTGTACAAACACTGCTGAAACAGTTAAAAGAATGAAAGTTGGACCAGTATCACTTGGCTCATTAAGGCCAAGGTAGATGCTTTCCCCAATTATACATTTGCATCTGCAGCAGCTAGAGGTGTGTATGAGTGCATATGGGAGCTCAGCATCATTTTGGCTCCCTGCCACTAAGCAAAACAATAGGAGCCAGGTTCTTAGGAGTGTCAGGTTTCATGCCTGCAAGGCAGGCTCTCCTGAAGGGATGACATTGCCAAGTGAGCTACCTGTGTCCTTTCCAAACAAACAGTCTCTAGGGAAAGCAAGGAGGGGGGGGGGGGAGAATCAGCAGTGGAATAGTCAAAGGGAAACTCATACCTGAAGCTAGGTAGTAGAGGTTTCTGCACTTACCTCCACAGGTGTAAAGGGGCCTCTGAGTGACAGGAGGGCTTGCCAAAAGGGATGTGGGCTTGAAAAGTCCTTGGCAAGCAGTACAGCTCCAGGCTGTCTGCGGTGACTCTCTTGTGAATCTGCTGCAGGAAGTGTCTGTGTGTTTGGAATTGAAGGGACAGGCAGGGGGGGGGGCGGGGGGAGGGAGGGTCCTAAGCCAGGAGAGCAATACTCAGGTGTGGATTTTCCAGTCTTTCCACTGGAAGAATGAGCAAGCTGAAGAAAGATTCCTCTGCTCAGGGACATATGTCAGCCTTGCAGATATGCAGTTTTCAAAAGTAAAATGAATGTTGGGGTACTTAAGAGCATGCACAGAACAAGGTATATTCCTGATCTTCTCTTTGCATCACACTTAGTTCAGCAAAGAGCAGGATACTCCCTCCCTCCCTCTCACACACACACACCTCAAACCTGGGACTTTTTTGGATAGGCAGATTGTTACTAGACAACTGCTTATTATTTATTATTATTTAAGACAATCATAACCTGACATAAACACAAGCATCAAGTAACAGGCTTGTAATGACAATCTTTGTAACTGGATTTTTTCCATTCATCTACTGGAATCTGGGAGAAGCTTTTTTAAAAAGAGTTTTCTAAACTGTGAAAATGTTTAACAGATCAGCAGTGGGCTAAGTGGTTAAGTGCTCCTTCTTCAGTCCCCTTCTCCCATCTACAGACAGATTCCCCTTCCCTTCCCTATAGCTGATCAACCTCTAAAGAAGGGATTCTCAACCCATGGCCTGTGGGCCGGATGTGGCCCATGAACCATATCATGTGGCCCCACCGCTGCCACCACATGAGGAAGTGCCATGTGGTGGAGGAAGGGCAAAATGGCTGTCCGACCCTTGAACCTGTTTGAGGGAGCATGCCCCAGCCCCCGGCATTAAAAGGTTGAGAACTCCTGCTCTAAAGCAAGGGTTGGCAGCATGATGGCCCAATTGTGGGGGGAAATTAAAAAAGAGGTACAGTATTCTCAAAAAGTGCCTTGTCCCCTTTAGGTATTGGGACTGCAGTGGCTTAGTGGTTAAGGTGCTGAACCTGGCGACTGGAAAGTTGGCAGGTCAGCAGAGTGCTGTGTGATGGAGTGAGCTCGTGTCTCTGTCCTAGCTCCTACCAAACCAGCAGTTCAAAAGCAAGAAATTGCAAGTAGATAAATAGGTACCGCCTCAGCAGGAAAGGTAACAGCATTCTGTGTGCTGGCTCTAAATGGAGAAGAGCAGCATACCCTAGAGTTGGATATGACAGGCTTTTGAGCAAAGGAGATCTTTATCTTTACCTTTAAGTTACCAATATCTACAGTATGGCGCTCCAGGGCTGGGATCAGAGAATTGTCATTGTGAGAGGAGCCTTCAAAGCAGGACTGGCCGGTCCTTGATATTTTAATTGGGGGATTTCTTTAGAGGTAAAAATGAGGGTAGGAGGTAGAAATTGTTGTTGCCTTCGGGAAGATTCAGGAAGGCATGAAACCTGTTTGGAAGAGTCCAGAAACTGAAGCTCAATATGTAACAGCAAGTCAGAAGATACTTTAGTGTAGCTTAGTTACCTCTTAGGAGAAATTATGCTCATCTGCTTTCATGCTGGCAGGGCACACTTTGCATATGCTCTGAGACTATGCTAGAATGCAAGTACAGTAACAAGGCAGTATAGCTTGTAACATTGTAACATTTACTCTGTAACATCCCTGTCTCGGATTTTTATTATTTGCTCCCATATATTTCGAAGTACAGTGGAACCTCAAACAACAATCGCCCCGTATAACAACAAAATCGCATAACAATTAGGTTTTTTTTGGGGGGGAATGGCATCCTGCATAACAATTTTCCCTATGGAAAAAATCATACAACAATTTTTCAATGGGAAAAATCACTTAACAAAATAAATAAATCATTGTACGATGCATCCCATAGGGAAAATCGCTATATGATTAATGCATTATATAACAGTTGTTTCATACAACAACGAGCCCCATGGAACGGATCAAAATCGTTGTATGAGGTACCACTGTACTGTATTTTGCAACTGTTTGAAACCATGTTTTGAACCTTTGTGGGTTTTGAGCATCCTTTCATCATTTTAAATAAAATATAAACATTTATTTGACAAATGCAGTTGCTTGCATTTTGGACTTAGAGAGCTTATGGCATTTTAAACCAGATCTTGCTTTGACTATCTTCCAGAACCCTGACAGTTTGTGGACGGTTTGGTAGTTCTTCCTTATATCTGGCTGGCATGAGAGTTAAAAGTGCATAACCCTGGAAATTCTTTGCCCTCCCTGGAAATGCAGCTTAGTCAACTGTTGAGATGAGAGGATTTCCCCCAGCCATTAGCACAGTTGACCCTCCCAGCTTTATCCACATCAGACTTGCCAGGGTAGTGTGGCTGATTGGATTATGCATTCCTCCTGGAACCCACTGGTATCTTAACAGCACCCATCCCATTCGGAACAGTATCAGCAATAAGGAAAGCCAACAGGATGCTAATCAAAATGGGAAAATCTGATTCCCATGCAAATTGGAGCATTGGCCAACTAGCACCGTGATGGCTTGGCACTCCAGATGTTTTTGGACTTCAATTCCCAGAAGCCCAAGCCACCATGAATCCACACGATTGGGTTTACTGCAATTCATCCAGCCCATGCCACCCTCGTCGTTCCCGGAAGTGGAAGTTTGGGGTACCCAAACGTTTTGGGCCGTCAGCCAGTCACGTGGTTCAGGTTGCCGGTCACTATGGCCTGAGGGCTGGATCTGGCCCCCAAAGCCAAATCATCCAGCCCACGAAGCCCTCATCACTCCTGGAAGCGGAAGTAAAACGGGAGTGATGAGGGCGGCACAGGCCGGATGAATCGCAGTAAACCCATTTGTGTGGATTCACGCGGACTTGGGCTTCTGGGAATTGAAGTCCAAGAACATCTCAAGTGCCAAAGTTCACCATCACGGAACTAGCAGATAAGCTCTGTGGCCTGTTCCAGCAAGGCTGTTCTTATGTTCTTATGTACATACTTGTGCGGGCCAGGAACTAGATCCTATTATGAGGATACTATAGACATTCAGTAGATGGGGGGGGGGGGCTGTCATGATAGATGTCTCCATGGATTGAAGGTAAAGGAGAACGTAGCCTTAACAAACAGAGCTAATTGTGCACGTGGCATTCATGTTGTTTCCAGGGATGTGGTGTACAACCAAACTGCTCTGCCAGGTGGCCTTTGCATATAAGGAAATAGAGTGTCTGCAATACAGTGTCCTTTAAAGAGGTTGCAGAGGACAGGAGGGGGTGGGTGAGGAAGCAGAGGTTGTTGAGAACAAACTATCCTATTGTTGCTCATTAAGAGCTAATTCTGAAGGGGGGGGAGCCTGTAGGGCATGGCTTTGGGGCAGCATAACCAAACCTGTTCAGTATTACAATGTAGTTTTACAGACTACATTCCTTCAGTACAGTGAAATGGAAATCACACACCTTGATAGTGGCTTAAAACATGTTGGCAGCAATTCAGTGCTTGGCTACTTGAGAAACAGTCTGACTGAATTCAGCGAGGCTTCCATCTCACTGAATTTGCACTAAATATGCAAAGAAGCTGATCCTATATGCCAAAGTAAAGGTCACCCTTGCTCGAAAACCTGTCGTATCCGAATCTAGGGTACAGTGCTCATCTTTGTTTATAGCCGAAGAGCTAGCGCTGTCTGCATCTGCAGGTGTTTCCGTGGACATGTGGCAGGCATGCCTAGCCACCAGAGTGCATGGAATACTGTTTACCTTCCCACCAAAGTGGCCCCTCTTTATCTACTTTCAATTTCTTGCTTTCGAACGGTTAGGTTGGCAGGAGCTGGGACAGAGGTGGGAACTCATTCTGTCGTGCAGTACTTGGGTCTCGAACCTGCCGTCTTCCAGTCAGCATCTTAACCACAGGATGATTGTTCTAGGAAGCAATTTTAAGGGCAGTCATACAAGCCCTCCCTCCCCCTTCTCCACCCTGTCAAAAACTATATTTTAACAGATCGAGATATACTTGATCTTGTCTTATTTGGGACACTTTGCAGAATAGAGTACAGTAAACCCCCGACTTACAAATGCCTCGAGTGACATAAAATTTGACTTACATAATGACTTTGTGCTAAAACCATGATTTACATGATTTCCTATGGGTTTGCTTCGAGTTACATAAAGATTCATTTCCCCATGGGTTTGCTTCGATTTACATAAAAAACCGACTTAAGCAAAAGCCTACGGAACGGACCTTTTTTTGTAAGTAGAGGTTTTACTGTACTGCTCAAGTCATGAGGGTGACTTTAGAGTAAAATAGCCCTGGGGACTGCAGCTTCCACCAAAGAGAAAAACACTCTTCTCTCCAGAGAGGGACATGAAAAGTGAAATATACCTTGCCTCAAGGGCACAGAGGTGAAAAACGTATGGAGTCTCAAATCTCATGTTTAAGAGGCAAACAATAAAGTGCCCAAGCTAAAGTTCTCTCCGTGACACAATTCTACTGATCACTTCCAGTTATTTGAATTTTGTGCGTACCATACAAAGCCTACACATTACAATATTATAAATGCATGAAAATGGCATTTTATTTCCAATAAAATTTTATAATGCAGCAGTATTACAGCCGTACTGTAAATCTGCATCCACTGCTTGGGAAGAGGAACAGACGCCACTCAAGGCCCCGTCGATTTTAATGGATACCCAGCTAAGAGAACCCCACTTAAAAATTAGCAAAATTAATATCCTCTTAGGTGGGAAGGTAAACAGCGTTCTGTGCCTGCCACATGACCATGGAAATGTCTGCAGAAGCAGCCGGCACAGGTCCTTCGGCTATGAAACAGAGATGAGCACTGAACCCTAGAGTCGGATATGACTGGCTTTTGAGCAAGGGTGACCTTTACCTTTATGTTTAATATTATCTGCTCTAGAATTGCATTCTTTTCTGTTAGCTAGAATTGCATTTAGTCTCTCACCAACTTGTACCATACTGTATCCTCCACCAGCCTGCAAGATTTGCATAGTATGGAACTGCTTTGGAACAGTTGCATCAGTAAATTGAAAATGACAAGGAGCTTTGCATCACTATGAAGATCAGCATGTTGCATGTGGCAGAAGCTTTTTTTTGTGGAATGCAGTCCACAGAAGTCCACGGAAACGTATGCACCATACAACCTATTAGCCTTTGAGGTGTCACTCAGTTCTTTGGCCCATCTCACCCCTCATTCCCACTCCGCACTGTACCTTGTAGTTTCTGGCTGTATTCACTCCTGTCTGACTGACTCCTCCTCAAGGTCCCAGAGCTGTTGTGGTCCCCAGAAACACCACTCTCCACCACTGTGTCCGTCTTCCTCCTCTCCAACATGTAGAGCCTTTGCTTTAAGAAGGGCAAGTTTTTTTTCTTGACCCCCAAGCATTCTTTTCCAACAGGATCTTTGGCTTCCATTTCCAGGAGAAAATAATGTGCTGGACGGCGAAGCTGATCCTCTTGAAGGTGGTCTGTTGAGCTTCCCTGTTGCTTGGGTGAACGAAGTGGACAGAGCCACTTCTTGCATTTGGCAGCTGTCTTGTTCCAAGACCTGCAGAAGTTCAAATCTTACCTGGCTCACCTGACTGCCACCTCTACAGCCTAGCAGGGCTCCACCCCTTATGAAGTCATTCTTCAGTACACTGACTAGGGAACCAGACACCTGTTACCTGAGAGACTTGCAGTACAGGGAATGGCAGAGCCACAAGGACTGTTCCTCTCTTGTGAGCTTCCTTTGGAGCACCTACCCTCACCTTTTTGCTTCTGCACTATAGAAATACTGTACAGGTGTCTTTAAAAAAAACAAGCCAAAAAAAGGAGGGCAAATGCCTTGAGGTGCAAGAGAATTCATCCAATGCACTACAGAGAATTTGCAGGTACTCACACTTAATGGATAGTTTTGTTATGTAGAACCAGATGAGGGCATTTCCATTCTCATGTTTAAGGATTATAGAGCCCAAGATGTTGGGTTAGCTGAGAAGCACCATATTCCACCCTCACCATCCTACCCTCCTCTCAAAGTGGATGGTACTTATGGTGATTCAGTTATTCATTTTGGCAACTGAGGCACAAAGATCTCAAGAAGCTCCTCTCTAAACTTCGATAATAAAAAATAATCTAAGTATGCATTAAATGTATAAAAATGTGTTTCCCTTTTAAGACACACAAAATCACAGGAGGAGCAGCTCTGGAATATATGCCAATTTGTTCCTCTTCAAGTGCCATATCCAATTCCAAATATTGGCTATCCTCATGGCAACAATATAATGCAGTACTCTTCTTGCTCATTCTTCCGCATCACAGCGTGACACCCGTACCACTGATCCAGTTCCACAAGTCACTTTCTGGTCCTGAGCACCTTTGACACACAAAGTCCTCCTCAGCCCCAGGCCAGGATTGATGAAGCTCCTGCCTCCACATTAAGATGGATTTACATGGGATTTTATCTTGATATATGTTTAAGTGTTTTTAAATTATTTTATATTGGGGGTTCTCTACCTTTTTAAGCTGGGGGCTAGATCACACCCCCTCAGACTCTTGGTGGACCAGATTGGTGTCCCCCTTGCTGCCGCCGCAGCCAACACTGCCCCCACGCTGCTGTTGCCGCTACCAACATTCACCCCCACCAGTCTGTCCCACCAACATTCCCCCCATGCAGCCACCACCACCACCACTCCCCAAACACCACCGTCTCCGCCATCAATACTCCTCCCATGCCACCAGTCCGGCCCACCCACTCTCTCCCCACGTCACCATTGCCAACACTCACCTCATGCCACCAGTCCGGCCCACCAACATTTCCCCCCCATGCTGCAGCCACGGCCAACACTCTCCCACACCACCATCACCAACACTCCCCATACGCCACCACTCTGGCCTGTAAACACTCCCCCATGCCACCGCCAACACTTTCCCCATGCCGCTGTCACCAACACCCCCCCCCCACGCCACCAGTCCGGCCCACCAACACTCCCCCCATGCCACTACCACCTCCCTGCTTACCAGTCTGCTGTGGGTGAAGGAGGGATCCTGATTGTCCTTGCCCGCGCTTGGCCAGAGTGGCCCCTAGGAAAAACGCACACGGCCGTGTGCATCTGCCACTTCCGCTTCCACTGCCACTGTCCTTGTCCCCTCCACCTGGCTTGGCATGTCCCTAATGCTGCTCCGTAGCAAGGCAGATGTTGTAAGCCTTCTTACAACATCTGCCCTGCTATGGAGCAGTGTTAGGGACATTCCAAACCAAGTGGAGGGGACAAGGATGGTGGCGGCAGCAAGGGGGCAGGGTGGCTGGAATGGTGCCATGGGCTGGATCTGGCCCATGGGTTTTAGGTTGAGAACCCCTGTTTTATATTTTTAGAATGAAGGAGTGTAAACAAACATATGAACAAATGAGAGAAACAAAATAATGGATAACATGTCATTTACATAAGTGAAAATGTTGAAACTGAAGGTATGATAAAATATACTGAAATATGTGGCAATTATCTCCTAGTACATGCATTTATTTCTCAAAGTGAGTACCTAAACCATGCATACAAGGACACATTGTCCATATGTTAATTGCAGTCTAGCAAATGTTCATTTCCATATGAATTTTCTACATATAAGAGAAAGCTTTTCCTGAGTGAACAGGTGCATATTGACACATGGGAAATATTGGCGCTGTGTTCCTAAGCAACAATATTAAAGCATATCATAGCCTTTATTGTTATGTCATGAATCTCCTGCAGTGGTTAGGGCAGACGCATTATTGTGCTTCCGAAGGCTGCTAAGTAAGTAAAAGGTTCCTAGCCCCAACTCCTCAACACGGATGCACAGCGTTTCAATGAAAGCTATTGCAAATAATATATTAGTAACAGGTATGACATTCTGTCCTCTCTCTTAAAAACAATTCCAGTTTGCTTGTTTTATTTGCAAAATAAAGTTGTTATGAAACAAGACTCATTTTTTAAAAATGATTACCTGTCCCTAAAATGTTTGTAGCTCATTAGCTTTGTGCGCACGGCCGCTTGGCAATAAGAATGTGTTATATGGTGCTGATACTGTGTTGATGTGATATTTTGAACTGTAATTTGATATTGTAATCTGATTTGATATTGTGTTTTGTGTCTTGGATTGAATTTTGTATATTGTATTGCTGTGTACCTGCTTTATATATTGCTGATTTATGTCGTAATTTCTATGAGCCGCCCTGAGCCGGCGTATGCTGAGTGGGCGGCATACAAATCGAATAAATCAAATCATTAAAATGGGGTACGCAGAAAGAACTTCCTCTAAGATTGTGGTGTTTTTGAACCACAATCGGGCTTACCTTGGTAATGGCAACCTTGTGTTGCCTGCTAATCTTTCTCACAGTCGGTCAGGCGAAAGGAACTGTAAAATGAACTCACCAAAAGGTGTCTTCATTTTGGCATTCTCATGCCTGGCCTAGACATGGAAGAAGAATGAACACGTCTGACTTGAAGACATAGTTCAAAGGATACAGCTTACCATATTGCTTCTGGACATCTTCCTCAAAAAGTCTGTGCTGGAGCTACTTTTCAAAGTAGATGGAACTGGGAACAGAGCTTCAGTATGCAATCAAGCCAGAAGTGCCATTTGAAGGACGAGTTGGGAGTCTGATCAGCACATGGGCCAGAGCCCACCTTCAAAGAACACTGCAGATAGCTACAAACTAGCTCTGGGATCAGCTTGTGAATACCAGTCACTGGGAACAACCTTCAGGTAAAGGTCACCCTTGCTCGAAAGCCAGTCGTGTCTGACTCTAGGGTTCAGTGTTCATCTCTGTTTACAGCCAAAGAGCCAGCACTGTCTGCAGATGCAGATGTTTCCATGGACATGTGGCAGCCATGACTACACACTGAGTGCACTGAGCACTGTTACCTTCTCACCGAAGTGGCACCTATTTATCTACTTGTAATTTCTTGCTTCTGAACTGCTAGGCTGGCAGGAGCTGGGACAGAAATAAGAGCTCACTCCATCGTGCAAGCACTCAGGTATTGAACTGCTGACCTGCCGACCTTCCAGTCATTAAGTTCAGCATCTTAACCACTAAGCCACTGCAGTCCATGGGGAACAATGACAGGAGAGGGCTATTCCAGGAAACGCTGCACTGAGCAATCTAGATCATGAGCTGCAACTCCTATCGGAAAATGCATTTTTTTCCCCTGAAGTAGGAAAAATGCTATTGGGGTGAATTTGTTTAAGGTGGATCCCAGCTTGTCATAAAGTGACCCACACACCATGATCACTATGATCATGGTTGCCCTTGCTCGAAAGCCAGTCATATCCAACTCTTGGGTTCAATGTTCATATCTGTTTATAGCCAAAGAGCCAGCGCTGTCTGCGTCTACAGATGCTTCCATGGACATGTGGCAGGCATGCCTCAACACCGGAGTGCACGGAACGCTGCTTACCTTCCCACTAAAGTGTTCTCTATTTATCTACTTGCAATTTCTTGCTTTTGAACTGCTAGTTTAGCAGGAGCAGCCTTGATAGGGTTAAAGAAACCTTCAATTTTTCCAGGGGGACTCTTTAACCCTCTTATACCCAGCATCTCATCTTATACCCAACATCTGAGATCCTATAAAGAAGGTTCTACATGTCAATCTGATATAATTCCCCATCCCTACACCCATTTGTTGTTATTGCATGCATGTTCTTGGCCTTCTATCCATACATTTATTATTTACACACCCACACGGCTACAATTTCAAAAGTTTTATTCTGTGTAAGCATATCAGAGAGTAAACAAAAGAAAAAGACAAAAATGTTGTGGCACCTTAAAGACTAATTGCTGTATTTTAATGTGAGCTTTTGTGGATTAAGTCCACTGGCTCTTTACCTGTAATCATAGATGAGCACTGAACCCTAGAGTTGGATACAACTGGCTTTAGAGCAAAGACAACCTTTACATTTACGGCTTTACCTAATAACAGAAGATCCCTGATTGGTATTCAAATTGGCTATGAGGTTTTGGCCGTTTAGTTAAAGGTTGTCCTTGCTCAAAAGCCAGTCATATCTGACTCTAGGGCTGCAGTGCTCATCTTCATTTACAGCCAAAGAACCAGTGCTGTCTGTGTTTGCAGACATTTTCATGGCCATGTGGCAGGCATGACTAGATCACTCACCTACCCAGTCACATGGCTCGGCCCACAACATAGGCCCCACCCACAACATAGGCTCCACCCACAACATAGGCTCTGGCCACGGTGTGTTAGCAAAAAAAAATTGGTGCCCACCACTGCACCCATGTATATGTTTATGAGAAATCAAGACTGCTGGCTGTAGATTCTGGAGCTTTGTTCATTAATGAAGAAAGTAAAAATGCTAACTGCCTTTTCCAAACTCTGAAGCTCTGAAAGAGGTTCACATTAAAGACATAGCCATCAACGGGCCCTTTCTATGAAGCCATCAGCTGCCCATAAAATTTCCATTGGAAAAATTACTGTGGTGGAAAAAAATCATTTTAAAAAACCTACCAACCAAATGACTGTGCTAGCGGACTTTGAACGCTGCACCAACGGTTCCTAACTAAGATAGATAACAAAAAGAATAAAAGTTGTACTGACACGTTGCTTGCAAATAATCAATGACAAGAAACTCAGCCACAAACCTGTCTCGTTCAGCACATTAAATTAGAATTACTAGAGAATTCTCAGAGTAGGGGGATAAGCCAATAAAATAAGTTACTGCAGCTATTTCTAGTTATAATATTGAAATTTTTAACTGTTCCACATGGTCTAAAACATCAGCTAGCTAGTTAGGTTTCCCTTGCTCGAAAGTCATTCGTATCCGACTCTAGGTTTCAGTGCTCATCTCTGTTTCAAAGCCAAAGAGCCAGCTCTGTCTGCTTTCTGTGGTCATGTGGCAGGCATGACGGGACACCGGAGCGCACGGAATGCTGTTTATCTTCCCACCAAAGTGGTCCCTATTTATCTATTGGCTACTTGCAATTTCTTGCTTTCGAACTGCTAGCTAGCTAGTTAAAATGCTTTTAATTTATAAAACATGAAAGATTGCAATAAACCAGTAGTTTTGGTACCCTCTAGTCTACATTTCAAATCACAAGCAATGAGTTACCAAACAACCAGGAAAAAATGGGAGGGGAAAATCTTGGCTCTGTTCTAGTGCAGAAATCAAGGCCTAGAGCTAAAATTAGGAACTAGTAGTCAAAGTAGATGGGGGGAGATCAGATAGTTGGCAACCATGGTTATTTTGTTCTCTTTATTGTCATTTTCTTTTCTTAACAACAAAGAAAAAAAATACCCTAGTGTTCTAGCAGCTGTTCAGAGACACAAGGTTGATAACTCATCAGCAACTACCACAAAAATAATTAAAATGGGTGCATCTATTCAATACATACAGCCAGAGAGCATGTGAAACCGCATGTTCTAGAAATGCACTGTGAAAGTAGAGTTAGGCAAATAGAAAGATGTTTGGTAAAGGGTTCACTAAGATGTTGCATAAAGAGGGATTTAATATGGTGCCACAGCACCATACCTGTCAACCACGGCTCCGGCCAATCCGGGACCTGCGCAGAGCGGTTCTGCGCAAGTCGCCTTCTACGCATGCGTAGAAGGCTTTTACACTTGCGTAGCCTCCTTCTATGCATGTGTAGCCTTCTACGCATGCGTTGAAGGGTTCTACGCAAGCGTAAAAGCCTTCTACGCATGCGTAGAAGGTGACTTGCACAGAAGGGCTGCGCAGTACCTTTTTTCCCCCGCTGCCAAATTCTGGGGTTTTGGCAGCGCGGGGCGAGAAATGGCACAAATCGGCGCTGAAAACCAGGAAATCCCGGACAATCCGGGAAGGTTGACAGGTATGCGCAGCGCTGCAGTGGCTTAGTGGTTAAGATGCTGGGCTAGGAGACTGGAAGGTTGGGGCTCGATACCCGAGTGCTGCACGTCTTGGGGACATGAAATCTAAAAACACAAATCTGAAAATAAATAAATAAATAAAAAGGAGCCTCATTCAGGTGTCCTCTGAGCGGAATTTCTCCAGCAAAAATCTTTTCAACCCAGTGTAATTTCTGACATGAAATTTAGTATTTATTTAGTGTGGTGCCTCTCACCAGCATACCTGTCAACCTGCAGCTCCGGAAAAACGGGACCTGCGCACATCGCTTGTGCGCAGGTCGCGTTCCATGCATGCGTGGAAAGGTTTTACCCCTTCCATGCATGCGCGGAAGCGCTACGCCGCTTGCATAGCCCTTACTCAAGCGACGTAGCGCTTCCACGCATGCGTGGAAGGGGTAAAACCCTTCCGCGCATGCGCGGAAAGCGTTTCCCCCACTGCCAAATTACGGGGTTTTGGCAGCGGGGGCCGGGTTATGACGTCAATCGACGTCAATTTACGGGCTAATCCCGGCCAAATCGGGAAGGTTGACAGGTATGCTCACCAGGCACATTCCAGCTGAAAAGAAAACATATATTTAAAACCATACTTCCTCTGTGGGGACCCATTGCTCGAAAGCACTACTACGGCATTTTGTGGCTGAAAGAATTACTGTATTTTCTGGCGTATAAGACTACTTTTTAACCCTGAAAAATCTGTGCCAAAGTCGGGGGTCGTCTTATAGGACAGGTACTTAACTGCAGCTGACAAGTATATTCCAAACTCTATATTTTAACTGGAAAAGTTGGGGGTCATCTTATACGCCCAGTCGTCTTATACGCCGGAAAATACGGTATGTAAAAGATTCATTGAATGAAGTGATATGCCCTTAATGACCATTAGACTCTATTGCAGTGTTTCCCAACCTTTGGGTTATGGACTTCAATTCCCTGAAGTCTAAATCAGTACATTGGCTGACCAGTGCTTTGGGGAATTGACTTAGGCTACTAGGAATTGAAATTCAAAACCCAAAGGTTTGGGAACACTGTTATAGAGGACAGAACAGAACTCAAATACAGAGGATTCTGCAACCTCAGAGAGAGGTAATCTTGCTTTTCTCGTTTCTGTTAACAAAATAAGGGCTCCGAATTTATATATATATATATATATATATATATATATATATATATATATATATATATATATATATATATATATATATATATATATATATATATATATATATATATATATATATATATATATAT